>CM052543.1:59469274-59711462 GCA_028533065.1 Trachops cirrhosus
CTTACAGGCAAGAAGGGGCTATAAAGAAGTATTCCAAGTCATGAAAGGCAAGGACCTACAGCCAAGATTGCTCTATCCAGCAAAGCTTTCATTTAGAATGGAAGGGCAGATGAGGTGCTTCTCAGATAAGGTCAAGTTAAAGGAGTTCATCATCACCAAGCCCTTATTAAATGAAATGTTAAAGGGACTTATCTAAGAAAAAGAAGATAAAAAAATATAAACAGTAAAAATACAGCAAACTCATAGTTATTAACAACTACACCTAAAACAAAAGCAAACTAAGCAAACAAATAGAATAGGAACAGAACCACAGAAATGGAGATCACATGGAGAGATAGCAACAGGGGAGTGGGAGGAGGAGAGAGGGGGAAAAGGTACAGAGAATAAGTAGCATAGATGGCAGGTAGAAAATAGACAGGGGGAGGGCAAGAATAGTATGGGAAATGTAGAAGCTAAAGAACTTATAACACGTGGACATGACCTAAAGGGAGATATGTTGGTGGGAGAGGGTGGGCATGGAGGAGGGGAGTGAAGAGGGAAAATGGGACAACCTAATAGCATAATCAATAAAATATAATAAAAATAAAAGAAAACCAGTAAAAAATTGCAAGATACCATTTTTAACTTTAAAGGGTCAGGGAGACAAATAGCTGAGACGGGCTTAATAAATCTGGAAAATAGCATACATAAAAGGAAGTATTAATTTGAATGCTAAGTTGTGTGGTAGAGAATAATTATAACCAGTCATTCTTATTACGTCTAAGAAACATTTCTCTATATAAATGTTAATACTTCAGGAATCCTATGAGGAGATATAACCTTATCACCTTTTAATAAGTGAAAAAATCAAAGTTCAGAGTTTAAGCAATTTACCCAGGTCTAAACAGTCAGTAAGCAAAGATGCTAATACTTAGGCTTGGGTCTGTGTGGATCAGAGTGTGTGCTCCCTTTGTTATAGCCCACAGAAGAAAAGAACATTAGTAACAAAGGGCCTGGGGAAAGAGGAGCTGGGGATTTTTCTTGTCCTTAAAACATGGGTAAGTTTGTAATGGATTCAAAAGACAAAGAAGTGCTCACAAGAAAAACAGGTGGAGACTCCTTGGATAAAATCGTCTTTGAAAGCCAGACTGAAGAGATGGGTATTGGTCACTTGGGAACAGGGGCATGGGAGTCAGTTATATTTTTTAAAGGCAGACTAGCCTAGATTATATTCATTATATTTGAGCAGGGAAGTGAGCTCAGAGACTGTAGCCTAGTGAATTAATAGGCAAGAAATATCTGGTGACAGAAATAGAAATAGAAAGAAAGATACAGATGTAATAAATTGTATTCATACTGATAAAACTTTACTTGAGTAAAACACTTCTCAGATGCACATTCATATGGTGTATAGACCAGATTGGATGACTGAATATAAAAGTGAAAGTGAATGATTTTTTAAAAAATTATTTAAAGGCTAGTTTTAAATCCTTATTACATATAACCTGGTAGTTCCACTGATTGAAACAGAGAAACTGCAAGAAGAAAATAATTTGTGAGTAAAATAATGAAATAAATGGTAAATTTCCCAAAATCAAGGGGGACTTGAGATAGCTAAGTAAAAGCCTAAAAAACAATAGGGAACCCTGACCAGTGTGGCTCAGTGGATTGAGCTCCAGCCTGCAAACCAAAGGGTCACTGGTTTGATTTTTGGCAAGGCACAAGCCTGGGTTGCAGGCCAGGTCCCCAGTGGGGGGTCACACAAGAGGCAACCACACATTGATGCTTCCCCCCCGCTCACCCCTCTGTCTAAAAATAAATAAATAAAATCTTTAAAAAAAAAATAAGGGCATTGGACCAGATGCGGGAGGGCAGGCAGAACCTAATATGTGACCAATAGCACATTCTCCAAAATTGAGGTCCTAAGAAAGTATGTCACACAACAACAAAGTACACACACACACTTCAGAAGTGCCCAGAGGTAAAATTTAGAAGTCTTCAAAGGAAAGTGAATAAGAGCAATCTGAGAGGCAGGGAGGAAATCAGATAGGATAGGGTCACAGGAATAAGGAACACAAAGCTTCTACAAATTCAAGGAAGTATTTTAAAAGAAAGAAATATTCCTCAAAGTGCATATTTACTGAATAATATTACTCCCTCTGAAAATGGGGGAGGGAGAGAAAGATTGAATGAATGGAGAATGGAGGACACCGTCCATTTCATTAGTTAACATCTCTCATTCTTCTTTCACCAACATCCTGATTCTTTTTTTTTTTTTTTTTAAAGATTTCGTTCATTTATTTTCAAGAAAGGGAAAGGGAAGGAGAAAGAGAGGGAGAGAAACAACAATATATGGTTGCATCTTGTGAGCCCCCTACTGGGGACTCAGCTGTAACCCAGGCATGTGCCCTAGACTAGGAATCAAACTGGCAACTCCTTGGTTTGCAAACCTGCGTGCAATCCACTGAGCCACACCAGCCAGGGCAACATATTGATTCTTTGAGGGCAGAAGATGATGACAACAGATGTAATATAAAGTATCAAAGAAAACTATCTTTTACATTTGATAAATATAAATTAGTAAGTAAAGATGTATATACATGCCCAATACTAAGAGCTTAATAAATGTGTGCTATTAAGAATATGATATAAAATGAAAAAAATTGAGTCACTCTTTGAGCAGAAGGAAACTAATCTTTATCAAGCAAGTTCTATCTTCTAGGCAACATAAACTCTGAGAAATTGCTACAGAAATATAAAGTAGTATTTGTTATGCATTTTATACACTTATCACCATTAATATTATGACTAACTCCTATGTCATTCATACAAGTGCCATCCTTTAAAACTATGAAAAGTTAAACTACAATATCACTTAAGGTTATATATTTTGTTTCTTTACTCTTCTCTTCAATTTTAGTATTGTTTTCTGACAAAGAGATAATTTCTAACTTGATCTGACATTACATAAAATTCTCTGTAGTGGATAAAGGAAGTTTTTTTTTAAGGTTATTTATTGCCTAAATTTAAAAAAAAGTTATTTCTATCTCAGGTTGGGTAGACTTTAAGGTAATTGGCAATCCTATCTGTTTCAGACTAAGAAAAGTTAATGATCCATAAACAGTACTGAAGGATAATATTTAGGTCACCAGGCAATGAACCACTTCGTAGAAAACCACCTAATATTGTCCTGTGTCTAATTTTTCAATCCATGTAGCACTGACTCAGGAAACCTTTTCTATATTTACTGCATGCATAAAAAAACATAAACTGTAATGGGAAGAACAAAGTTCTGTTTGACCCACTGCTACTTAACATTTATAAATTTATAATTTTCAAGCCTCTTACAAATGACGTGACATCTATTTGCATTTTTCTTGGAGTTATGGTTTTGACTTCTGGCAAAAATTGGCCGTAACACTTATTGCAAAGGTTTTGTCAAAATGCTATCAAAAATGTATACAGGATTTCCACTAGTAAAAAATCATCTTTACATAGTTACATAATAAAGCATCAATAACAAGAATTTGTTTGAAAATGTGCAGTCTCTTTCTGAAAAATTTGCCATAATTACATACTGAGATAAAAATGAAGCAGGGAAGCAGCTAATCACTCTTGAATAAGTTGTAATTGAGATATACCTGTGTTGTGAACAAAGGAAGTATTTCCATGTTTTTATTGTGTGAGCACTTTCAAGAGTAGATGCAGATGCTCTTTTATCCAATGAGCTGCTGGGAATTTCAATACTTAGCTTTGTTCCCTCCATCTATGACTTGTTTCAATTTTATTTTCATTTTCAAAGCATTTTCATACTCACACTTTTATTCTTTTGTAAATTATTAGTTTATTTTATTATTTTTGAATACTTAATATATTAGTGGCATAGTCCTAGACACCATTAAAGAATACTAATTTAGTTAAATCTTAACATCTTATATAGGTGACCAGACCTGTGTAAGACTGGTCAGTCACAATGCCCTCCCATGGAACAACAACTCTTCTTAGGAAATCTACCCTTCTTGCCACCTCAACCTCTAAGCAAGGGGTCATGATTTATAGTACTTGGCTCACAGACTTGGGTCCAGGCCACCGATTTCTCATTAGGACCGGTTAGATTGTCTTCCCTCACTTCCTTATCCCTATACTGTAGAGGCTCGAAATGCAGGGGTTTTCTTTTCTTTCTTTTTCCTAGGGATTGTGACAGATAAGCAGAAAGAAACTAAAGTTTAGATTCTACAAATTAAAAAATAATTTTTATGTCTTTGATCTAACCTCTATTTTAGGTGTCACAGACATATACATACATAAACACATTCATGCATTGATAGAGTCACATGAAATAACAGAAATTAAAATAAAAGAGAATTACAGAAAGGCTCATCGAACTCTGTCCTCACACTATACACAAAATTTCCAACTCTTTGATTTATATGGGTGTACTTAAATTATAACCCCACCTAGCTATGGGCAACCTAAATGAGTCCAGTGCTTGCTATGAAACAGGGCTAGCAAGGCATGTCCACAAATAAATACAATATAAGAAACAAATGCAAAAATGCCATCAAAGAAGTAGGAAAGCATTCTATTTAGGATGATTAGGGAATGGCCCTAGTGGAGACAGTAGCTGACTCAGTATTGGATGGAGACATAGCACCTGAAAACAACTCCCCACTCCCACTAGGAGGAAAAGTAGAGAGGCAGGCCAGTCCAAAGCTCATTGATAGTCAGCTTGAGCTGGGCATTGATGGAACCATGTGGTGTCAAATCACAAAAGAAATATGATTTTAAAAGGTTTAGACTTTTTCTGGCAATGTATATTTTGTAAAAAGTTTCTGAGCCAAGGTAAAAATTATCAAAGTGTTTTAACTTCTGCTGATACTCAAGTGTTTGATTCATAGCAAATGTTAGTTTAATTTCCTAAGAAGGCAATCAGAATAGTTCAGCTCACAGTTTATGTCAAGTTCTAATTAGTTACTTTGGCTCACCTGAATCCATCCAGCAGTGTGTGAAAATAGAAAGATGCAAATGCTAGTTTAGAGCTGCCCCTTAAGTAGGACCTGACAATTTATCAGTTCCGTATTAAAGGGATAATAGCCTATGCCTCAGCAATATTCACATACTCAGTGCAACAGGCAAGAGACAATGGTAGATGCTACACATTAATGTGAGAGAGTTTCATTGTTGACATTAGTAAAAAATTTTTTAACTATTTCTGTCTGACTTTTGACTTAGCATGACATCCATGTTGCTGTAAATGGCAGAAAAAGTTAAGAACCATGTGATTCACTCATGTGGGATTTAAAACTGAAAGCAATGAACAAACAAGAAAAACAAAGTCACTCATAGACACAGATAACAGTATCATGGTTACCACAGGGAAGGAGTCTGGGGGTGGAAAAGGGTAAAGGAGGTCAAATATATGCTGAGAGAAGAAAATTTGACTTTGGATGGTGGGCACACAATGCAATATACAGATATGTTGTAGAATTGTACATTTGAAACCAATATAATCTTATTAACCATTGTGACCCATATATACACACATGTATATATGCATGTATATGTATATACATGTATGTGTATGTATGCACACATGCATGTATATACATGTATATGTATGTATGCACATATACATGTATATGTGTATATGTATATACATGCCTATGTATATATGTATATATATAATTTTAAAATCTACACAAAAGGGTAAAAAACATACTTTGCTTGGTAATGGAGATAATTTTGTTTTATATACAATTCTAATTAAAAAGCAGAAATGAACTCCATATATAATTTTTTAAAAGAGATTAAGAAAAGATAACTAGACTGAGTTGTCCTATCCAGAAATTAGTCTTAATATTTTGATACCTGTTAGGGAGAGCTACCAATAAGAACATTTACAAGTTTATTGCTAAACAGAAAACACTGGGGTCACACAACTTCAGTTTTAGAATAAATTGTCAAATATAAACTGTTGTCCTATTGGCCATTGATGTTCTTCAGATAGAAGAGACTGCAAGTGAGTCACCAAAATCTGTCTTTCTCTTCTTACTGAGTACACGGCTGACTGCATTTCCCAGTTTGCTTTGCAATTGGATGTATTCATCATGTGATGGAATGTCAGCCAAGGGAATGTGACTTCCAGGTCTGGACATATGTTGACCCCTTCTAACCCCACACTTGCTCCTCCATGCTCTTTTCCCTTTTGATGATCTTTCCAAGATCCTCACTTCACCTTACCAAATATGAAGCATGAAGATAAAGAATGAGCCTTCTATTTGTAGTTTTTAACAATCCAACCTAACTAGTGAGTTATCTGTCTAAATGACTATCCAACAAGCAATTCTGAATATCTATGCAGGAAGCACAGTGGATTAGAAAAACTAAGTTGTTTACTCATGTTAGATATAATAGTATATAAACATTCCCTTAATAACATTTTTAAGTAAAGAAATGTCTCAATTATAGGTTTCTAAACCAAGAAAACATTAAATTGTGTTTCATATTCAAACAAAACAGTATAGATTTTAAATTTTAGTAATATTTTAGTTGTCATTTTAGTTGCAAAAGAAGTCATTAAATTAATAAGGAACCTTCAACAGAAAACAAATACCCCTTTTAACTCAGCAGTATCCCAATAACCCTAACTCATTAAAGATTAGCTGCTTTAATTTATAAGAGCACTCATAAATATGAAACACTTCTAGCTGTAATTATCTTCATTTATTAAAGTTATGAAAAATTTGAAGAAAACATTTCTTTAACTGAAGAAAATATGTTAGAGTGAATTAAATCTTCAGCATAATCACAAAAACTCTAATACATTCATTTCTGTATTCAATCATTTTAACATTTGTTGTTTTTAATTAATTTTAACTATCTAGATTGTTTCATACACTTTTTTCATTCACATCTACATTGATCTAGATCTTTGGGTATATATATTTTTAATAATTCAATACATTTTAATTATTAAACTAAACTACATTCATACAGTAATATATTTTAGTATATCATAATAATTTCATATATTTTTTATTTTAATTGTTCAAGTACAGTTTTCTGTCCTTTACTCCCATCCTGGCCTACCCACCCATCCCGCCCAACATCCCTCCCATTTCCACCCCCCCTAGTTTTTCTCCATGTGTCTGTATACTTGATCCTGTAAACACTTCCCTTATTCCCCTGAAATTCCCTCCCCTCTCTCCTGTGGTCACTGTCAGCTTGTTCTCTATTTCAGCGTCTTAGGTTATATTTTGCTTGTTTGTTTGTTTTGTTGATTAGGTTCCACTTAAAGGTGAGATCATTTGGTATTTGTCTTTCACTGTCTGGCTTATTTCGCTTAGCATAATGCTTTCCAGCTCCATCCATGCTGTTGCAAAGGGTAGGAGCTCCTTCTTTCTTTCTGCTGCATAGAATTCCATTATATAAATGTACCATAGTTTTTTGATCCGTTCATTTATTGATGGGCACCTAGGTTGCTTCCAGCACTTAGCTATTGTAAATTGTGCTGCTGTGAACAATGGGGTGCATAGGTTCTTTTGGATTTGTGTTTCAGGGTTCTTAGGATATAGTCCCAGCAATGAGATTGCTGGGTCAAAAGGCAGATTCATTTTTAGTTTTCTGAGAAAATTCTATACTGTTTCCCATAGTGGTTGTACCAGTCTGCAATCCCACCAACAGTGCACTAGGGTCCCTTTTCTCCACAATTTCTAGAACACTTGTTGTTTATTGCTTTGTTTATGATGGCCATTCTGACCGGTGTAAAGTGGTATATCATTGTGCTTTTAATTTGCATCTCTCTCATAGCTAGCGATATTGAGCATCTTTTCATGTGTCTCTGGATCCTCTGCGTGTCCTCCTTGGAGAAATGTCTGTTCAAGTCCTTTGCCCATTTTTTAATTGGGTTTCTTGTCTTCTTTGAGTGGAGTCATGTAAGTTCTTTATATATTTTGGAGATTAAACCCTTGTCTGACGTATCATTGGAAAATGTTTTGCCATACAGTTGGTTCTCTTTTTATTTTAATACTGTTTTCTTTAGCCGTGCAGAAGCTTTTTATTTTGATGAGGCCCCATTTGTTTGTTTATTCTTTCCTTTATGTCCCTTGCTCTAGAGGACATATCAGTGAAAATGTTGCTGCCTGAACTATCTGAGATTTTCCTGCCTATATTCTCCTCTATGACTTTAATGGTGCCGAGGCTTATATTTAAATCTTTTATCCACCTTGAATTTATTTTTGTGTATGGTTTAAGTTGGTGTTCGAGTTTCATTTTTTTGCGTGTAGCTGTCTGGTTCTCCCAACACTGGTTGTTGAAGAAGCTATTTTTACTCCATTTTGTGTTGCTGCCCCCTTTGTCAAATATTAATTGGCCATAGAGATTTGGGTTTATTTCTGGGCTCTCTGTTCTGTTCCATTGGTCCATGTGCCTGTTTTTATGCCAGTACCAAGCTGTTTTGATTACAGTAGCCTTGTAATACAGTTTGGTATCAGGTATTGTGATCCCTCCTAGTTTACACTTCTTTCTCAAAATTGCGGCAGCTATTCAGGGTGGTTTATGGTTCTTTATAAATTTTTGAAGTGTTTGTTCTATGTCTGTGAAATATGCGATTGGTCCTTTAATAGGTATTGCATTGAATCCATAAATTGCTTTGAACAGTATGGACATTTTGATGAAGTTAATTCTTCTAATCCACAAGCATGGCACATGTTTTCATTTGTTTGTGCCTTCCTTGATTCCTTTCTTCAGTGTTGTGTAGTTTTCTGAATACAGGTCTTTTACCTCCTTGGTTAGGTTTATTCCTAGGTATTTTATTTTTCTCTTTGCTATATCAAATGGAATTTTTTCTTGATTTCTGCTTCTGTTGTTTCATAGTTGGTGTACAAAAATGACTTTGATTTCTGGATATTGACTTTGTATCCCACTGTTTTGCCAAATTCATTTATTAGGTCAAGCAGTTTTTACGCTGAGTCTATAGGATTTTCTCTGTACAGTATCGTGTCATCTGCAAACAATGACAGTTTTGTTTCCTCCTTTCCAATTTGGATGCCTTTTATTTCCTTTTCTTGTCTGATTGCTGTGGCTAATACTTCCAATACTATATTGAATAGAAGTGGTGAAAGTGGACAACCCTGACTTGTTCCTGATCTTAGTGGAAAAGATTTTAGTTTTGCCCATTGAATATGATGGGTATATTTTAAATTATATTACAAATGCTAATGCATTTACTTGCATACATATATATGCACATACATATTATATGCATTTCATTACATATGTATACACACACATTTAGGTACAAATGTGCAATGTTACTAAATGTTATGTATTTGGCCAACTTGAACAGATATATTTAAAAATTGAGACTCTATTTTTTGGGACCTACACAGAGGAAAGTAGCTGCCAGATGAAGATCAGACTTCCAGTCAAGATGGAGGTATAGGTACACATGCTTTGCCTCCTTGCACAACTACAGCAAAAATTACAACTATACTACAAAACAAATACTGCTCAGAAACATCAGGAAATCGAGTTGTATGGAAGTCCAACAACCAAGGATTTAAAGAAGTCACATTCATCCAGATGGGTGCACTTTTCTACAATAGGCTACACTACTAAGAGTGGAAGCCAAAGAAACTCTAGTTAATAGGCAAAAACAAACACAGGGAGGCTGTCAAAATGAGGAGAAAATGAAATATGGCCCAAATAAAAGAACAGAACAAAACTCTAGAAAAAGAACTAAATGAAATGGAGATAAGCAACCTATTGATGTAGAATTCAAAACACTGGTTATCAGGATGTTCAAGGAACTCACTGGGCACTTCAACAGCAAAAAAAAAAAAAAGACAGAAATGAAGCTTACATTAAGTGAAATAAAGAAAAATCTACAGGGAAACAATAAAGCAATAGTGGAAGAGATAAAGATGAGAACCAAATCAATGATTTGTAACACAAGGAAGAAAAAACAATCAGAACAGCAAGAATAAAAAATGAATTTAAAAAATGAGGATAGGCTAAGGAGCCTCTTGGATATCTTCAAATGTACCAACATCTGAATCATAGGGGTGCCAGAAGGAGAAAAGGAAGCACAAAAATTTGAAAACTTATTTGAAAAATAGTGAAAGGAAACTTCACTAATTTGGTGAAACAAATAGGTGTGCAGGTCCAGGAAGCACAGAGAACCCCAAAGTATATGGACCTGAAGAAAAATACAATAAAACACATCATAATGAAAATGCCAAAGGTTAAAAGATACAGAGAATATCTTAAAAGCAGCAAGAGAAAAGCAGATAGTTACCTACACAGGAATTCCCGTAAGATTGTCAGCTTATTTCTCAAAAGAAACTTTGTGGCCTAGAAAGGACTAGCAAGAAGTATTCAAAGTGATAAAAAGCAAGGACCTATAACCTAGATTACTCTATCCAGCAAAGTTATCACTTAGAATTGAAGGGCAAATAAAGTGTTTCCTAGACAAGGTAAAACTAAAGGAGTTCATCACCATCACTAAGACATTATTATATGACATGTTAAAGGGACTTATCTAAGAAAAAGATCAAAACTATGAACATTAAAAGACAATAAATTCATAACTATCAACAAATGGATCTAAGAAACAAACTAAGCAAACAAGCAGAATGGAAATACAATCATAGATATGGAGATCATTTGGAGCATTATCAGCTGGAAGGGAGAAGGGGGAATATGGGGAAAAGGTACAGAGATCAAGAAATAAAAAATGGTAGGTATAAAATAGGGGGAAGTTAAGAACAGCATAGGAAATAGAATAGCCAAAGAACTTATATGCTTGACCCACGGACACAAACTAAGGTGGGGAGGATTGCTGGAGGGAATGGGGGTACCAGATGGAGAGGGGGGAAAGGGGGAAATTGAGATAACTGTAATAGCATAATCAATAAAATGTATTTAAAAATTAAATAAAATGGAGACCCTAAATTTTATCTTAATAGTCTTTAAATTAAGGTACAGATTCATTCCCTAAATTCTCATTATATATGGTGGCCTACACATCTACATGAACTAACTCTAACCTACTTCCTGATCTGGTGTCTCCTCCTCTTTCTGTGCTGTACACACACTGGTCTTTTAGTTCCTTGAGTACATAAAACTTGTTTTGGCCTTTGAACTTTTAATAAAAGCTTATTTCTCTCTCTTGGATGTTCTTTATGCAAATTATGACATGTCTAATAATTTAGATCACTCTAAAATACAGAGTTTTTACAAAATATCATTGTCTACCCCATTTTATGATTATATTTTATTTTATAGTGCTTATTTACCTTTGTAAATTATCTAACTTATGCTATATATTTATTATTTATATTTTTCACTACCTATCATGAGGCCTGTGGATTTCTAATACAATCAAAGCTCTCACAGACTATATTTTGACATTGTGCCTAAGAGTTATTATACATCTAAAGCATGACAGTTAATATGTATTGTTGATTTGTTATAAAATGAATGCTAAAATCATAGATATATTTTTATTTATACACACAGAAAGAAGTTCAATAAAAATTAAAGAGTAGTTATTGGTGAAATTGAATAGACACAGTGCATAATATAATCAGCACTTTAAAGGAAAATTATGAGTATATCGTTTTAGAAATTTTTGTTTTTATTTGTATTTATTTATTTTACCCTCTGTTGAGGATATGTTCATTGATTTTGAAAGACAGGAAGGGAGGGATGGAGGGAAGGAGAGAGAGAGAGACATGTTTGTTGCCTTCCATAAGCTCCCTGACAGGGAACCAAACCTGAAATCTAGGTATGCGTGCCTTGACCAGGAATCAAAGCCACAACCTTTTGGTGTATAGGATGGTACTCCAGCTAACTGAGCCTCCCTACTATGGCAAGAAATTCTGATTCAGAAATTAAATAAATTAAATTAAGTTTTAAAAAGTTATATGTTTGTGTTTGTGAGAGAGGGAGGAAAGGGAGAGAGAGAGAAAAGGAAAATAGAAAGAAAAAAATCAAGGAAAATAAACATGGTGAGATGTCTGAGGATTCTTTAGGGTACAGAAATGAGTATAATTAGGAGGCCAGGTTCTACATGCAGACTGTCCCAATTCCTGTCCAACAATTATTAACATGGGATACATTTGTTTGTTTTTTAGTATCTCCATTGGTAAAACAAAGATATTGATACCACCTCAGTAGATTTGGCCTATACTAAACATCAATTAATGTTTATTTATTATTGAAAAATATTCATTGTCAAAGAACTCCAAAAATATAGAATCAATCATTACTTAGTATTTTAATTATATTTCATTATATGCTTGCTAAAATCAACCAGAATTGGTAAAATTGAAGTGCATCTTTTTTTTACTACTTTATTGTTGTTCAATTACAGATGTCTGCATTTCTCTCCAGCCTTGCCCCCACACCAGCCAAACCCACCTCTCTCCCTTGCTTCTGTCCTTCCCCTTAGTTTTGTACATGTGTCTGTCCTTTATAGTAGTTCCTGAAAACCTCTCTCCCCACTGTTATTGTTATTAAAGCACAGTTGTCTCTAGAGTGGTGGTGGGGAAATGAAGTACATCTTAAATGGACCCAGAATAAATCATTTTTGTTTGATTATTAATCTTCTATCATGACTAAATCTTTACTTGTGATTAAATGTGGCACTAAAATGATGATTTATAAGCATCAGATATATAAACACTCTTATGGTAAGCAATAAAAGCAGGATGACCTGCTGTATATTAAACACAATCTCATCTACAAAAAACAGAAAAAATTAAATAGGAAATACACTAGCATTGTAATAGTGATTGCCTCATAATAGTGGAAATTTGGGAAGTTTTATAATTTTCTGTAGAACTTTTATTCTTTCAAATTCATTATTTTGGATATATTATATGAACAGCTACAAAGTGAAAAAGCTACATAATGTTTAAGTGTTTTATATTATTGATGTTACAATTGATTTTATGTAATTTAATCAGATTATATTTTATTAATTTCCACAATTAACTCATCATAAAATATATATTTATTAAACATAATAGACTAATATATGTAACCCAGTTTTAGATGATTATGTACAGTAAGAATCAGCCTAAAAATAAATAGCAATACACCCGCCTGTAATTCCCACAAACCCTTGTGAGCTTCATGTTTTTAAGGAAATGACACATTTGTATCACTGAAGATCATCAACATTTATTTCACACAGTCTGAGTGAGTACTCTTTGCCATGTAAAATACCAGATCCTTGGGTCTACATAACCTTTTAAAATTTGTATTTTCAATTATTTACTTAAAGAAGTGGTGAATCTTTTAGAGGGAAAACTCAAGCTTTGTTTTGGACATTGTAAATATAAGCGATCTAATAGGCATCCATAAGAAAAATTTGAGTAAGAACCTGAATACAGGAAGATAAAGCTCAGTGAACAGCATATCAACAGAATTAACATCTGGAGGTGGAGAAAACCTCTTTGAAGAGGTTGTCACAAAGAGATTAAAGGAGGCCCAGGATGCAGTCATTAGATACTCGAATATCTAGAAGTTGAGTACATGAAGGAGAGCTTGCAAACAAGAGAATGACTAATGAAGTAGGAGGGAAAGGATTGTGGGAGCCATGAGAATTTTTTATGGGGATTTTTATAAGGAGATGTTACAATACTGAATTTGAGAGTACTCTGTAAATAAAATGTTATGTACATAAAAAATATCTGAATAAGATAGAGGCACGTTACCAGAAGTGATGTGGAGTGATAAAATTTCTCTATTAACAATTCATATAAACTAAATCTAACAAAGCAATATTTGTCAATACTAAACACAATTATGTGAAGTATATCAATAACTATAAGAGAACAGATGCAAGATAGAAAAACTGTACATACTGAACAATTATTGTGAAGAGACCAAGATTAAAAGTGAAGTAAGCTATGCAAAATCTCAGTAACTTAGGTTGTGTTCTGAACCATCAAGCATAGTAATTGTCAAGACTGTGATGTCTGACCAATCTTGTGCTGTGAATCTCAACACAAGTAACATAGTCTCTCTAGGTCTTAATTTATTCATATGTGAACTGGAGAGAATTTTAGTACCTGTCTCATTGTATTCTTGGTAGGAGTAAAGTAACATTCACAATTGCTTACCACAATCCCTAGCACAGGACTAAATATTTAGTAATTGGCATCACTGTCACCACTGTAGTCAGTCAGAATTCAAATCAGATAACCCTGACTTTGAGTAATCTGTTTGTACTCTGTAAGAATAGTATAACCTTTGGTCACATTGTCATAGAAGGAGTTCATGTATTAGCTGGATTGTGATATCTTACTTAGTTAACATGTTCAAATATGAAATGTCTTTGAAAAGTTGATAAAATGATGGCCCATTTTATGTTATTTTTTAAATATTTTATTTATTTAATTTTAGAGAGAGGGGAAGAGGAAAAAGAGAGGGAGAGAAATATCAATGTGTGGTTGCCTCTTGCATGCCCCCTGGTGGGGATCTGGCCCGAAACCCAGACATTTGCTGTGGCTGGGAATCGAACCAGCGACCCTTTGGTTCACAGCCCAGGCTCAATCCACTGAGCTACACCAGCCAGGGCAAATGATGGGTCATTTTAAAGTTGAATTCCATCTTTTCCTAATAAATATAAAATCTTGCACTATAATTCTAAATGTTTCTGCTACAGTCACAGAATTTTGATCTGTGCTTTTTCCATACATGTCCTCATAAATAATTTCAATGCCCATATGTGCATCCCATGCATGAGAATAAATGGCCATTAATGCCTCTCCATGTACATTATTGTTCAATAAAGGATGGTACACCATGTACAAGAAATAGTGTAGGTTTGGTAACTGAAAGAAGTAGCCCCAACATCAAGTATAGCATTTTAGTGGTTGTACACTATAAACAAACTATTTGACCAGTCTAAGACTTAATGTTTTCCTCATTTGTCAAAGTAGAAAATGTTCACCAAGATCTTTGTATTTTCTCTTAGATTTGTAACCCCATTTCCAGTTAAGCAGATCAATGTGACCATGTGGGAAAAATGATATGAAATGAAGAGATGTATCATTTCTAGGCTAAAACATAGGGAGTGTGCATTTGAGTTTCATTGCAAACTCTCTGGATATTCTCTCCCATGTCACTGTTAGTGAAGACACCCCTTGCTGAGAGAGCAAATAAATCCACAAAAATCCCAGAACACTTAATTCCTGAATTACCTTCTAAACAATAGCTGATGAGCCACCTAGCAACAGAATTTTCTTGAGAAGGAAATAAAATTTTATTATTCTAAATCACTGATATTTGGAGATTATTTATTAACATGACATACAATGCTACCTTGACAAATATACTTATCATCCTCAAAGATGACAGTTCTGTGGCATTGTTGTAAATAAGCAGATAATGTACATGAATAGCCCAGCAACATGAGTACATGCTAACAAATGGTAATAATGAATATTATTATCAAGAAAGAAGTAAATCATTTTGAGTCAGAATATAGAACTGTCAAACTGCCTTTCATATAATAAAAGAAAAAAATACATTTGTCCTTCCAATATCACATTGCAATATTCTTTATATAAACATCATTTCAAACATTAAAAAATGACAGATACTAAAAAGTTATCTGAAATTATTTACATCAATAAATTTATTTAGAATTAAGCTATATTGCTTTCCAGTAGTTTGACTAAATGAATGAGATTATATTCTTTGTTAGGTAATATAGCACTCCTGAAATTGAGTGTGAGATTAAGTTTTAAAGAATATATACTAAATAATCTCAATTACTGACTTTGCTGAAAAATCAAGGAATACAGTGTTTATTTTAGTTAAGAAATGTTCCTTAAATTGTCAAAACAATATACCCAATACAAATAGGAACTTTTTAAATACACCCTTTGCACAGCAATTTTGGGGCACCTGTTTAAAAGAACATGCTTCTGAAAATGAATAATAAAAACAAACACAGCTGTTGAAGACAAGTCACTCTATCTCTCCAGGTACTATCAGTAGATTTTAATTTTTCCTCAGTGAAAAAAAAGGTATTAAAATGATTCTGATTAGAGATGTTTTGTCCTATATTGGAATAAACTTCCCTTATGTTATTTTTTTACACAGACTCCAAAAGGTATGAAAAAAAGATGAATTATAGTAAAGACTTCTGAGCACAGCAAAGAAAATTAAAAGCTATACATCTTACTTTCAGTTTCATAGACACAGTGGGAATGATTTAAATGTTTTAGCTTTACCTGCAATATACAATATAATATAGTACATTGTTTCATAAAACAAAAACTCCCTAGCCTCAACACACTAGACTAAACTAGATTTACAGTGCTAACTTAAGCATGGAATAGCACTGGTTTCCATACACAATTTTAGGAGTGTCAATATATTTCCAAAAGAAGGAATGCTATCTATTGCTTTTTCAGAAATGTACTGAATAACAAATAGGACACTGCCATTGAACCAAAATGTATTTTTCAAATTTTCTCCTAACACTGGAGAGAAAATCAAGGCTGTAGACACAAAACACCATGTACTACTTCCTAATCCTGCTTCATTCATTACTTCAATAAAAGATAAATCCAATTAAATCCAATTAAACCATGTTGTCTCTTCCCCTAAGATGGTATGTCTGGATCTGGAGCTATAATTTTTAAGAAAGGAATATGATTGAAGACACTGTGGCACTGAAAACATAACAAATATCAAATAATGATGACAGTATCTGCTAACAAGTCCTTTTTGATCTGCTTTGATCAGATTTTCATTGGTTGGTTGATTGGTTTTGTTTTTAAGGTATGGGCTTGCCATATATGGCCTTTATTAAAGTGAGGTACTTTTCCTGTATACACATTTTATTGAGAGTTTTTATCACAAATGCATGTTGAATTTTGTCACCTGGTTTTCTATATCTATTGAGATGATCACCTGATTTTTATCTTGCATTTTGTTAATGTGGTTTATCACAATGATTGATTTGCAGATGTTCAACTGTTCTACATACGGGGAACAAATCCCACTTCATTTTGGTGTATGATCCTTTTAATGTACTGTTGAATACAGTTTGCTAATATTTTGTTGAGTATTTTTACATCTTTGTTGATTAGGGATGTTGGCTTTATTTATTTATTTATTTTTGCATCTTTGTCTGGTTTTGGTACCAGGGTAATGAAGACCTTATAAAATGAGTTTGGAAGAGTTCACCCTTTTCTATTTTTTGAATATATTGAGAAGTATTGGTATTAATTCTTTAAATGTTTAGTGGAATTCAAAAGTAAAGCTATCTGGTCCTGATTTCTGTTTGTTGGAAGGTTTTGATTGATTGTATCAATTTTTTTTGGCTGGTAATCAGTCTGTTCACATTTCCTATTTCATCATAATTTAGTTTTGGTATGTTGTATATTTCTAGGAAGTTTTCCATTTCTTCTAGTTTGTCCAATTTGGTGGCATATAATTGTTCATGGATGTCTCTTATGATTCTTTGTACTTCTGTGCTATAAATGATACCAGTGTAACATCTCCTCTTTCATTTCTGATTTTATTTATTTGAGTCTTCTCTATTCCTTGTTGAGTCTAGCTAAAGTTTATCAACTTTGTTTATCTTTAAAAATTCAGTTCATAGTTTCATTGATCTTTTCTATCATCATTTTAGCATCTATTCAATGTAGTTCCACTCTGATCTTTGGTATTATCTTCTTTCTAATTAAAAATTAATTTGCTTTTTATTTTCAAGTTTTTTGAGGTATGATATTAGGTTGTTTATTTGCGATGTTTCTTTTATTTTGATAGATGCATTTATCACTATGAATTTCCCTCTTAGAACAGCTTTCACTACATCCTATATGTTTTGGTATGTGCATTTCCATTTTTATTTCTCACAAGATATGTTTTGATTTCTCTTTGGATTTCTTCTTTGACCCATTGGTTGTTTAGTAGCATGTTGTCTATTCTTTACATATTTATACATTTAACAGTTTTCCTTATGTAATTAAATTGGTAATTTTACATAATTATGGTCAGAAAAAGAGGACTTACATGATTTCAATCTTGTTAAATTTATTAAGACTTGTACTGTGGCTTAACAAATATGATCTATCCTAAAGAATGTACTGTGTGCACTTGGGGATTTGGTTGATTTTGGATGAAATGTCTTGTATATATCTGTGAAATCCTTCTAATGTGTCATTTAGGGCCAAAGTTTCTTAACTGATTTTCTGTGTTGTGCACTGATGTAAATGGGGATTTAAGTCCCCTTCTATTATTGTAATACTGTCTCTGATACCCTTCAGGTCTGTGAATATTTGTTTATATGTTTAGGAGCTTCTATATTAAGTACATAAACATTTTCAAGTTCTATTTCCTCTTTTTGAGTTGATCCCTTTATCACTACACAATGCCTTGTGTTTTCTCCTATTCTAGTTTTTGTTTCACAGCTCATTTTTTCTGATGTAAGTATAGCTATACCTGCATCATTTTGGGTTCCATTTTCATTATATATATATATTTTTTTTTCATACCTTTCCTTTCAGTCTGTGTGTCCTTATCCCCGAAGTCTCCTTTTTTAAAGATTTTATTTATTTAGTTTTAGAGAGAGGGGAAGGAAAGGAGAGAGGGAGAGAAACATCAATGTGTGGTTGCCTCTCACGTGCCCCCGACTGGGGACCTGGCCTGCCACCCAGGCATGTGCCCTGATGGGGAATCAAACTGGTGACACTTTGATTCACAGACTGGTGCTCAGTCCACTGAGCCACACCAGCCAGGGGTGAAGTGGGTCTCTTCAAGCAATATATAACTTTTTAAAAAATTTCTTCAGCCATTCTATGTCTTTGGATTGGATAATTTACATTTAAACCAACTATTTATAGGTATGTATTTATTGCCATTTTGTTATTTTCTGGTTGTTTTGTACTTCTTCTCTTTGATTCTGATGACAACTTTGCCAGATGAAGTCTTCTTGGCTGAACATTTTGTTTTATCCCTTCAACCCTTTGAATGTGTTGTGACACACTCTTCCCACCTGCAAACTTTCTGATAAAAGAACTACTGACTATCCTATAGGTTTTCCCTTTTACTTAACACATTATTTTTTCTTGCTATGAGGATTTAGGATTATCTCTTTTTCTTTAGCTTTTCACATTTTAGTTTTAATATGTCTTGATGTGGGTGGGTCTCTTTGGGTTCTTGGTTGGAACTCTCTGAGATTTCTGGACATGGATGTCTGTATCTTTCCTCAGGTTAGGGACATTTTCAGCTACTATATGTTCAAGTAATTTTTCTGCCACTTTCTTGCTCTCTTCTCCTGGGGACTGCTATAATGCGAGTTTTAGTCTGCTGGATGTTGTCTGATAAATCCCCTAAGCTATCTTCACTTTCATTTTTTTCTTCTTTTTTATTATTTTTATTGGGTTAGTTCCACTGTACTTTGAATTCACTGATCCTTTCCCTTGCTGCCTCTAGTCTGTTGTCGAACCTCTCTGGTGTATTTTTCAGTTTAGTTACTGTATTTTTCAGCTCTGTGACTTGTGTTGGTATTATAAAATATTGTAGCCTTATAAAATACAATTTTGTAAAACACAACCTGTTTTAGATAAGTCACACAACAGCCTTTTTGTGTTATCAAACATTGGAGAATTTATAATCAATATCAATTCCAATACCCTCCTTTTAAAAATTACTTCAAGAAACCACCTCTTTTATAAATTACATCTGTTTGCATCTGTCAACTCTTCTATATTGACTAAGGTCATTCGTACTATTTTCTAATCTTAAGAATCATGCCAGTTAGAAAGGTCTCTTCTCAATGTCTTGTATATTATCATATCATTATATTTAATATTAGTAATCACTGAAATCAAATATTAGACATAAATCCAACAATAATTTAATTGAATATCTATCAAACAATATTAGAGATTAACATGAAGCTAGCCATAATGTGTTAAATCAAAAGAAAAAATATTGTTAATACTAAGCATATTATTATAAATATGAACACAATATGATTTACAATAAATTACATAATGCAAATGGAATCTGAAAGTCAATGTATAACAAACATATTTTATATTTTACCAAATAAACCAGAAGAAAAATTATAATTATTGACTTTCCTCTGTGATTTTGAAATCAGTCAGTCTTTAGCAAGATTATTTATATTTTCAACATCTTTTTATTATCCTCCCCTTCACCTATTTGTTCTTAAAAAACAAAAACCCTAGTTTTTCCTAGAGGACATTGCTTTCTATGCTGCACAAATAGTCCTGTTTTCTCTTCAACAGTCTTCAGAGCATTGGAATGGAAAGGGAGGTAAATGTTCCCTTTGCTCTTTATTGCTGCTTCCAGAACTTTAGTCCTCCATCCTCTTTAAAAAGCCCCTGCTTCGAAGGTTAGACCATCAACCTATACTTCCCACCAAGTTTCCTACTGGCAGTCACTTATACTCTAGATTCACTGCCCTCATTCTTTGAAGATTTAACATCTAGCTATTGACCCCTCCCTTCCACAAGAATCTGAATATCCTTGGTGATATCAGCATCTAGGCAGTGATTATTCCAATACTTTTGCTTCTTAGTTCGATAACCTTGTTTACTCTGATAATCTTCATACTCACCATACATACTTCATCCAACCATTCCATGCCATGTTACATCATGTCATTACCCAGAACCTCATTCCTTTCTTTCCCCATAGCCATTTTGCACACCCCACTCTTCAACCTTCACCTTCTATTTTCTATCTCATTCATTTTAGTATGCAGATTCCAGCAAAGACATCTAATCTACTGATTCTAGCAGCTTTCAAATCTCCCTCTACGTTCTCTTTACCTACTCATGACCTCATTCTTTCCTTACCAAACTCAGATATTATGACTCTGTGTATAATACTCCTTTGCATATATTCCCGATATATTTCTTCTTTTTCTCCTCTACCAGAGCACCAACTCTGGTTAAATCCTCTACCTAGTTACTCTTTTCTGTATTTGGGCAGCAGATAGTATCTAGGAACCAAATAAAGAGATCTCAAATCCCATATAAATCTTAATTTTTATCTCGTGATTTCTCCTACAAATTTCATAACACCCACACAAAATTTTCCCATATGGAAAATGAATGGCACATATATTTTTTTAAGGTTCTCAGAGCTAAAACCTTGTGAGCATCTTCAAAATCTTTTTAACATATGCCATGTCATATATGCAGATTCATACATCTCGCCACCTTTGTTACCATATTAGTTAACTACTTATTAAATAGAAATAAAGCAAAGAGATTTGACATTGAGTTTAATAAACTAGCGAGCATAAGCTTGTTTGCTTAGCCAGGAAGCTATAGCATTCATAGACTTATTCACCCACTCCAGAGGACTAACACTGAGAAAACTTAATCCTTAATCCTTGGAGCACAGGAAATCTTCCCATGAGCACTGCTAACCCTCCAAGTACCTACAGTATTGGGCGGGGGCAGGGAGGGGATGCAGGGGGCAGTGCTTGACCATAGAGGCCTGCCAATCTAACTCGTGAGTGGACCAATCATAAACCCGTGAAAGCTTGGGAAGTTGATTAATTTTAAAAAGCTCCTGGTTATAAACCCAGGGGAGAAAAGAAGCTCTCTCCCTCTTCCTCAGTGACCTTCACTCTCCCCATTAGTTCATGCATTCTCTCAGTCTCCTGGGAACACACGCAACCCTGTGGGTCTAGTAGCCATGTGGGCCTGCAGCAGATCATGTGGGCTCTAAAGGACCACTGGCTTTGCTTTGGCCATGGCAGGATGGACGCGGTTGGGGCATTGGAGACCCAGGGACAGATTTCCACCTCAATAAACCTTACCACAAGAGCACACCTCCCATACGGGGGCCCTGGAATGCTTTCCTTGCAATCCTATGAATGAACGTGATATCTCCCAGCAACATCTTCATCATCAATTTGTCCAACCACAATCCACTCTCATTCAGATTACTGCAGTAGTCTTCTTTCACATCTTTTCCCCACACAGTGTGTTTTTCATGCTGCAGTCAGATTGAACATTCCAAAATCTATACAGGAACATCTTCTATTTACATACTTCAAGGCTTTAATCTTACTCAAACCAGAAGTCCTAAAAATGGTCTACAAGATCCTCCATGACTTAATCTTATTGATCCACCCTTTACCCTTGTCTGAGTCACTACTCTGTTTTTGCCTCTTTAAGCTCCACTTATAACCCTGCCACTTAATGTTCACTGACTAGTAGTATTGTTATTACCAGAGAGCTTGTTATACATTCTGACATCTAGTTCCCACAGTACATCTACTAAACCAGAATCTATGTTTTGAAAATATTACCAGGCAATTCCTATACACATTAAAGTTCACAAAGCAAGGATGTAGGTATTCTTTGTGTAAGGACAAGTACAGATAAAATAAGGGGTTTAGTTCCCTCAGTTGAAAATAACAGAAGAGATTTCTTTTTCCTCACTTTTCCTTAGAACATTTACCTTATAAAACTTGCAAATACAAGTACTTTCTGTGTCTCTTTGAAATGTGTATGAATCTTTTTAGTAACTAAAGAAGGTTTTTGTTAGCATTCTGACCTGAGAAAGTCTTTCTCAAAAGCCTGGGAGCAATCTCTTTAAAATGTAAATATCAAGGAATCTAGGACCCTTATCTCCCAGTTTCTGTGGGAAGGTAGAAGCCTAACTTCAGTGGGCATCTTGTTCCAAGTTGCAAAACTACCTATTGTCAAAAAGATAGAAGTTTATTTTCTCTCTGGATAAAGCCAGTAAGTGAACACAAAGGGCCACTGTCATTACTAGGTAAAGTTAGGATGCACTATGTATGACAAAAGGAGCTATCAAGTCACTTGAGGACTATTTACCTTGAAAACACATAATGTTATGAATTCTATTCACTTTGCTATATAAAGGGTGAGATTCCTTCTTGTCTTTGCAGTCTGTTAACTGGTTACCTGTGATACAGCATCATATTCTTGTTTCATGCTCATTCAATAATAAACATGTTTTGTTTCTCCACATTTGTGGAGGGAATTTCTGGGTTTGGAGATTTTTTTTATTAATTATATTTTGCCAACATTTGCAAGTCTGAATTTAGAAGTTAAGTGGAAAACATTCCTTCATCTGCCAAAATCTAGAGCATCTTTTGCTCACACTACTCTTAGTCACGTTGGCATCCTTTAAGTTCCGTAAACATTCTAAACAATTTGAACTACTGTTTTCTCTGTAAGGAAACTCATCTCTCAGATGAGTCTTACTGATAGAGTAGGCGTTAGACAGGCATGAGCAGAACAAGAAGGACCGTCCAGGTACAGAATGTAACCAGGGCAGAAAGCCCCACGTACCTCCAAATAGGAAAAACTGGGCAAGCAAGTATTATCACAGGTGGGCACAGGTAACCAGGTTCTTGGTGATCAGGACAAAGAATTGAACCAAACACCCAGAGTTTATAGCAGAGAACATGGGAGCAGGCCAACTCCAAGCAGAGATTGACCTCATGGGCTGGAGGGACTCTATTCTTATAGGGCAGATTCTGTCTGGCTAGTTTTGGTGGGCTTTTACTGCACATGTACAAGTAGTTGTATTACTATAAAGCTACTGCACATGTGGTCTCCCATGATTTTCCCTGATAGGCCCCAGGGAAGAGGGTCCCACAATGCCACTGAATTGATCCCCCCTTCTCCTGGGGTCCCCCTGTACTAGGTTCACCTTTCCCTTCACCAGAGAATTATAGCTCTCCATATTAGAGATTGGTGAAAAGGAAAAGAGTTATTTATTCAAGTTATACAGACTAAGAGTAATGACTTAATGTCTTCATCAAAATCCCAAAGTCCCTTAAAACACTCACAAACACACACAGTCCTTCCTTCCCCCTTTTGCCCAGTCTGGGGTACCATATCTCAGGAAAAGAAATAGAAGTCCGTGGCTCAGGCAGTCCCCTGTTCTTCCCAGTAATCTGTGCTTGGCTGGTAGGCCTCCCTCGGTTCCTAGCACCATCAGCTGTATCGCTGGGATCTCCAGCTAAAGCCACGTGGTGGTTCTCTGTGAAAGCTGCATGGTGATTCTTTGCTAAAGCTGCTTGGTGATTCTTTGCAAAAGCCACATGGTGATTCTTCTCATGGCTGTGGGGGTGGGTCTCCATTCTGGCCAAAAGCGCGTGGTTCTCCTTACATGGCTGTAGCCGGGACTTTTCTCTCCACTGTCACAGCTGTGTGGCTCCCTTTTCAATGGCTGCCGCGTCTGGGTTTAAATCCCCATGCCAATCTTCCTTTGCAGCCCCATTTCCAACTCCTCCCATGATTGGCTACACTTGCCAGCACTCCCATATCCTTCTAGCTTTACTGGGCTGCCATTATGAGTCCGCGCAGGTATAGCCCCATGGCGTGGAGCCAATTATCTACAAGCTCTCATGCAGGTGCTGTAACTAGGGGGAGTTGCCTCCCAGTTACATCTTGAGGGGAAGTTACTTCCATCCCCCTGGCTCAAAGCATGGCCACAGCTATTTAACATATCTATGAAACCAGTTAAAGGTTATAGATGTGTTAAATGACCACGCCAGAGGTTAGCTGCAAAGCTGTTGCTATGCAAAACAGCTCTCAATGGCCCTGCTCCATGTGTCCCTTCCCCCAGCTCACACCTGTTGGGGGGTGATGAGGACATCCTATATATCTTACTAATATTTCCTGGACACCTTGAGTTCTGAACCCCAATACAAATCCTCCTTTTGGGGCCCCCCTGGCTGCACGCTCCTACAGTATTATGGGTTAGAGCTTTACCTTCAGGGTGACAATTCCTTCCCTAGCATGCTGCTAGTCCTGTGGATTAGTAGCCCTGGAATTTCATATCACTAGTCATGTGGTTTAGACCGCCTTAGAAGAGGAACAAGAGGTCAGAGAATAGCCTCATATGACTCCCATACAAGCACTTGCCCAACCACACAATTAAGCATTAAGGACAATGAGGTTCTGCTCTGCATCAAATAATCATAGGAACAAAGCTTGAGTCTGTTGGTCACAGAAACAGAATTTTGGTCATATTAGAGATGGCATTTAGGCTTCAGTTGTGTTTCAGTTCTAGGCCCAGAAAAGCAGCAACACCAGATGAAGTAACGTCATGGTTGACATCAGGACCAATCGCAACGACTAGTGAGCCCCTACCCTAGGAACCAATCAGTGGAAACCATGACCCTGAAATGACACACCTGGAAAGCTGACAAATATTCTGTTGCATCCTCCCCTGAGCCCTCCTCTAAAATTCCCCCCTTTGGAATATAGATAAAAGCTCTATCTTGAGCAGACTCACACTTTTACCCTCCCCCTTCTTTCCTCAGGTGAGCTCTCTTGGGAGCATGCTTGCACCTTTCCTCCTCTTTTCTCCTCAGGAGCATAACTTTGCATTCCTTCTCCTGAGCTCCAAAGGTCCTTCTTTTGCTTCTGTAACTTGTTTCTGGAATCCATGCAGCCCAGCTGGCTCATTCTTTTACCTCTGTGATTTTTTAAATAAACTTTCATATGTATGTGAGTTCTTGGGTCTGAATTCTTTCTTAGCTAAATTCAAGAACTGAGGTCTAATTCCACCCTGCCATCAATATTACTTAAGAAAATTGTTGCCCTGGCTGGCATGGCTCAGTGTTTTGAGGGCCGACCTGCAAACCAAGTGGGTCACTGGTTCAATTCCCAGTCAGGGTACATGCCTGGGTTGGGGACCAGTTCCCCATTTGGGAGCATGTGAGAGGCAACCACAACTGATGTTTCTCTCTCTCACTTTCTCCCTCCCTTTCCCTCTCTCTAAAAATAAATATACAAAATCTTTAAAAAAATTGTCAACTTACCAAAGATTTCTCCTTCACTGTTCTAGTTATAAAAACCATGTCTACCCCCTTTGCTTCTAAATTCTTTTTGCTCCTAATATCTAAAATAATATAAATCTTTGTTTTTCAATCATAAAAATGTAAACTCTTAGGACAGAAATAATCTTTATATTGTCCTCATCTCTATCTCTCCCAGTTCCCAGTACATTATCTTTTATGAGATATCTGTGAAATGAATATTCCTAGACTAAATTAGGAAGCTAGCTGTCATTCATATAAATGTATTAATGATCCCAATCAATGCTTTAAAATGTTTAGTTTTTTACTTCAAAAAAATAAAACTATAAAACCAATTAACCTAAAGTGTACATTATGGTGATTTTAATAACTGCTACTACTTAAAAAAATTATTGTAAATTAAAATATTATAAAGAATTCAAACTGCTTCTTTCTTGTTCTCCTTTGGAAATTCTGTTCATGAGTCATCCCTTTGTCTCCTTTTCTGTTCGAGATTCCTCCTCTCACTGTCTTGATTGCTCTGATGACCTCAATCAAAAGGCAATTACCTAGTGAGGGTGTAACGTAATTATTCCTATCAAGTAGCAATTCAACACACCTGAATAGACAGCTGCAGTTCTTTTCAGAATGGCACTATTACCACAAAATTTGACTCTGGAAATTTGTGATACATGTAAAAATCTACGACACGTTGCTGATTTATTTGCAAGATATTTAGGACAGTTATTTATTTCCACTAAAAGCCATATTTCTAAAAGGCAAAGTAAATAAGGGAGAGAATTGGATTTGATGAAAAGAGATTTACTCAAATTTATACATTAGATTTACAAATCAAAGTGAATTCTAAGCTAATTTTACTAGACTAATAAAATCTTACAGAAATTTCATCAAAACATATATTTATAAACCTAAAATTCTGAAACATGCAATGAACTATCACCCAGGAGTGGAAAATGAAATTAGTCATAAAAATGGCAAAATATTTTCATAGGTCAGCATTGTCATACTAATCTTTTGGTAAAAAGTACATTAAAGTCAGTCTTTGAACAATGCAGAGGTTAAGGGTGCCAACTCCTACTTAATCAATAATCTGCATATAAGTTTTGGGTCTCCCAAAATTAATTGTCTCTCAGTTCCCAGGGAATTTGTTACAGAAACTCCCAAAGATAACAAAATTCACAGATGCTTAAGTACCTGATATAAAATGGCATAGGTCGATGCATACAGTAATTCCTTTGCATCCATAGACTCCCAACTGTAGATGGAAATCATTAGAGGTATTTGTTGGAAAAAATCCACATATAAATAAATGGATCTGCGCAGTTCAAACTTGTCTCATTCAAGGATCAACAGTATTTAGAAAATTGAACATAATAGAATTATTTTTTTATATAGGAACACTTTCATTTGGGGGGTTTCTAAGGTAGCTACCTTCAATAGCAAAGAAGAATAGATGCATATGCTCATGAATTCTGTTTCCACTTTTACAGCTTCTATCAACAATGAGGCTATATAGAGTACAGTTTTCTTCCCAGTTTCCTTGGTAACTTCTTTTTTTAATGTTTGTGTGTGTTGTTTTTAACTGATTTTATAGGGAAAGAAAGAAAAAGAGAGAGAGAAAACATTGATGCAAGAGAGAAACATCGACAACTGCCTCCCCTCTGCTCCCCTACCATGTAATTGAACCTATAACCTAGCTATGTGCCCTGACTAGGGATGGAACCGCAACCGTTTGTTGTATGGATGATGCTCCAACCAAATGAGCCTTCCAGCCAGGGCTCCTTGGTCCTTTAAGATGAATTTAGAGCTTTGGTAATTGAATTATTGCCAATTTTTTCACTATTAGAGATTATGCTCTATTTATATATTTATTTCATATCTGTTTTTCAATACCATATAATTTCTATTAAGGGATTTCAATTATTTTTATCACCTCAGTATCCCCAGAGCTTAAAACTGTGCCCAGCACATAGTAGGCACTCTATAAATATTTATTAGTAGAAAAATTTCAATGAATAATAGACAGCTTGGATAATGCCCTGAATGAAGAAAAAAGCTTTTCCTACCCAGTTTTTGAATTCTCTTTCTGATGGAAAAAATCTTTCCAATGAAATAATTTTCAGCCAATAAGGCAGGGAAGGGGAAAAGAATGAGAAAGAGGTATCTGAAAGAAGAGTCCTGTTGTCTGCCTGTGCTTTCCAGAAACTGCATTTCTTGAACAGTGCAGCTGGGAGGCACTGTCCCATTGCGTGGGCAGCACATGCCAGGAATACTGAGACCTGCCCAACCCTTTGTCCTCATGAAGGAACTTGGAAATGCAGAATACAATTGAAATTTTATTTCAAATTGGGGAGGGATTCCTCTATTTTGCCTATATTTTTCTTATGTAACCACAAGACCTGACATTTGCCAGTGAAGTAGCAATTTCTTTCAAGCTAACTTTAATTGACTGCCTTCAATATATCAGATATTCAACAAGGTACTTTTCATGATTATCTTATTTAATCTTCTCCACAACCCAATTATGTAAACATTATTATTTTTTCACACAAATATTCTGAGGCTTAGGACAGTTCTATATGTTGTTCAAGTTCTGAAGGTGCCAGGATTTGAGCTCTAGAAACTTGCTTTTTATTTTCAACTCAGTCTTTATGGTAGATATGGCATCATGCATGGGAACTGTTATAATTTATTGTCATTACAGTGAAATGTCTTGTTTTGTACTTCAAATTAAAATTTCTAAAAGGTCAGGCACACTGAAAAAATGTATTTATCTAAAAACTGTGACACACAGTTGATATATCCTTTTGGAAACAACTTGCTCCCCATATTTTTAAACTTACTTTTTTCCAAATACTTTTTCACTGAAGTAATTTTCTTTCTGTCAGAGGCCTAGGTGAATGGTTATTCAACATTCACTGTAGAGAGCTTTTGAGCCAAACCAAGGTGAGAGTCTATTGAATCCTGGTTTTGCATTTATACTTCGAGTTGAATTAAATCGCCTCTAACAATCTTTGAGTGCTAGACAAGTTTTCCTAGTGTCTTGTATTTACCCTGACTATAATACTCATCCCACTTTATTTTAATTATCTGTCTCCTTCATTAGACTATGATTGTCTTGTAGGAAGTGTCTCTATATTGATGACTACCGCATATTTGGTGAGGATCACTAGAGTCAATGCATAATGTTTGCTGAATATTTATTGAAATAATAAAATTAATTAACAAGCCTCTATGAGTCATACAAAGAAGTAATTCCTTGGTCTATAAGAACAACAAGAAGTTACATAATTGCTTTATTGTCAAGGAAAATATCAAAAGAGAAAACTCCTTAAACAAGAATTGCCAACCCACTGTCAATTTAAATTTCTCCAGAAATTTACCGTACATATCGTTCATTGAGCTTCCCCTCATTCCATCCCCACTGTACAACCCAATCTGCTGTAAGTAAAAGATCCTGTTTAAAAACTTGTCAGCCCTGGTTGGCTAGCTCAGTTGGTTAGAGCGTTGACCCCATACACCACGGTTGCAGGTTCAATCCCTGGTCAGGGCACATACAGAAAGCAACCGAAAAATGCATAAGTGGGTAGAACAACAAATTGATGCTTCTCCCTCTCAAATCAATAAATAAAAAAATTAAAACTGGACATGATACATACCATTCATTAGATATACTCTGATTATTCCTAATTTCATTGCTGTCAGGATTTGTATTTAACACTTCCAGTCCTAATAAGCTAAAATAACCAATTAGTCCTTCCAGGAACAGCATGGTTTCAACATTCATTTGGAGTTAAAGGACAAAAATAGAAGTAAGCAGTTAATTCAGAAATGAAGAAGGGCATAATTTGTAAAACAGTTTTAGAATAGTATAAAATAAACCATTCAACTTCTGACAAATTCAGTTTGCTTTATTATCCTTTCAACTGACCAACAAGCATCCTCTAAGCTCTAGAGAATGAGTGAGGCCCGATGAAGTGAGGTGACCTGTTCACACCTCCAGAGGGTACAATTCATACTGACTCCAGTTTGTAAAGCATCCCTGGGGCTGTGCCTTAGAGCTGCTCCGACAGGAAAGGTAATGCTGGCAAGATCTCTGCTCTCTGCCTAGTTGATGTGATTTTCTTAGGAACAGGAGAAGGGAAAGGAGAAATAAACTTTGTTCTTCATTTACTTTGGTACTTGCTTAGTGGCAGGCACTGTACTGTGTACACACTGTATTTCTTATCCTGTATATAATCCACACTTTATATAGTTGAGGATATTGAATTTTAGAAGAAATAAGGGGATTGCCATAACTAGCTAAGGGGCAAAGCATATGTTAATCTATATGATTTGTCTGCCTCCAAAAAATTTCCATAGTTCACATATACAATTTTGGAATGATTAAATATCTTGCATTAAATTAGATATGAATTTTGTGTGGAGGCAATAGGGAGGCATAAGTTTTGTTCATGATCAAGACACGATTATGTAGATACTTCAGAAAAATCACAGGCAGAGTAAGTAGAACAGGTATTGGGTGAAATTTACTGATGAGGCCAAGAAGCCTCAAAATGGCTGTCAATTACACTAGTGCCTTGGGGAGAAAGAAACCCCAAGGGATTTGTTCTAAAGGCAGTTGACCTGGCTTCTAAACCCAAGAGCATCAAGTTAGTCTCACTAATCAGAAATCATTATCTGAACCATAAACCTCCACTAAGAAAGTTAATTTTGGCTGAAGATCAAATAGTCCAATCAAATGTTATCTACCAGAAAAATTCAGAGGTGAGAAGCAAACAGAAAAGCATAGATATCTGAATATCTAAACTCTGACTAGAAGGATATACTGACCCCCCAGAACTGTTTGAATACTAGCGAAAGGATTGTTGCATCCTTTCTTAGGACTGCTAGCATTCTCCAATCTTAAAAAGGCAAACTTTCTTGGCATGTCTTGCAAGATCCATATATTAAAAGGCAATGAGAAGGGTGAAGTATTTAGAAAATCTCTCATCGGTGCTTTGTTTTGTTATTGCGAGTTACTATGTGAGGAACTGGAGACATGCAAATGATCTTTTCCTTTCATAGCTGGTGAATATTTACAATATGAATTGCCCATTTTGACTCAGCATCTGAGCTTATAACACAACTGCTCTTTTCAGATCTTTAATCACTTAATGTCAACTTGAGATTAATTGTCTTTTCTTGCCTATAGATCTAGTTAAACAAACAGGCAAACAACAACAATAAAAAAACTCTTCACACAATTTCCTTTCATACAGAGTAAGACTAGGTTTATACATTTTTAAAAGTTGTTGTTTGGTTCTTTATTTTATTTTATTTAAAAGATTTTATTTATTTATTTTAAGAGAGAGGGGAAAGGAAGGTGAAAGAGAGAGAAACATCAATGTGTGGTTGCCTCTCACATGCCCCTTACTGGAGACCTGGCCTGCAACCCAGACCTGTGCCCTGACTGGGAGTCAAACCAGGGACCCCTCGATTTGCAGGTTGGAGTTCAATCCACTGAGCCACACCAGCCAGGGCCAGGTTGGTTCTTTAATATTTTTTTTCTTTTCATTCAGAAAAGAGAACCTATTTATTTTGAGTAATACATTCATTCAAATAGACTTCTTTCAATAGTCTTTCATAATATTTTGGCTGAAGTCATATAGAAATTACAAGTGTAATCTTGGATGAAACTTTACAAAGTCTACTTTTCTAGCAGTATTTTTTAAATTTTTTTAAATTTTATTTATTTATCTTTAGAGGCAAAGGGAAAGAGAGAAGGAGAGAAATATCATTGTGCAGTTTCCTCTTATGCATCCCCTCCTGGGAACTGGCCTGCAACCCAGGCATGTGCCCTGACTAGGAATGGAACCTCAGTCCTTTGGTTCACAGGCCTGCGCTCAATCCACTGAGCTACACCAGCCAGGGCCTTTTCTAGCAGTATTATAGCAGCAGGAATGCAAGAGCAGGGCATCAGATATTTAAAAACCCTGAACTGTTCAATCTTTAAATTACTTACATCTATATATAGACGAAGGCTATATATAGTTTCATAAATGAAAAAAAAATGTCCATATCAGCCTAACTTAAAGTTTACCTGAATAGCTTCTCAAAGATTATGGTTTAAACACTGAGGCTTCCTAATATGTTAGCACAGTTGAACACATCTCAATCCCTTCAGTTGAATGCATCTTACCAAAATGAAAAAAAAATACAATCTATTAAATCTGACAATACTTAGTCTAGGTTTTATTATTAAAAGAATATGATTTATAATATGCATTTATTAAAAATTGAAAGTAATAAATAAAAATTCTATTTGTGGCACTATGAATTTGTAAAAGAATGGAATATCATCTCTGCCCTCAGAGTACTTATAACAATACACATAGATTGTTCAACTCAAATTTACCTTTTTAGATAATAATAAAACAGCATAAAATTATAGGAATAGTTGAGCATTTCAACTCAAAAGTAGGAACAATAAAAACAATTAAGACCCATTTATAAATAAAATAAACTTTAACTCTTAATAAAGTATCTTTCAGGGATTTCTCAGAAAAACACTAATGTTGACTTTATTTATACTACAAATAGTGTTTTGTTGTATAATAAGTGTAACTTGACATATTTGCTCGTTTTACACTTAGAATTTCTACTCTGGTTATAACCACTGGCTAATAAAAATGTATTTTAATAATCTGTACATTCAAGAAAACTTTAAGCTTTGCTTGTCACATCTATGATAGTGTTTAATCACATTGCATTATTATCACTCTGAAGTTAGATTAGGTCTACCTAATGTGAAGATGATTTACCGAACAAAACAGAAATATATAAATTATAATCAAACTGCTATTTCACACATTAGACCAATTTTTTAACTTGAAAGAATTTAATAATTTTAGAAGATAATTCATAAAACATTTTCTCTGTTAAGATAATAGTGTTTAGGGTCAATACACATTTGTTGTTAGATTTCTAGATTGAACACATAAATAACTAGGTCAGTCTGTGCCTCTTGGAATTCAAAATCTCCTTTAAGTATATACTTTCAATAAAATATAGCAAATGTAATACAGAATAAATGTTAAATGTTCATTTTTCATACAAAGAAACATATAATATAAAAAATCAGTAATCAATAAAGGTTTGTAATCAAGCTCTTCAACAAATTAAAAAAAAAAAACCCTGATTTATAGCGTGGTCAGTTAGTCTTCATAATACCCCCACCATGACTGATTTTAATCTTCCAATGTGATGTCATTGAACTTGGAATTAGAAAGATATGCACACAAAAATGTGAAATCAGATTTGTGCTGACTCCAGAATACCATTGTTTATATTCTATATTGACTGATTTTGTTTTAATGGAACTTAGTCTTAAAAAATATACTGACAAAATCAAGAGCAGACTTAATTGACTATTTAAATTTGGGCAAGTCATTTAACTTGTATGGATCTCACTTTCTTACTTTGTGATAGTGTTTTGATGTTCCTCTACCATTCTAGACTGTTGAAGAATTATGTAATATGACAATGATGACAAGGGCTCATTGCACAACTACTCGTTAACTCCTCAACATCTCAGTGGTGCTGTGTGTCACAGAGTTTACCTTTTCCCACCCTTTGTTGACAATCCATGAGAGCAAACCTTTTGACAATTACAAGATTGAGATGTTAATTTTATTTGATTTTTTGAAAAATATTATAGTTCAAAAAATATACATTTGTAACATTGAGCCAAAGATAATTAAAAACTACTGACAACACCATCTTCTAATAGCTACCTTTCTCTGTTAAAATGAAATTAAATATCCTTAACTGGGTTACCTCTTTGATTGGCTACAACCCTTTTCTCTGTCACTCTACCCCCAAAAAAGAGGCCTCGAGGACATCAAGTTTACTCTAGTTTCAGGATTTTGGACAATCTTCTGTGTGCTTGGAACACTTTCTACCAAATATTCACTCTTACTCCCTTCCAAACCTGAAGTCTGTGCTCAAATACCATCTTAATAAAAAGATCCTCTCAAAATACAACTCCACCAATATCCATCCTCTTTATCCTGCTCTATTTTTCTTTTTAGCATGTATCTACTCCACAGCCTACTCCATATGTATTTTTTCATTGCTGGATTTCTTTGAAAAATTAAGAATTTTGTTTTCCTTTGGGCTCCATTTCCAAGTAACAGTGCTTCAAAGAGTTTCTGACACAAGCAGGCACTCATTAAGTGTGAACAAACATGCACACACATACCCTTTCACTGGGGGCAGAGGAAGAGCGTCACCTGCATGAACCCAGTTGAAACTTTTACAGGGTATGGTTAGTCAATTTAAATTGAATACATTTAGAGAGTGACACCAATATTCCATTATAAATATGAGTATTCCTTATTATTCTTTTAGTGTTTGTTCAGCTGGAGCTAATGTTTTATAAGACATAATTAGACAGAAAGATAATACATAACAGCTTTCATGGTCCATGGAGGAAAGGAGTAAAGGCAGAATTTGTCACCCAAAATTAACTAATTAATACCAACACACTTGGGATCGGTAAAGCTCCTTTTCTTTTGTGTTATTTGTTGAGTAAAGAGAAGATCCAGTTATTTGTATTGAATTGTTTTCTAGCTCAGCAGCCTGGGTTTTAGCTTCCTATAAGTGGTTTTGTGAGAGATGTTTTGACATTTAATTTATGCACAGCCAAAAATAAATTTATTCTATACAGAAAAATTGGTTTTGGTAGAGTAGTTAAGATTATAAATACAAGTATTTTTCCTTGCAGATGGAGAGGTCTCTTACTGTATTACTGATACCAACTTTATAAACATTTTATAAGAGAGCCATAAGTTACACAAGGTGGGGCAAAGTAGGTTTACAGTTATTTATATGGAAAATAGTACAATAACTAATAAATAATAATATAAGAGTAAACTCTGTGTTTCATATACTCACAATTATAAACTTACTTTTGCCTCACCCTGTATATAGATTTAATTCTTTTCTCATGAGAAAAAATTTAGACTTCAAAATAGGATTACTGATATTTTATTCTTGCTGAATGTCATAGTAATACCTTGTCATATTATCAGCTACCCTTTATCATACTAGGATATTTGTGACTAAGTCTCTTGTTTTGGGGTTGTTTTTCTTCTGGTGTGCATTAATCTTCCTTCTCTTTGCTCCCTTTAGAGTTATCACTTCCTTATTAATATTTGACTCTAAATATTTTCTCCAGGATGCTTGGTTGTACATTCATTTGACTATAGGGATACAGCAGAGACAGATGCTTCTCTGACTACTAAGTTCTCACTTTAAAGAATAGTGAAACAAAAGGATAACAAGGTGCAAACAGATAAGCTATATCATTAACCTTGGACTCCATCTACTACTGCAGTTTATTGTAAAGTAAGTCATAAAGTCAAATGCATAATTTGTTGTTGATATCTACTTGCTATCTACAATAGGAAATAAAAACAATTAAATTAGTTATACCCATCCTGTTCTGATTACTTATTGATAATCTAATTCAAATTTAAACATACTGACTTATCTATAGAAAGGGACAACAATAATATAACCTAATTTATGGGTTAAAACAATGACACAATATTAATTATTCTACAGAGGAAGAAAGTAACAGAATGCAATATGGATTGTGTTTCTGTTGACTCCAACATGTTGACCTTGGGAATTTTATGACTTCTTCAAGGCTCAATTTCTTCCTTTGTAAAATGGGATTAAAATAGAATCTATTTCATAGATTCAATGTGAGGATTATGTAATATAGAATATAAATGATTATTACACAATAGCTGGCACACAGTAGTGTATAAAACAAGTTAGATGGTGTGATTGATGAAGGTGAGAGTGATGATGAAATAGTGAAATTGATTGCAATGCTAAATATTATTTATTCTATAAAAGCAGGCTTTATAATTACCTGCTAGACTGAAGGCTAATTGCAAACTACAGTTTCGAGGAACCTGAAGATAAGGTCTTTCTAAAAATACTATGAATTGTTACAGCAGTTGTGGCTGGTATACAGAACATATTCAATATGTGTTGCTGGCATTCAGAAGTCAGAAACTGTCCATTCACCTTTGTTTCTTCCATGCTCCTCACCGATGTACAATGCTTTAATCAGAATTCTATTACAATGTTCAAAAAGGAGTATGAAAAATTTATGGCATTTTACCTTCTTCAGAAGGTCTGGATTTATATATAATCACACAGGAAAATCTTAAACATTTATGAAATATTTTAATATGATAAAACTTGAAAAATTTCAAATTATAATATTTAATAGTTTTATTTCTCTAATAATTTGTTTTTTACTGTGGTATGCTACTTCAAGTATAGAAGTAGTACAAAGTTAACACATGTAGTGTGGCCCAGAGGTCAGAGTCAAGGTCTATACTTGGGAGATAACTATCTTCTGCAACATTCAAAATAGGATTGTGTGTGTTCTTAATTTCTATCATATGTGGAATCTAAAGACTGTTTTACAAATGATTCATACTTAAGATATGAAAGTGGTGTTCCACAGTTTTAAATGTGATTGTGGTACTTAGCATAGTGATCTGTAAACAGTTCAATGCTTAAAATCATTGCCTGAGGGTCTAGAACCTGGCAAAGGCAAACATTCTACTTCCTTGGGCTCCTAACTACAGGAAGAAGGATGATTTGAAATAGAAATGTTCAAATAAAAAGGGTCTCCTAGTGGTGCTTCTCCTCTAGCTCATCTCCAAGCCACACAAAAGCCTGGAACTTGTCTGAAAGAGCAGATACCTCTTATTTTCTACTTATGTGATTTTTGGCTTCCCCAACTGAAAATTATAACCCATATTGTGTATATCTCAATATAAAATGCAGAAATAAATTTATATTACCAATACAAATTTATTAAAAGTTTAAAGTATTATTATATAAAGCAAACTCTTTGCTTTGAGTGTAAGAGTAGAATTTATTAAGAATAATGACAGGGAATACTTACTTATTAAAGTTTAGATACAATGTACTCTGTACAATGTATAGGTCAATATCCAGAAACAAATTTGGGCAATCTGCTTGCTTTCTATTATCATATACTGTGGTTCAGAAACTTCTAAGATTAGATTGTTAAAGGAGAATGCATAAAACTGCTGACTCATTACTTTTATAATAATAAACTATGCCGAGTAAGTATAGATAATTATCGTGGAATAGAGAGAGCAATAGTGATAACGAACACAGAAGGGGTACATTTCCAAAATAGCATGTGCCATATGTACTCACAAAACCAATTATACAAGTAATGTACACATCACTCATGCCATGTTTTGCAAATCAGCAAACATTTTTAAGTTCCTTCTAATAAGAAGTTTGCTGATTGTTGCCCAGGGAAAATTAAGAAACATCTGAATAGTACATTCTGGAAAAATTTACAGCTGTTCTCTCTCTCAATCTCTCTCTCTCTCTCTCTCCCTCACCCTCTCCCTCTCCAGTCTCTTTAATAGTTAAGAAAAATATTTGTAAAGAAATTGCATTTAGAAGCTGTTTACTCCATAGTTAGTATTCAGATCAGGCATCTGACATATGAGCATTCTTTCATGGCTTCAGCAATATTGATCCAGGTTGCTAGCCTTTCATGAAGAAAAGGGAGGACATATTAATTTTATTACTACTTGTTGACTCTTAGCATTGTTTTCATCCACTGCTTTAACTGTGCCAGCTCTTCTATGAACTCTAAAGGAACTTGCAATGTTTTTTTAAAAAAATTGGACAAATAAAACAAGGCTACAGTTTGTGAACTGAATTTAAATTTCAGCTCTCTCGCTTTCTAGCTAGTAAATTCTAATATACAACCAAAGCAGAGTTTACTATTTCTTGCTATAATCCCCCACTCTATATATAATTTTATCAAGACGTTTATTACCCATTCATTAGTATCTGCTTATAAATGTGTTTTTCAGGTTGGGCATTGAGCAAGGACACACATTTATTAATGATGATGTCACTAGCAAATACCTTGTAATACCCAGTAATTTAATAAATATTTGATGAGTGAATAGGCCCCATTGTTACATGCACACAAATATTGTTATAAAACTGTTTTCTGAGCGTTATGTGGGACCATGTGTGATAATACCAAGCACCTGGCTTCAAATACATTAAATGCTCAATAAATGATAATATACTTTTTAAAGAAATTTATTAGTTTTTCCCAATATCATTTTTCTCCTATTAATTGGCCATTTATTCTCATAAATTAACTTCCATTTTAAGTTTACTTGCTAAGTCATTTTATTTATTTATTTAGTAACTTGTGCTTCATTCTGTGTTTCACAACAAATGTCACTTTAAATTTGTCTTTCTTTCATTGATTTCATTAATCAAATGACAGATACCTATCTTACCAGTGCTTGTGATTTTCTTTTTTTTAAGAATATTTTATTGATCATGCTATTACAGATGTCCCACTTTTTTCCCCTTTGTCCCCCTCCACCCATTATCCCCTTTCTCTCCTGCAATTGACTCCTTCCATAATTCATTTCCGTGGGTCATGCATATGAGTTTTTTTTGCTTCTCCATTTCCTATATTCTTAACCTCCCCCTGTCTATTTTGTACCTACCAATTATGCTTATTCCCTGTACCTTTTCCCCTACTCCCCCTTTCCCCACTGATAACCCTCCATTTCTGATCTCCATTTCTGTGATTCTGTTCCTGTTCTGATTGTTTGCTTAATTTGTTTTTGTTTTCATTTTTGTTTTTTAGGTTCAGTTGTTGATAATTGTTGAGTTTATTGTCATTTTACCATTCACAGTTTTCATCTTCTGTTTCTTAGATAAATCCCTTTAACACTTCATATAATAAGGGCTTGGGAATGATGAATTTCTTTAGCTTTACCTTATCTGGGAAACACTTTATCTGCCCTTCCATTCTAAATGATAGCTTTACTGGATGAAGTAATCTTGGATGTAGGTGCTTGTCTTTCGTGACTTTGAATACTTCTTGCCTGTCCCTTCTTGCCTGCAAGGTTTCTTTTGAGAAATCAGCTGATAGTCTTATGGAAACTCCTTTGTAGGTAATTCTCTTTTATTCTCTTGTTGCTTTTAAGATTCTTTCTTTATATTTAAACTTTGGCAATTTAATTATGATGTGTCTTGGTGTGCTCCTCTTTGGGTCCAAATTGTTTGGGACTCTTGTGTTTCCTGGACATGTATGTCTATTCCCTTTGCCAAATTGGGGAAGCTGTTTTTTATTATTTTTTCAAAAAGTTTTCAATTTCTTGCTCTTCTTCTTCTTCTTTTGGCACTCTTATGATTCAGATGTTGGTACATTTAAAGTTGTGCCAGAGGTTTCTAAGTCTCTCCTCTTTTTTTTCTTAAGTCTTATTTCTTCTTTCTGTTCTGGTTGAATGTTTATTTCTTCAATTTGGTCCAAATCGTTGATTTGAATCCCAGCTTCCTTCCCTTCAGTGTTTGTTTCCTGTATAATTTTCTTTATTTCACTTTGTATAGCCTTCACTTCTTCCTTTATTTTGTGGCCACACTCAATCATTTCTCTGCACATCCTGATTACCAGTGTTTTGAACTCTGCATCTGATAGGTTGGCTATCTCCATATTGCTTATTTCTTGCTCTGGAGTTTTATATGTTCTTTCCTTTGGGTCATATTGCTTTCTTTTGTCAATGTGGCAGTTTCCTTGTGTTTCTGTGTATTAAGTAGAGTTGCTTTCACTCCTTGTGTCAGTGCACCTATTATTTATAAGGGTTGGAGCATTAGGTATTTGCCAGGGTGGTGCAACCTGCTTCACTGCTTTGTGGCACTGTACATAGGGGGTCAGAGAGGGAACAATGTCACTTGCAGCTTTCATCCTGTTTCTAGTCAATTCTCCTACTTCCCATAAGTGACTGGGGTCCTTCTAGCTGCTACAATGGTGCTGATTCCCATAGTGGGTGGGTTTGCATACATTCTAGGACCCTCTGGGCTCTTTAAATGCACTCTCCTAAAGACTGGAAGTTTCTTAAGCTACCCCAACCTCCACTGGTTTTTACATTTAGAGGTTATAAGGCTTTATTTTCTGATACAATAACCCTGGGCTGAGTGGTCTGGCCTGGGTCTGGGATTGCTTGCTCCCCAGTTGTCCCTCCTGATTTTTATCCACCGTATGTGAATGTGGAACTGCCCATTCCACCAGCTGCTGCTGCTGCTCCCTTGCCACCACTGCTTAGTCACAGCCACCATGCCATGCCACACTGCATCCTCTTCACCTCTCCTGTCCATCTGGATGGATGTTTCTTCTTTAAATCCTTAGTTTTCAGATTTCCATACAGTTCAATTTTCTGGCAGTACTGGTTGTTTTTTTTTTTAGAGTGGTTGTTATCCTTTTCATGGTTGTGCAAGGAGGTGAAATGAGTCTACCTATACCTCCCTCTTGGCCAGAAGTCCTCATTTGTTAAGCCATTTTAGTACTTTATTAAAATATCATCCACATTTTATTGCTGCAATTGCCTCTCTAAGCAATTCACTGAGTTCACTCACTTTTGTCATTACTACACTGCTTTCTGTCCTTGTTCTACCCAATCTTGTATATTTTATAAAGCTCTACTTTTCTTCACTATGTCCACATTTCTATGTAGAATAAAATCACCATTATGTATTAATTCATTATTTTTTCTGTTTACTGATAATCTTAACTCCAACTTTAAAACTCTTCTGATCAGAATAATAACACTTATTTTATTATCATTTGAAAATAATGACTAAATACTATTTATGAATAAGAGTAGTGAGCATTACCTGGAAATGTCAAGTATATTACTCCAACACATAAGCATTGCAAATAATCAGACAATTGACAATGAAGTAATTCAGTGTCACTTAGAAAGTACATTAAAGAGAATCACAGACTTGGCATATTATTCAGAACTGCTTCACCAAAAAGAAACTTGACCAGGGATCTATTTCACAGATTACTACAGAAATTCTCTCTCTCTCTCCCTCTCTATCTTTCAATCTCTGAGGTCTGTCCATAATGTATCCAGTCATGTAATATGAAAAATAGAGGCATTAACTGAAGAAGATACATGATACAAGAAACATTGTACATAGGACAATGACACCTAGGTCCTCTTCAAGGGCACCTTGGGACTTCACACAGTTCTCCCAATTGCCATCAGCTGTCCCATAGTATTTTCCTGAATCACATCGACAGTCTGAAATCCCTTCCCTTTCACAGGTGATTTTAGTTTTGGGAAAAGCCAGAAGTCACAGGGTGACAAATTAGGGCTGTAGGGGCCTGAGCCACCTGGGTGATTTGATGTTTTGCCAAAAACCTCTGTACAAGACATGAAGCATGAGTGAGTGTGTTGTCATGATGAAGCTGCCAATCACCAGTTGCCTATAGCTACAGCCTTCTGAATCATCCAAACTGTTTTCACAGAGGAATGGTCAAGCTTAACACAAACTTCAATGCAGATTCATTGCTCTTCATACTCAGTCATTTTGAATGTGACAGCCACACAGTACACATGCTCACTCAATAGGATCTACTGCCCCCACTAACTAGTACAGCGAAGTCATTATTGTTCACACATACACATTCCAGTCCACTCTTCTTGGCTGCCAGGTTACATCAATGTTGTGCAAACTGTTCTTGCTATATTAACAATGGCTAAATAGACTTTGTGTATGTGTGTGTGTAATTTTAAATGATTCATATAATACACTACCATATTGATATGTTCAAAATAGTTACTAATTTGTGCAGAACTTAAAAAATATATGTAGATATGCTGCTCTTAAGGGGGTGGATCATACTTAAGTGTGGTTGGTGCATAATGACTATTTAAGAGTACAGAATAAAAGAGAGAAAATAAAGTATGTTTATATATGGAGAAACCTCTGATGATGAAGGTCAACATCAACTATGATACGTCATGTTGATAATATGTATTCTGTTTTTTTAAATAGTCACCCAAGAATAAGTTGTTTATTTATTTTATAGAGGAAGAGAGGAGAGAGAGAGAGCAAGGTGGGAGAGAAAGAGAGACCAATGCGATTTTTTGACAAGGGATCAAACCCTCATCCTTTTTGGTGTAGGGGATAATGTACTCCAGCCAACTGAGTAACCCAGCCAGGGCGATAATATGCATTCTTGATAAAATGTTATTGAGAATTGTTCTTAACCTCTCTGATCTTCCTCCCCAAATTCTATAACCCTGTTTTCATTATGAGGAAAACAAAGACCCATATCAATTTATGGATATTCTACAAAACACCTCACTGATACTCAAACTGTCAAGGTCATCAACAACTTGGAAAGTTGAAGGAATTGTCATAACCAACAGGAGGCTGACCTTTTGCATCAGAGTTCTGGGGTTAAATATTGACTTTTATCTTCTTGGCTATTAGATATTAAGTAAATAGTCAAAATTTTGGAGGTGTTCAGTTTTCCTTCTATAAAGTTGGAATGACAAGACCTAAACCAAAGTGTTCATATTCAGTGGAATAAGGTAGGTAAAGGTCTAGCAAATGCCTGGAATGTTGGAGACACTAAATAGATACTGGTTCTCTTCTTTCATATACTTTGAGGAGCTTAGTCCATTCTAAAATGCTAATGGGTGACATCACATCCCTCCCTGATAGTTAGCTATTATTATTTTATTCTTATTTTCCCTCACTAAAATAAAATATGAAAGATCTGTTATCTTTTTAGAGTTTGGTTGTTTTCTATTTTTTTTGGGGGGGCAGCCTTAATTATGTTTAATATATGACAGAAGCAGCTTCATTGAAAATACTTTTCTCCAGTTAAAATATTTTTATAGTTTTGATTGTTTGGCTCTTTTCTGCTTGGGTTCATATATATTTTTCTCTTTCGATAGTAATAGTACCTTCTGTTTCCCCTATTTACCTTTAAATGTGTTATGCTTTAATTAATTCCGAGGAGAAACATTATATATCTTAAAATTTACAAAATTTTAAGGATACTGAGTGATTGAGGTTTGTAAATACAAGTTATGGTTTTACAACCCCAAGTATAAATGAAACAGTTGGATGTTTACCAGGTTTGAAAAATGGCAAAAGTCATAATCACCTGGACTGTAGATAATCAGAATATTAGCTATATTTTATGTAAAAACAAAAATTAGTTAAGGATTGCAAGTCCTTTAGGGATTTCACAAAATATTTATTTCTACCTATGTTTACTTTAGATGAGTTTGACCTGTTCAATTTCACTTCTCTTTAAGAATAAATACAAAACAATCACTAGTTTGAAAATGATCTCATATCACAGTTTCTCATAAACCATAAGATATCTAGCATTTACTTTGTCCTGGAATAGCAGTAAAATAAAGTTATTCTATAATTTTAGCCTAGTGTTTTTTATATTTTGGAAGATAATATTGATGTGAATCATAGGTAATTCCTTTGTTTATTGTAATGTTACAAAGATACATTGAATATTTATAATAAAATAGTTTTTATGATTCTTCCTGCAAAGGATTTTGCAGAGGAATATAAAAAAACAAACATAAAATATTCCTAACCAAATTTTCCCTTGTTTGTTGTTAACTTTAATTTTGTTTAGCCAAAAATATACACAAGTTGATATTCAATAATGCTAAATTGACTACAATTTTCCCTTCTCCTGAGGAATATGTTTCATTATCCACTTATACCCATCGTTTCTGAATAAAGAAGATTTTGTATTTTGGCAAAGATATGGAAGGCATGAAACTTCCCTAATGTAATTTCAGCTAATTAAAGACTCATTAAGAAAGAAATAGAAATGAGAATATGCCTGAGAACTTGCTTAAGTAATTTTAATTTTTAATCATTTTATTCTCTCACTAATTAAACAGTTTGATGGGTATCCATAGGCTATTTACCTAGTTTCCTATATTTTATCTTACAATTTAATATGTGCTCACTAATCAAATCATGATAGATTCTGAAGATATTCTGTTTTTTACCTATAATGTTTTGTTTCTAGTAAAATGTTTGCACAATTCATGTACATTTTCTATATAATTTTATACAATTTCCTTCATTTTCACAAAAAGGGAAATCTGAGGAACTGCAATATTTAAGGAACAGGTAAGATGGAAGAAGAGAAGCCAGTAAAAGGATTACAAAAAATAGTAAATAACGAAAAAGAACATTAGAAGGGAAAGGCAACATGGCGCAGCTGATAAAACATGGCCCGAGTCCTGGACTTAGGTTTGTATAGAGTCTCTTATTACCCACAAGCTGTATGGCCTTGACTGATTTACTTAGCTCTCTGAACCGTGGTTCCTCCACCTATTAAGAGGTTATGATACTATTTAACTTAGTTAGGAGGAATAATAATGTCAAACAAAATACATTTATCACAGAGTCTGGCACATTGTTGGAGCTGTCGACTACTTTTGTACTGCTTTATAGTCAACCATGGCTTTTCTCCAACTCATGATTGTCTGATCACCCTACATACTGCTTTCTTCCTATGTCCTGAAGTGTACTGCTGCAATATCAAACTTGATTTCCATGTTCATGAGTTCATGTCTTTACTGCTTGTAATACCACTAGCTGGATTTTCCTTCCAATTGGGAATTTTTATTTTGTACAATTTCAGCTTTTCTTTCAACACTTGACCTGAATATTTCTGCTTAATGTGAATTTTCTTGAAATAGCCTAAAGTAATTTATTATTTTATTTCTGGGTTTGTATAGACATTTATTTAAACCACTGAAATTTAATGTAATTTTCTGTTTGCACATGTGTCTCCCAGACAGACATCTTACTTATTTTTGTATCCTTGTTTCTATGTGGTATTCAAAGCCAATTCTCAATAAAGTTTGTTATTTTATAGTGAATTGAATATAGCTATCCCACTTCTACTTCATATGTTTAAGCTGCTCTTGTTTTGCCTATAAAATTAGACATGGGATGATTAATTCAATTTATTTTATTTTTTAAAAAGTTTTATATTTTTTTTAGAGTGGGTAAGGGAGGGAGAAAGACAGGAAAGAAACATTGATGTGTGGCTGCCTCTCATATGCCCCCAACTGGGGACCTGCCCCACAACCCTGGCATGTGCCCTGACTGGGAATTGAACCAGAGACCCTTTGGTTTGCGGGTCAGCACTCAGTCCACTGAGCCACACCAGCTAGGGCGGAATGATGAATTCAATTTAAAAATCTGCCTTTGTACTTTCTTTACTATTTATCCTTTAAAAGTTTTGAATGTGATAGATGGGTGGCAAACTTTGTATACTGCTTGTCTTGTTCATGGTAAACAATTTGCCTTTCACCATAAACTCAAAGAGAAGATAATTTTTGGATGACTTCTGAATTTGTACAGTTTTATGAGGAAACAGACTGTCATCATTTGAAATACATTAGAGGGAGTTTTATTAGGTGCCTTGGGGGCCTGACAATAGTATTTAAACTCATTCATTTAGGTCAGCACACAATCATTGGCAACGCAGGTGGTATGAAAGTCAATTTGATGGGATGCATGAAAGAACTAGCTTTGTCAACACTAAGATATTTCAATAAAAAATTATTATTATTATGTAAGGTTTTGGGTTGTTAACTTCCTCTAAATCATATAAAGGAGGGTTAGCATTATATCGATCTAGATAAAAGTAAGGAGAGTCCACCTTCCTCCCTCCTTTTCTTGGTATTCCTCTTCCATTAATTTAACAATTCCTTGAGACATTTACCTTTACATGAATACAATAACTATAATAATTGCTATTATGCCATTGATCTATTCTAAAACATGACAAAGTATTTCATTTATTCCTCATAATAACCCTGAAAATATCAATTAAGTTTTGCCATAAGAGAAAATATGACTTTTAGTGACATCCATGTTCCACACAACCAATAGGTAATTAATTAAATGAATATCTGAGCCACTATCTCTCTTTTAAAAAGCACATAATATGAACCTTATACACATTTCATTTTATACAAATCTTCTATGCATTGTTTCATTTTACCCTTATAAGAATGGTGTTATATTTCTCAACATTTTTGTTTGTTTATAGGGCAGTGCACAGATGGGAAAGTCATGCTGATAAGCAGAATATAATTTTCACAAATATTCTATTTATGGTGTTTATATGGCTAATAATAGAAAATGGAATTCTATAGGAGCATGGAAGTTTATTTAATCAGGAATGCTCCTCTGAGGGCTTGGCCAGGTAGCTGAATTGGTTAGAGTACCATCTAGATAATCCAAGGTCGCTGGTTTGTTTCCCCATCAGGGCACCACAATAATCAACCAATGAATGCATAAATAAGTGGGGTTACAGATTCTCTCTCTCTCCTCCCTTTTTCTTTCTCTTTCTAAAATCAATACATAGTTTTTTAAAAGATTTAATTTATTTATTTTTAGAGAGAGGGGAAAGGAAGGAGAAAGAGAGAGAGAGAAACATCAGTGTGTGGCTGCCTCTCAAGTGCACAGGTACTGGGTACCTGGTCCATAACCCAGGCATGTGCCCTGACTGGGAATCGAACCACCAACCCTTTGATTCACAGTCCCATGCTCAATCCACTGAGCTATGCCAGCCAGGGCCATAAATTTTTTTTAACAATTCTAAAACAGTGCTTCTGTGATGTCAGAAATAAGCAATTTGGGAGCAGATGCCCTTATAACTAACTGCTTTCCAAAGTTTACTATATATAATATCTTCCAAATTTAACATTAAAATAAACTGAGACAGAACATCAGAGCTTTATTTTTTGTATTATAAAATGTAGATAATAATTTTACTGTCCTTCCAATTTCACATGATTGCTCAGAGAATCAATTTGAATACTGCAGGTGCAAGGATATTATAAACTACATAATGTTTTAAATGTCTTAGAAGGAGCATGTGTGATGCAATCAGATATCTCAGCTCTTTTGTGGCAGCACCAAGATATAAATCCAAGACTTCTCCTTCCCATTCATTGTTTTGCTACTTTTGCAAGTAGCTTTTGAGGACCCAAAAGTGTTTCTATGATATACTAAGTTCTGGAAATTGGATTTACAAAAGTGACAAAAAAGATGGAAGCAAATAGATGGATTTGTGTTATATTTTAGATTTAAAATAACAGAATCATTTATTTTAGTATTTCCAAAATATCCATGCTGTTTTTTGATTAGCAGAAGAGTCAGATTTGAATGTCAGGTTTTATTTTTAAATTGGTATTCTATGCGTTCTCAATAGGTTATACACATGAAGATTACTTTATCTTCCACATTATCGAAGAAATTAAATAAACCTGGAGATTTAGAAATTATTTTAAGACCTTAAACTACAATGACTTTATAATAAATGGAATAGTACAGCATCAGAAAGAAAGAAGGAACTCCTACCCTTCATGAAAGCATGGCTAGAACTGGAGAGAAATTATGTTAAGTGAAATAAAGACAAATACCATATGATCTCACCTATAAGTGGAACCTAATGAACAAAAGAAACAAATGAGCAAAATAGAACTAGAGGTTTGGAAATAAAGAACAAACTGACAATGAGCAGAGGGGAGGGGAGACAACGGCAAAAAAGGAGAAAGGGCAAGCAAAGGAACACAAATAGAGGATTCATGGGCATGGACAATGGGGGGGATTGGCTGTGGGAGTTGGGGGTTGGGTAGGAGAGAGCAATGGGGAGAAAGGCAGGACAGCTGTAACTGAACATCAATAAATTTTTTAAAAAGCAAAAAGCATTGTTTATTTTGGTTGAAGTAAGCTGTTAAATGATTTTTAGATGAGATAATTGAATTAAAATTATTCTTTAATTTTCCAAAATAAATAAGTGAGCTAAAATAAAAACATTGATAGTATAAAAAGATTTTTAAATTTATCATTTAAAAACTAACCATAAACAATTTCATTAAACTTTTAATGTGAGCTTAAGAATTATTGTTTTTTATTAAAGTCTATGTTTTATCATTAAAATTATACTTATTTGTACATACTTCAATACTGCATCATTATTTCAAGAAAACTTATATAAAAATAATTTAGATATCTGAAAATATAACCATTGAGTATTTTTTAAGTATCTTTTCTTAAATCTTCACACTAAGATATGTTTATTGATTTCAGAGAGGAATGGAGAGAGAGAGACATTAATGTGGGATAGAAACATCAATTGTTTGCCTCCCATTCATGCCCAAGCTAGAACCCCTAACCCAGGTATGTGCCCTGACTAGGGATGGAACCCACAACACTTTGGTATACAGAGCGACACTCTAGCCAGCACAGTCACCTGTCCAGGGAAATGAGTTAGTTTTAAAGCTTAGTGACAATTATTTCACTTTATTTAAACACACAAATGAATAACTCAGGAAAAACAACCTTGGAAACACTGAATTAATACCATGAAAGACCTATATTTAAATTACTCACACCAGATAAACTAAATATATAAAGCAAATATTAACAGATCAAGGGAAAAAAAACAGACAAAAATACAAACCAGTAGAGAATTTTAAGGCTCCATTTTCAAAAATGGATAAATAATCTAGTCAGAAAACCAATGAGGAAACATTGGACTTAAAATACGTGTCAGATCTATATGGAAGTTAACATGATGTAGGATACAGACTATGATATTCAACAGCAGCAGAATACACATTCTTGTCAAGCTCACATGAAAAGTTCTCCAGGAGAGATCATATGTTAGACCACAAACAAGTCATCATAAGTTTTACTTTTGAAATCATATTAAGCATCTTTTCTACCACAGCAGAATGAAACTAGAAATCAGTTTCAAGAAAAAATCTAGAAAATTCACAAGTACATGACAATAGTCAACATGCTCCTAAACAACCAATGAGCCAAAGAAGGAATCTAAAGAGAAATTAAAAAAATATATATCTTAAAACAAATTAAAATAGAGATACAACATATTCAAATGTATGGGCTGCAGAAAAATCAGTCCTAAAAGGGAATTTTATAGCATAAACATCTACATTAAAAAATCTCAAATAAATAACCTAACTTTACACCTCAACAAACTAGAAAAAGAACAAAGAACAAAATTTGAAGAAAGAAGGCAATAATGAAGATGAGAGCAGATTAAATAAAATAGAGACTAAAAAGAAAATAAAGAAGAGCAATAAATCTAATGGCTGTTATTTTTAAAGCATAAAATAGACAAACCTGTATATAGACTTACTGAGACAAAAAAAAGAGGGTTCTAATAAATATAATTAGAAATGGAAAATGAGACATTAAAATGATACCACACAAATTTTTAAAAATCATGAGATACTATAAATAGTTATATGTAACTAAATAGAAAACTTAGACGAAATGGATTAAGTTCATAGAAATATATGACCTACCAAGAAAAAATCATGAAGAAATAAAATCTCTGAACAGACCATCTACTAGTGAAGAGATTGATCAGTAATCAGAAATTTTCAAAGGAAAGTCTAGGATCAGATGGTTTCACCAGTTAATATTACTGAACATTTGAACAATAATCAATGTTAATGCTTCTAAAATATTGCAAAAAATATATATAAGGTAGAAACAATTCTGAAACCCTTTTATGAAAAAGAAGTTACTTTGAAACCAAAGCCAGACTAAGACACAGTAAGAAGAATATATAGGTCAATATCTCAGACCACTATAGATGCAAGAATCCTCAACAAATTAGCAAACTAAAATAAACAACACTTTAAAAAGATCATACACAATGATCAAGTGGGATTTATTTCAGGTATACAAAGATGGCTCAACATGTAAAAACCAATAAATGTAATATACCATGTTAACAAAATGAGAAATAAAACTATATAATCATTTAAACAGATGCAGAAAAGCATTTGACAAATTTCAACATCCTTTTATATTTAAAAAAAATTAACAAAGTGGGTTATAGAGGAAATATACCTAAACATAATAAAAACCACTTATGGTCCCTAGCTGGTATGGCTCAGTTGGAGTATCATCCTGTGAAGGGAAAGGTCCTGGGTTCAATTCCTATTTAGGGCACATGACTGGGTTGTGGGTTTGGTCCCCAGTCAGGGCATGTACAAGAAGCAACTGACTGATGTTCCTCTGTCGCATCAACATTTCTCACCCTCTCTCTCTCCCTCCCTTCCCCTCTCTCTAAAAATTAATAAGCATGTCTTCAAGCAAGGAAAATAAATAAATAAATAAATAAATAAATAAATAAATAAATAGCAAGTAAATAACACATATGACAAGCCCACAGCTAACATTTTACTCAGTGGTGAGTGCTGAAAGCTCTTCCCCTAAAATCACAAGGAAATCAAGGGTGCCCACTCCTGGCCCATTTTATTCAAGATAGTACAGAAAGTCTTAGCCAAAGCAATTAGGCAAGCAAAAAGGAATAAAAGTCATCTAAATTCCAAAGAAAGAAGTAAAACTGTAACTATTTGCAAATGACATGAGATTATACACAGAAAAATTTAAGACTCCACAAAAAATCTGTTAGAACTAATAAGTAAACTTAGTAAAGTTGCAGAATACAAAAGCAACATAAGAAAATCAGTTGCATTTTTATACACTGACAATGAAATATCACAAAGAGAAATTAAGAAAATAATCCCATTTATAATTATACCAAGAATAAAATGCATAGGAATAATTTGAACCATAGAGTGGAAAGACCTGTACACTAAAAACTATAAGACATTGATGGAAAACCTTGCAAAAGATACAAATAAATGGAAAAATATTCTGTGCTAATGAATTGGAAAAAATAATATTGTTAAAATGTCCACACTACCCAAAGCACTCTAGATTCCATGTAAGCTGTATCAAAATGTCAATAATATTTTTCAGAAAAATAGAATAAACAATCCTAAAATTTGTATGAAACCATACAAGACCCAAAATAGCCAAAGTGATCTTGAGAAAGAACAAATGGTTCTTAATTTCACACTATATTACAAAGCTACAGTAATTAAAACAGTATGCTATTGGTATAAAAACAAAACACATAGGTCAATGGAACAGAATAGAAAGCCCAGAAAAAATCCTCACATATAAGCTCAATTAATTTTTTGACAAAAACTACCAATGACATACAGTGGGCAAAGGAAGTCCTCGTCAATAAATGGTGCATGAAAAATTGAATACCCAAATCCAAAAGTGAACGTGGCCCTGGCTGGTGTGGCTCAGTGGATAGAGCCCCACCCTGCAAATCAAAAAGTCATTGGTCTGATTCCGGTCAGGGCACATGCCTGGGTTGCTGGCTAGGACACACGTTGGGGGTGTGGGAGAAGCAACAGGTCGATGTATTGCTCACACATAGATGTGTCTCTCCTTCTCTCCAAAAACTAATACATAAAATCTAAAAAAAAAAACCCCAAAAACCTGAATCACTATCTTATGTCATACACAAAAACTAGTACAAAGCAGATTAAAAACTTGAGTGTAAGACCATAAGTGGTAAGCTCCTTGACATGGGTCTTAGCAGTGATTTGTTTGGATTTGACACCGAAAGCAAAGATAACAAAAGCAAAAAAAAAAAAAAAAAAAAAAAAGTGGGACTACATCAAATTAAAGAATCTTCTGCACTATAAAGGAAATCATTGACAAAATGAAAAGGAAACTTATCAAATGAGAGAAAGTATTTGAAAACAGGGTGGGACATAAGTAGGTTTATAGTTGTGAGTATGCAAAACACAGTTATATTTGTATTATTTTTATAAGTTATTGTATTATTTTCCATACAGACAACTGTAAACCTACTTTTGCTCATGCTATGTATCTGATAAATGGTTAATATATAAATATATAAAATATATAAATAATTCATACAACTCATTAGCAAGTAAAAATGTAATTGAAAAATAGGCAAAGGGTCTAAACATACAGTTTTCCAAAGAAGATACACCAATAGCCAATAGAAACATGAAAAGGTACTCAGTATCACAAACCATCTGAGAAATTCCAATCAAAACCACAATAAGAATAGCTATTAATAAGAAAATAAGGAATAATTAGTGTTGTTAAAGATGTGGAGAAAAGAGAGCCCTATGTACTCGGGACATTGGTATACCTACTGTAGAAAATAGCATACGATTTTCTCAAGAAGTTAAAAATAGAACTACCATATGATCTAGTGTTCACATTTCTGGGTACACATCTGAAGGAAATGAAACCATTGTCTGAAAGAGATATCTGTACTCTCACGTTCATCGTAACATTTACAGTAGCCAAGGTATGGAAACAATCTAAGTGTCTGTCATGGGATGAATGGGTCAGGAATGTGTGAAATATATTCAGTGGCATATTAGTCAGTCTCAGATAGAAAGTTAATCTTGCCATTTGCAACAGCATGATTGAACCTGAGGGTGAAGTAAAATAGCCATTAAAGAACAAATACTGCATGGCTTCATATATGTGTGGCATATAATCAAACAACAACATGGAGGTCAAACTCACAGAAACAGGAAGTAGAAAAGCAGTTGACGGAGCAGGGGGTGGGCAGTGAGGGAAATACAGAGAGAGAAAGGTAAAAAGATACATATTTCTGTTGTAAGATAAATTACATATAAGTACTTAATGTACAACACAGAGATTATAGTTGATAACACTATTTGTATAATTGAAATGTGCTAAGAGAGTAAAACTGAAATATTCTCAAAAATGGTAAATATGTGACGTGGTGGATGTTAATTAACTCAGGGGAATTCTTTTACATTGTATATGTATATCATATACTTCACAGTGTATATATATAGAATTATCATGTATACTTTAAATATCATATGATTTTGTCAATTATACATCAATAAAGCTGAAAAATTAAATTACTCATTAGTGTGTAGGCAAATAGATTAAAAATTCTAAACCTGAAACAATATGATAAGGAACTAAAATAAGACATTTATTTTAATCTAATAAATAAAACAATAATAGTTAAATATATATTATATATGTCATGAACTGTTTATAAGTACCAGATATAATTGCTTTAAAATAAATTACTTTTTTTCTATATATAACATATATGTTTTTCTTTTAAAAGCAAAGGTTCTACTTCCTTTTTCCATTCGTTGGCAAGGATTTTATGTTATTTAACTATCACATTATTCAACAATATTTAATAGACATTTACTATGTCAGGCACTCTGCTATGTGTTTCCACCACTTACATAATTATAAGGTATGCTTGAGCGTCTGATATTATGTATGGGACAGTCTAAGAGTCAATAATTTTGATAACCACCTTAAAATTAAATTTCAACTTGAATCCAAAAGTAATCAAACTTTCAGATTCGATTAAAGGAAAGGCTCATTCTGGTTAATGTGATTTTTATTAATTAAGAAATCATTAAGGAATAACTAAATGAAATGCATACCATAACATTCCAAATTGACTTAAATCTCTAATCATGTTCAGTTTCTACTGCTTCAGGCAAATTCCAGGTTCTGATTTGCATCTGCCTGTTTTTTTGACATTTCATATCTCATTAGCCATTCTGCTACTTTCTTTCCAAAAGTTATTATGCCAAATCTAAAATAAATATATCATAATTTCATTTGTATGTTTAATTGTGTGTGTGTATGTATATGAGAGACAGAGATGCAGAATTACATTAAGGGAATGTCTATACTAACTAGACTGTTTCCAATCTATAACAACAATAACAAAAAAATCATAATTTTGCTTTAATCAGTTTTGTGCTTTATCTCCGAGGTTGAAGTTATAGAACTCAATAATTCAGAATGGGCTACTATTGAATTATTATGTGAACTTTATTGTATTTTATTGTATACTTTATTGTATACAATTTTCAGGTAGGATTTTTCTTGAAGGTAGTGGCTATTTCTACTCTATCACATTGAGAGAAGAATTAATGTGGTATAGAAAATAAGAACTGGAGAGGTAGGTCTTAAACTGGATTAAGGGTAAATTTTTCATTGCTCTCTGACTTTCAAGATATTTGGACTATATTCAGCTGTAAATTATACCCAGAGCACTTCATTTCCTGGTGGTGGTGGTGGTGGTGGTGGTGGTGGGTTTGTGTGTGTGTGTGTGTGTGTGTGTGTGTGTGAGATGAAGGTAGGTTGAGAGGTAAACCTGTTTCTATCACAGAAAAGTGTTGAGAACTAGGCAAGTTTTTGTTTATAAGTGATTCTAACTGCAAATTTAGACCTAGACACTATGAACAAAGTTGCTTCTTATACTAATGATGGTAGAAGTTTTATGTTGTTTTTTCACCAATTCGGAGCTTTCCATTCAAAGTGGCAGTAGCTTCCATATTGGTCTCATTATGAGCAGAAATCTGATTTCAATGTGTTTACCTTAGTGATAAGGACTAGTCAGTTCATATTTATTGTCTGCCTATTAACATTCTGGGAAATGAATGTACACATGTGAACTAAATTGACATCATATTTACTCTTGTGTAGCTTATGAGTAGCTTACAAGTGTGTAAAGTACTGTGCAGGAGAAAACAGAAGCTGTGAAACCATCTTTCAGAGGACTGAGGAGTGAAGGACTGTTTCTCTAAGGCTATTTAGGTAGGGATGTGAAAGATAATCAGGAGTTTGGAGGGTGAAGCAAGTGCTCTCAATCATACTGGCACATTAGAATCACCTGGGAAGTTTTTTTTTTTTTAAATCCTGATACATGGGCCTTACCCCCAGACATTATTTAATCTGTCTTAGGTGCTCCTTGGCTAAGATTCCTTTTTTCAATTTTCTAATTAATGTTTTTAGTCATAGATTATTTCCCTGTATTTTAGGAATGTACTATCTTTTGACTGAGATTTTTAAAAGTTCCTTCAGTAATTCCAAAGTGCAACTAAGTTTAAGAACCCCTCACTGTCACAGGAAGTGACAACAGCATGGAAATGACTGGAACTGAAGACAGCTGACCTGGGTAAGTACCCCAAACTATTTCAGTATGAGGACCAGGGGAAGATTGGTGGAAGTGCAGAAGATGGGGCTGGAGGGTCTTTGGGAGTAAGGGCAGCTACGTAGCTGGATCATAGGAGGCCCAGAAAGAAAACAAGATAGAACCTTTGGTTAGGCAGGAAAGGGGTGTTTTTTTAGATGGAATGACTGAGCATCTTATGAAGAATATGTGTCAGGCTGATAGCTAAACAGATTCTAGCCAGTTAGTACTAACTTACTGTTGATTATACACTATTGCTGATAACAAATAGCTTGAAATCCATTTAAAAGTTCAAGTATAGCTACTGAAATGGTATATAATAATAAGAGATTTATAATTTTTTATTTACTTAACCCCAAGTTATTTGGAACTAAATTTATTGTCATTCCAGTGTAGTCACAAAATATTTCTTGCAAAAATAAAGGCATGTACTAATAATAGAAAACACAGTGAAACATGTTCCTAACTGGAGAATAGTAAAAACTTCGAGAATAGAATTTTTAAGGGACAAGTACAATGTTGATTAGTTTTGACATTTTCTTATGATTTATACTTTTCACAAAGTAAATATTCTGTAGAAAATAAGCATCTATTATTTATTCTCTCTGCTGTTCACAGCTTAGATGAGGAGAGGATATGTGACTAGGAAGAACATACAGACTATAGGAGAATATATGGCTAGCTTATAGCCACGTATACGGACAAAATATTTATTGTTAATTAAAATTTCAATAAAATGAACAACACAGGTTAAATAAAGAAATCTTCCCTAGAAATAGCACCAGAAATATGGGGGGGGATATAAACACATACAAATAAATCACCAGATCAAAAGAATTTCAATAAATGTTATTTTTTCAGTGGCAGTAAGAACATACTTAAACTTTGAGAGAAATGGCTTAGAATTGCTTACACAGCATCTGTTTCCCAATGTCTGACTTGTACTAAGTACTAAGAATTTTCTTCAATTTCTCTCATTTTCCCACATTCCCAATTACCTCAGGGGAAAGTGATATTACCCAAGTTCCAGAGTTGGGCACTGCTTTACTGAAGGCCAATAAATGCGATGTTATCCACTTTGCCCAAAATTTGGTTTAGAAAAAAGGTCCTGAGTCATTAATATATTCCATTAATCCTTGTCATTAGAGATATGTTCAGGAACAGCCACGTGGCTTTCAAGGGAATTGTGCTGAAGATTCGAGGTCATAAAGTTTCTCAAAAGTCTTTTAAAACAACTACACTGGAGATGTTTTTGCTGCCTCTATGTATGTGGAGCTTAAAATTGCTGTGGCCATTTTGAAAACACTAGGAAGCCTGTGTAAAGATGAAACTGACCTTGCAGGATGTAAAACAGGATCTCTCATGACATCCTGGAAATAAAGCTCTTTTTAACTGCTGTCCTTTCGATTATACAAGCTGATAGGTCCTCTTCATTGCCTAAGGATTTTACATTGGTTTTTCTGCTACTTGCAACAAAAAAAAAGAGTCTAAAAAGATATCAAAGCAATCTAAAGACAAAATAGAGTTCATTATTAGCACCCCTTTTCTTCCAAATAATCTCTCTACTATGTCATGCCCAATAGATAGACTACTTTTCTGTGCAATCTTGCCAAAACTCAATTCCTCACAAAGCCATTCAGTATATTTTTCTCCTTTGCTAACACATTTACTATAAAGTTATGGATTTGTGGATAAAATGTAACACCTAGTATTTCCTCTCAGTTCAAGTCACAAGTTTTAGGTGTGGCCTGACCCAATATAGATTATACACACTGCTTTAGGAAGACATTAGAGTTCAAAATGTGTTATTCTTCTTTTCATAGAGTTTACCTTAAAAACAATCCTCAGATGCTCAATGAGAAAATTTTATTTGCCAAATAATACACATTTAGAAAATGAGATAGCATTTTATTCATTTAACTAATAAACTGACATTTTATTATATATTTTTAAAACACAAATACACAGTAAAAGGGAAGGGCTACTCAACATTAGACTATGTTTGAATCAGGTTTCTTTGTTTAAGACAATTAAAATATCCCAATAAACACTTGCTAGACTCTGAGATCTATCATGGGAAACTGGAATAAAAACACTTTCCATGATGCTTTTAGTTTATGAAATTTGGATACAAATCTTCACAACACCATGTACCAGTTTTAATCAATGCACAAATCTTTCTGGAATACATCCCTCACTTTTCTGTTGTCTTGAACCCTTGGTTATGGGTTGAAATTCACAGATTCATTCCCATTTTGACAATCAAATATCAATCAGATTTAATAAAACATGTTGGAAAATTCAAGAATGTTTGCAAAAATATTATTGTGTTAAAGGGAGTTCATTTGTGTTTTTACATCTTGAACTGGTTTGCCCCAATTGCTTAAAAATGAAAGATGCCACCCTTGGATGCATTATTTACAGGACTTGTGAAAGCATTAGAGAACAGGCTTGAAGTGCTGCATTTGCATTAAAGCACAGCTTTACTGCCATGCAGACAGTGCCTCTCTTGAAATAGAAATTTTAAATAAATCTAGCACTTTATAGCTTTGCCTTGTGAAAAGCTTTTTGAGGGGAGGTGGGATAATTTTCCCTTGATGGAACAGAACTATCTTTGTTCAGCTACAGCAAATGGAAGAAAGACTAAGGAATCAGCAATGCACTAGGAATGTTCAGACTGATATTTTATGTCACACTTGGAATTGGGATGAAACCCTCCTGTCTTTTTAATACTCTTTCCTGGAGACCGAACTTCAAATTCCTCTTTTATGTGAAGAGTTCAGATGCATTAGCCAAGGCAGTGCCACACCCAGCAGCCTTGACATCTGCAGGGGCCTTCTGTGTCCCTGATGGATCCCATGCCGCTGCTGGAAATATGTCATAATCATCAGATGATCCCCCATGTGGAAAAGCTCTGGGTAAAGCAGCTTCTGCCTTGTTAAGACAAGCATTTCCAACTACTGCACTGTATATTACAAATAACAGCAGCAGTAAAAAATAACAAAAATATTTGAAGTAAATTATAGGTACTCCTGCCCAGTAAAATAGAAACGTATTACGTAGACTTACATAAAACAACAACAACAACAACAAAGCTTTTTGACCTAAACATATGCGAATTTGAAGAATACTGGTGGCAGATAGTAATTCTATTGAATAGTCTCTTTGCTATCTATGGTATTATTGTTTACATATACGGTAAATTTAGTCAGAAACAACATATGGCCAAAAAAACCAACAACCCACAACAACTTAACTAGAGATAAATGAGAGTCTGTGTCTCAAAATTTTCCAATTAGTACATAACAAACCAATTTCTAAAATATTTTATACTTCATTGTTTTTCTTTTCAGCATGTAAGCACAGACATATGGGACCAGTCTCTCAGAAAGGCAGAAAAACTAGTTATTCATCCATTTTTTCAGGTCATTTGGTTCCTATTGCTTTGAAGGATTTCATATTCACATATGAAAAGACTAATAATAAAAATGATGACTTCATTTTCATAAAAATATTTTTAATGAAATAAAAGTTATTTACAGACACAAGTGAGATACATTTCACCTGGTTCCTCTGACTTAAGAATGGGATGTGGATTACTGAATCCTGGTAAAGCTGGAAACATTAAAGAACAATAAAAACAGCAACAGTAAAATAGTATTATTTCTATTCACCTGTCTGATTGTTTCATGAGCATCATGAATTAATTAGCTAATGTTAAGTCTCTTAGCTATTCATAACATCATTCAAGAGAAGCAAGTGAATATGCAGGAAAAGAGTAATTAATCTAAAAGCAAATACAGATATCTGTTATCTTTTGTCACAAAATAAAAGACAGGAAACAGGAGTTATTGTAACTGCATATCATAAATTAGGGCCTGTCAAACTTATCATAGAGGGGTGGTTTTTAATTTTCTTTCTTCTTCTTTTATCTTTTTTAACAACAAAAGTCTTTGTAATTATGTTTTCTCTTTCCTTTGCATCTTCATCTATCTGTGCCTTCCCCTGAGCTAGAAATGAGCAGATTATTGCCTAGGCAGTTTAATGTTTTGTTTTGTTTTGTTTTTCTGTCTAATTTACCCCCATTAACTTTCAGAAAAGTTAGCTAACTTTTTTATTGTTCAAATTTTAGGTTAAGTGGTATTTCTTTTGGAAAGATGTTGAAAATAATCTCACCCCTACCCGCACCTGATGATCTTGTTAATCCTGTTTCCATGAAAACTTATGTTATGATAGTACTTGCTATGCTGATTGAATTTTTCTTTAATCTACGTATACACATATAGGACTCTTCAAATTAGCAGTTGTCAGTACTAGCACAGTATTGGTATCAACTGAAGATCTTTAAAAACTATTCCAATACGTGAATCCTACTCCTAGCAGGGGTGGGTATCCAACATTTTGTCATCTCTGGGCCACACTGGAAGCAGAGTTGACTTGGGCCACACATTAAATACACAAAGACTAATGAAAACTGAGGAGCAAAAAAAAAAGGTTTAAAATAAATGTATTATTTTGTATTGGGTTTCATTCATAGCCATCCAGGGCCACAGGGAGCCTATGGGTTGTGGGTTGGACACCCTTGTAGAGGTTTCAATCAATTTGGTCTTGGGTGGGATTCCAGTTTTAGGGTATTTCAAACACTTTAGATGTTTCTAATATTTAACAAGGTTTGAAAACCACTGTGCCTGATAGTAAATTAAAAATAATCATAGTCCTCATTGTAACCTGTGTCTAAAACATGTTTGATTCAAGTGGTGTTATACTTTGCAATAGTATTTGAATGAACAGACTTGAAGACTGTTCTCATTTGAATAATAAGAGAAATAGTATCATGGTCACTGTATATTTTTAAAGGGATTTGTAGATTACAAAACTAATTCCTATAGGCTCATTTCCTTGTGAATATTTAGGATAGAGCAGGTACTTTAAATAAAGCTGTGGATAAATAGCAAGATACTGCTTTCATGCTGAAATGTATTGATATTTCCTATAAAAGAAAACTAAAAAAGTTCATTAACTCCTTTGTAACAGATAAAAGTCAAACATTCCTTCAAATTATCATCTTGGCCATGAATTTATTTTCAAGAGCAGCCCTGTATCATTTTAACCATATACACACATTGTATGTATTTTATATACTATTTATATATGTACATACTATACTTTTTTAATATTTCCATATGTTTTTGAGGCAAGGTAATTGTTATCAGTTTTTGAAGAATTTCAAAGTAAATTTTACTCAGAGCTACTAATATGGACCTAGCTGGTAGGTCCTCAGAGGTATGACCTCTGAGTCAGATATAACAGTCATTAATATCTGTTTTCATGTCATATTGATTATATCCTACTCAGTCTCCCCTGGCACTTGAACTAAAATACTAATTTGATTCGACATCTCTATTGAGACAGTTATTGAACCAGAAATCAATTATCCACTGCTAACTACTTAAATGTCTTCTACTCCTCTACCTTCTACCATTACTACCTATCTTCACCACAGATTGTTTTCATTTTTAAATTTTCAATTAGAGATAATATTTCAGACATTAGAGGACTTGTGGCACAATCTTAAATTCATTATAGTTATCTATATGATTCATTAATATATGTAATAATTATTTAGGTATCTAATAGATGCCACACATCATTTTTTGTAATGGGGGCACAATTAAAAACAAATAAATAAAATATCTTGCTATTATGAAGGTATCTTCCTATTCAGGGAAGGTGGGCAGAGGCAGATAGTAGATAATAAATTAGCAAAATTTTATCAGGAGACCACAGTACTAAAAGAAAATTAAATAGGCAATGAGAAGAGTATAGAGGGCTGAGTGCAATTTTATTTGTGTATCTTATTGGACATCATGTGCTATAAAAAAATATAAAACTATAGATTTATAAAGCCATTAATGTGAAACAATTGTCATCCACAGTGCCTGCTCTTATCTTCTTTTATTGATTAATTTGTGTATTTACTTTTATACATTTTCCCTATTGCCATTTTGTTCTTTTATCTAAGAACTACTATTCCAATGTACTGAGTACATATCATACCATTTGTATGTGTTCTTATTAACTATTTTTGATAAGATGAATTAATTGTAGTGAAACTATAGATCTCATTGCATTTTACAATGTTTTTACTCAATGCTATGCTTTTCCACATGTACATCTAGTCAGTTTGTTATAGCTTGGGCACCTCATATGAGAGTGTAAATTTACCACATTCACTCATCCATCCTAAGGGTTGTAGTCACTATGAGACAGTCAGCCAAAGGTTTTCAGAAAAGGTGATACATTATACATTTAAAGTACATGCAAAATTATGTTTTTCCTATTATTGTTTGAATCGTAGATTCACAAGACAAGAATTAAATTATAATATTATCTAGTATAATGCATGTGAATGGAACACTTGAACACTCTAGTAATACTGACTAGGAGATAGCCCAAGGAAAAGTTGTACAATTATGACTACTGAAAAGTTTTATTATTATTATTATTATTATTAGAATAACTCTAGTGAAAAATGAAAATGGAAAAGATGACTAGCAAAGGAGTGTCTAAGTACAGATGCTACCATGAAATAGCTTTAAAAAAATAGAAATGTGTTAATTAAGAAGTTCAATTAGAAACAGAACCCAGAGTGAAAATTAAAGTATGTGAAGTTCATTGGTACCATTATTGTAAGAGTAGGGCTCCCACAAAGTTAAAGGGTGATGTAACAGAAAATTATGTAATCTCTAAAGCCAAAGAGAAGTTAGAAGTAATTATCATTCTTGGATTTGTATTTGGAAAATATTACATTATGATTTTCAGGTGACATAGTCTAAAATCCTTTTTATACTATACCAGGAATGTACTGTCTTGCATTATGCACAATCTGTGAAAGAACTGGGGTTCTTTTCATCATAAGTGTTTTCAAGAAGAAATGGAAATGTAACTTATAGGGGTAAAGCATTCAAGTTGTGTTGCAAAGAGTAAAAATTATTTCTTTGAAGAAACTAGTTTCCACTATCCGGCCTGAAAAAAGAAAAATTGCAGAGTCCACTCAGCACAGAACTGTTCTACACTTCAGGTTCCCACATTGTCTTTTGTAAGCAGTAAAGACAGAGAGCTTCTTGGCACTTCCTAGAGTGGGAAAATTTTGTAACACTTTGGTTGTCACTACTGTGTATTCTCATATTTGCAAATGGAGGCTGTGTAGTAACTGAGGTTATGGCATGTCAATGTCAGGGACTGGCTTATGGAAAGCCTAACTGATGAAAATGAATAAGTCTGTTATTCAAAGTGGGGCCTTAAGATTTTAGAATAACTTGAGAACAAAGGAAGCAAATTAGGAGTTGCTAAGAAAAGAATATAAAGTGATATGAACAAAATTTTTAAAAATTCTGAAGCTTTGACAAAGATAAACAATAATTAACAGAAAGCAGTCATGATATAAACATTTCTACAGAATATCAACAGTAATAAGAAAAGGCACTTTGTGACATGGTAAGATTAAGAAAAAACAAGACCAATTTTAAGCATGTTAGAATGTAAAGACAAGGACACTATACTACTGCACAAATGAATCTCCACTCACAACACATATGAGTGAAGACTGCTTTTTTTTTTACAACTCTAGTGACAACTCTAGCCCTTTGTTCTTCGCCTGTCCTAGATAAAAAATAAACAAACACGTTTTGGATACCCATCATCAAATTGCCCTGCTTTGTGACAGAACCTAATCCAAAAGAGATCCCTCACTTTCTCAAGTCCTTTCTAAGTCATTCAGCAAAAGCCCACATCCTATATCAAGCCCATCCTAACTCCTTAGTAAGACACCTCATGGTTCAATGTGGTGTCTCCCTCATTGCAATAAATCACTAAATCTCACTTTATTTAATACTAGCTAAGCTTTACAGAATAAGCTGCATGTATATCATGAAAATGAGAAGGATTTTTAAGTGTTGGCAGTCTGATATGATATGGAAATGTAAGAATTAATTACAAGAATTGAAGTGTTATTTTTGGAATGTTGCTTAGAGAAAGGGGTGTCATTATCAGCTCAGTGTCTACATTTCTTTCTCCTTTGTCCTCACATTGGGGTCCTTGGGTAAATGAAATGGTTGGAATAACTGGGAGGAACCATAATGCCAATAGTACGTACTGTGCTGGAAATTACTTCTTGATAACTGGCTTGTGTAAAGGATTCCTTCAAGTCAAAGATTTTACTACTCCTACTGTAACTTACTTTTTTTCTTTTTTCTGTCACCCTTCAATCACTTGATCTATCCATTTTCTCCAGGTTTAGTATTCTTTTGACCCACTTCTTACCTGTCCAGCCCAGGAACCAAGGTGGGGAATCTGAATCACTCTCTGTTAATATTCTGAATGTTCCATGGCCACTTTTCCACCAACACATTCAACATGTATTATTAAGACAATCATTTGGCAATGGGAATTCTTCTAGTGTTTTCTATTTTATCTATCTATCATCTATCATCTGTCATCTATCCATCTATCATCTACCTATCTATCATCTGTCTATCCACCCACCCAACACTATCCACTCACACAGGCATTTAAAAAAAACAACTTTGTTTTACATACTTGGATTATTAGACCAAGAGAGATTAATGACTAGTGCAGAGCTTCATGGACAACAAATGTTAGAGCCAAGATTTAGAGCCAAAGGCTTTGCGCTTTCTACTTCAGCAAACTTATTTTTTTATATTTTCATATTATCTGTGAAAGAAGATGAATGTGAAATTATAAATAAATGTGTTGAAAAGAGCAGAAATTCTTCCAGTCTTTCCATTCTGAACTTGGACATTTGGTCATTAGTTAAAGAGACTCAGAGTTGAGAGTGTGTTAGTTCTGTTATATCATTTACCAATCAGTGAACTGTAAATGACTTCCTTATCTTTTTCTAGAAACTTATTTTGAAAAAAAATAAAATGTTTTTATAATATTTTTGATTATTTCTTGCTTATACTTCTGGGTTATAGGAATATTAGTTAAAATTAAATTTAAGAAGTAATACACATGCCATTTGATTTGATATTTAATATTTGTCAAGTTTTAGAGGAACTATATGATAATCTTACTGAAGCATAAAGAGAAAAATATGCTTGTGAATTTTTAATATAATAATAATGAAAGTATAAATTTTATTTTATCATATTAAAATATATGGAAGTGTTATGACATGAGAAAATTTGTTTTTATATATACTTGATTTCCATTTCCATGGAAGTTTTTGTAATTAAAAATAATAAAAATATCAGTTAATTTCAAGTAAATAAAAATGGGAAAATATGAGAGATTGAGCATAAAATATATGGTAGCCAGCATCTAAGATGTCTCTTAAGGACCATTTCCTCTTATTCTCTAAGAATCCTTCATCTTTTCTTCTCTTTACCTTTTTCTTTTCAGTGTTCCATCCAATTTTATACATTAGTGATAAGGATTTTCTGGATCTAGAACCTCTAACTGAAATACAAACTTTTTGGTTTTTCATACTTGCTTTATTTCACATTGTCTGACTCATCACTGCAAATTTTTATCTCAAATAACTTATCTCTGAGACTCTATAAAACTGACAGTGATAATAATCCTTTACTGATAAAAGAATGTGGTATGTAGACTACAGAAGAATTCAAATAATAGCCAGCATTTCAATTTATCAAGGGAAACCACTCTATGAATACTAGGTGCCAATTATGAAATTGAGCTTTCTAGACAATTTTTACTTGAGTTTGTCATGCACATTTAATCTCTATTTTTCTGTGTGTCAAATTGTCATCTGCTTTCCTACTCCATGGTGAGGTGGCAAAGGTCTATTCTTAGAAACCTTGAATCCAGGAAGAGAAGTCCTGTCTCCCATCAGCTACTCTTTCCATTCAAGAAATATTTCCTGACATCTACATGATACCAGGCACATAGGTGTATCCTGGAATCATAGAGGATAAGGTTTAATCTTCTAATTAAGTCCTTAGATATGAAGATTTCATATGCAGATGCATCTTTTAAATTTTAAAATGGGTGAAAAATCATTCATGTTTCTATTGTGCAAGATAATTCCATTTAGGAAATCCTAAGTATAGCATGGTAACTACTGTTAATGACATTGCATTGTATATTTAAAATTTGCTAAGCAGGTAGGTCTTAAGTATTCTCACCATAAAAACAAATATGCAAAATGATAATATGTGTGGGATGGATATGTTGATTAGTTTAGTTGTGGTGGACATTTCACAATGTAAACATATACCAAAACACCACACCTTACACCTTAAATGCACACAAAATTTTGTCAAGTATTCCCCAGCAAAGCTAAAAATATATAAAATGCTATATTATATAGTATTCTATATGTAATGTTATTATATATTAATTTATATAAAATAATATTTTATATAACAATATAAAATTACTCTCTACCTATATGTTAGAAGTTAGTAAGAGAAGAAAGAATACATTATAAATTTCTGACTTTGTTAAACTTATAGTCTAGTGGGCAAGAAAAATATAAATAGATATAACATGACATAATCTCATAGTGTTAGTGTTATACTAAAAATATGAATAAATTATTGAGGGATATTTAGAAGAAACAAAAGAATTTTGCAAATTATATGTTACTATTTTGGGCACTAAATATGTTTCTATTTATTTTACACTTTTTGTTATTCTTTTCACATGCTTCTGATAAAATACATCCTAGGATAAAATAAATTTATTCAAACATGGTATTGACAGGTTAGTTGTTTAATATTTTTTAAATTTTTTTAAAGATTTTATTTATTTTTAGACAGTGGGGAAGGGAAGGAGAAAGAGAGGGAGAAAAACATCAATGTGTGGTTGCCTCCTGTGAGCCCCACACTGGGACCTAGCCTGCAACCCAGGCATGTGCCCTGTCGGAGAATCGAACCAGCTACCCTTTGGTTCACAGACCAGGGCTCAATCCACTAAGCCACACCAGCCAGGGCATTTATTTAATATTTTTTAAACAACTTAACTATCATGTGAACTATGACTCATGTTTAAATCTCATGTTTCTAGTGATTGGTAAAAAAAATTACTTTATGCATTAACAGACCTTGGGATTTATACTTAGACATCAAAGTGTTCAACAGAAGATTTTGTAGGTAAATCTAGGTATAACAAGTATATAATATGACTTAGACATTTTATATCAGATCATCCCAAGTTACATAATGAAAAACAAATTGCCTGAGAAATGTCTTATTCTATAGCTTCATTAAGCCATGGTTTCCAGCCCTGGCTGGTGCGGCTCAGTGGATTGAGTGCCAGCCTGCGAACCGAAGGGTTACCAGTTTGATTCCCAGTCAGGGCACATGTCTGGGTTGCTGACCAGGTCCCCAGGAGGGGGAGTTAGAGAGGGACACATTGATGTTTCTCTGCATCTCTTTCCCCCTCATTTCCCTCTCTCTAAAATAAAATAAAATAAAAAATAATAAAACATCTTTCCAGAAAAAATGCCTCAGTTTCCGGCCAAAGTTTCTCCCTCTTTTTAAATGGATCTTAAAATTGCAAGCTTGAGTTTCCATCCAGACAAGGAACTGTCCCAACTCTTTCCCTTTCCGAGGGCTCCTCCACAGTGCCGGGTGCATGGGACGTTCACTGCCTTCGTGTACATTTTTGAATGGCTTACATTTTTATGTTTATCATTTTTATACTTTGTTATTTAGTGACATATGTGGCATACTATAAATATTTGTTTCATTTTTCCCTCTAGCTTATATGATACTGCAGTCATTTGTTTGTTTAAATACATACTTTTGATATTGCAATGATGATATAAGAGCTATCAAATAGGACAGCTAGAATATTTTAAATGGCTAATACATAGCAAGGAGAAAACATGTACATGTAAGATAAACTGAAATATAACCTTTTAGATTAAATTTTCCCCAAGACCAAATATGAGTTTGTGAACAATGATGTGAACTGTTCCACTGTAAAATGAGTTTATTATAAGCATGGAAGGCACAGCTTATTTCAGCTACTTTTCATATTAATAGTTGCATGAATTTTTTCTATAGTCCACCTTATGTAGATTCTCTTTCCCTATATAGTGCCAATAACTCTTTATGTGAGGTTTCATGCTTTCTTATCGGGTTTGGTACTTCACAGTTAAACATGTAAACGTAAACATCTACACACACCAAATATGCACCACAGAAAATAGTTCAGACGCTTTTTATACTTGAAAAGTATACTTAGGTGTTTTTATACTTAGGTGCTTAAAAGAAAGTTGATTGTACCTGAGGCCACAGAAATTATGCTTCATGTTGTTATACATTTTTATTTGGGTAAGGGATGGTTCTTTTATATTAAATGTACAAAAAGTAAAAACATTTTTAAGGAAAGCTAAAAATAGCCTGAGCTACAACATAAAAAACACTCAAGCTGAAAAAAAAATATAGGAAAAGATAATGAGACAGATTAGTGAGAAGCTAGAAAAATTCCTCGCTAAGTGGAATAGGGAAACTGAAACATAGCTAAACACAATGGCCCAGCCATTAATAGCCAGGTGCAGATTGTCAGTAGGAAGGAAGGCTCCTAGTGCCTGGCAGGGGCAAAACTGGGGAAACAAGGACTTCACCCTCAGGGTCGCCTCTTCTTCTCTGACCTTTCCTTCCTGGAAATAACATCTGGGCCTAGGTGTGTTTCAACTCCAGGTACAGAAAAGTAGCAAAACCGATGGGCAATTCCAGGACCACTACTATGACTAAAAGTCCTACTGCCTGCCACTGACCAATCATTGGAGATCACGACCCTAAAAGTCACACCTGGAGAGCTGATGACTATTCTACTGAAGCCCTCCCCTGAGCTCTCCCCTGAGATTCCTGCTTATAAGAGAGAGATAAAAGCCTCAAGACAAAGAACTCACTGTGTGCTTTCCCACCAGGGAACAGCAAGTGCCATTCCCTTTCCCTTGTTCTTTCCCCACTTCTTTCTTCACAGACACAAGTCTCCTAAACTCTAAGGCAAAGGGCAGCTGGTAGCCTTCTCCCAGGCTAATGCCAGAACCTGATGCCAAAGCTCTTTTTTCTCTGACTTCCCAGTAAGCTGAGGCAGCCCAGCCGTCTCTTTTGTTGCTTCTTCTACGCTAAGCTTTCCTTGTTTCACTGTCCCAGCTTTAATAAACGTATCCTCAGAGTCACCTGGACTCATGTTGTGAAATCTTTCCACACAAAGTCAAGAACTCACACACTCCAGCTGGCCCTAGGCAGACCTGCTCAGGGCCAGGCCCCTGTCCCGTAACAATGATGCTTAAAGTTTGATCCATATACCTAAAAAAATCTTGGTTCTCTTTTTCTCCGCTAATATTGGATATCAAAGTAGAGACAAAATTCCATCAGTTAAATTTAACATCATTTTGATTTTTTAGTAAGAAGTTAGTCTATCCAATCCTCACCTCAGTATCACTGGAATCATGTAAAAAACATTGAACATTATCAATGTCTTATTTCTACATTTCTCAGGCCCTCAGCTCTGACTTATTGAGTAATTACTCAATATACATTTGTTGCAATGAATACACGAGGTCTGTCCAGACAAAGTCCAACCACTGTTAATATAATGAGGACGGTTTGCCTGACATTGATGTAACCTGGCAGCCAAGGAGAGTGGATTGGAATGCACACACATGAACAATGACGATTGCACTAAGGCCGCAGCTATGAGCAATCGCAGCTTCACCATGACAATGCGCCTGCTCATGCATTACATCTCATGCAGAGTTTTTGGCAAAATATCAAATCACCCAGGTGACTCAGTGCCCCTATAGCATAGATTTGGTGCCCTGCATCTTCTGACTTTTCCTAAAACTAAAATCACCTTTGAAAGGGAAAAGATTTCAGATTTTCGATGAGATTCAGGAAAATATGATGGGGCAGATGTGAAAACTGTGTGAGGTCCCAAGTTGCCTAATTTGAAAGGAATCAAGGCATCATTGTCTTATTTACAATGTTTCTTGTATCTTCGTCAATAAACGTGTCTATTTTTTATTATGAAGTTGCTGGATACTTTCTGGACAGACCTTGTATATGCACATATATAATTGTTATGACAAACCACTATGTATATATATCAAGTAAGCCCATTATAGTTTGAAAAATATTTATATAATTGCATTACATATAGTTTTTAAAGTCTGTACATTTTTTAAAGGATATAATTTGAATATGGAATGATGCATACTATATTTTAAAATGCCTCCTGCAACTAATCTTTACTTGTTAATTTTTCTTATCTCTATCAACAAGATTTCTTCAATAAGTAAGGATTTATATGTGGAAAACATGTATTTTCCTTCTCAAGAAACAAATAAATGAACCAAAATAGAAATATGGTGAGTCAAGCTGCCTCTCCTCAACACAGGACTGTGGAGCCAGTTTGAGCAGAGCAGGCTCATCCTGAAGTGGAGGCGCTCCCTGCCCCTATGACAGCCACTGGAGACCAAATGCTAGAGGCATGCTCTCCCAAACCCTACAGAAGGGGAAGGGAAACTAACACCCATAGGCATTAGTTTTTTTATTATCCTTTGCCATTACTTAAATTTCATAACAATCCAGTCTTTTCAAAACTTCAGCAACTCACTTCAGCTTTACCAGAAGTACAAAGTAGCCCCCGACAAAATTTAACCAATTATATGGTCTAAGTTTCAATGCAAAGCAGTGACACTCACCTATTTCTACCTCTAGAGTCCACCTATCCCATTTCTACACTTTATGCTGGCTCTCTGATCTGTTGACCTTAAACAAATAGACAGCTAGACATTTTTCAAGCAAAATGGGTTTATTCAGGAAAAACAGAGAATTGCAATTTGGAACATGCAGTCTAATGGCAAACTATGTACAAGACCCAAGAACAAAGGACAGGATCATTTTTTTAATACAAAAAAATGGGAAGTTCAGAGGGAATATTATAAACAGATGCCATTGGAGAAAACTATAAGTTTAAAGTGTAGTGGCTTTTTATGAGCTGAGCTTTAACAGACTCATTGGCTGTATGATTGCCGAGTGAAAAGATCACCCATTTTCTTCTTGCTGAAGTAGTAGAGCAGGAAAACATCTTCCTGCTGGAGTGGAAGTCTTTTTTTGTGTCAGGTAATTGACACAGAGGAGTAGGGCAACCTTCACAACTGCTGTCTCAGATTCTCTCTTCTGGCAGATTCAGATCCCAGCTGCATCCTTGGGGAAATCTACGTCTAAGTTTAGCATGAGTGTTATATGTAATCACAGCACTTTTTATTTTTTCTTTCAAAGCACATATCACAATGGTAGCTAATTATAAATTTATCTATAAAATACCTGTTTCTTTCTAGATTGTAAGTTCCAAAAAGAAGGAATCTAAATTTTCTTGCCCATGGATATATCGCCAGTCCTTAGCATAGTAACCTGCAAATATAGGTACTGAGCAATTGTTCATTTTATAAAATAATAAATTTCCATATGGTCTTACTTATTTTTGCACAGTGTAAATTTTTTTATTGTTTATGCTATTATGCTATCATCCCATTTTTTGAGGAAATTCCATACTGTTTTCCTCAGTGGCTATACCAGTCTTCATTCCTACCAACAGTGCACTAGGGTTTCCTCTTCTCAACAACCTCACCAGCACTTGTTCTTTGTTGATTTATTTATTTTAATTATATTTTATTGATTATACTATTACATTGTCCTGACTTTTCTCCCTTTGCCTCCTCCACCCAGCACCACCCCTACTCCCTCAGGCAATCACCCCACCATTGTTCCTGTCCATTGGTCATGCATTTAAGTTCTTTGGTTATTCTATTTCTTATACTGTTCTTTACATCCCCATTCTGTGGCTACCTATTTTTGTTTCTTAATCCCTTCACTTCCTACACCCATTCTCCCCCATCCCACTCCCAACTGGCAACCATCAAAAAGGTCTTTGTATCCATGTGTTTATCTCTGTTCTTCTTGTTTGCTTAGTTTGTTTTTTTTTAGATTCAATTGTTGATAGACATGCATTTTTTGTCATTTTATTGTTCATAGTTTTGATATATTTTTCTTCAGTCCATTTAACAGTTTATATAATAATGGTTTAGTGGTGATGAACTCCTTTAGCTTTTCTTGTCTGGGATGCTCTTTATCTGCCCTTCAATTCTAAATGATATCTTTGCTGGGTCGAGCAATCTTGGCTATAGGTCCCTGCTTTTCATGACTTTGAATATTTCTTGCCACTCCCTTCTAGCCTACAAAATTTCTTTCAGAAAATCAACTGACTATCTTATGGGAACTCCCCTATAGGTAACTCTCTTCTTTTCTGTTTCTACTTTAAGATTCTCTCTATCTTTAACCTTTGGTGTTTTAATTATGATGTGTTTTGGAGTGGGCCTCTTTGCACTCACCTTGCTTGGGACTCTCTGTGCTTCCTGGATTTGCATGTGTATTTCCTTCCCCAAATTAGTGAAGTTTTCTTCCACAATTTTTTCAAATAGACTTCCAGTTTCTATTCTCTTTCTGGCACCTCTAAGATGTGAATATTGGATCTCTTGAAGTTGTTCCAGAGGCTGATTATACTTTCCTCATATTTTTGGATTCTTTTTTCTCTTATAGTTCTGATTGGTTGTTTTTTTGCTTCCTTATGTTACAAATCATTGATTTGATTCAAGAATCAAATAAGCCAAGCTTCATCCAATCTACTGTTGTTTTCCTGTAAATTGTTCTTTATTTCAATTAGTGTATCCTTCATTTCTGACTGGATCTTTTATATGCTGTTGAGGTCCTCAGTAAACTCCTTGAACATCCTTATAACCAGTGTTTTGAACTGTGCATCTGATAGATTGCTTATCTCCCTTTTGTTTAGCTCTTTTTCTGGAGCTTTTATCTATTCTTTCATTTGGGCCATATTTCTTTGTCTCCTCATTTTGTCAGCCTCCCTGTGTTTGTTTCTATGTATTAGGTAGAACTGCTTTGACTCTCTGTCTTGGTGGTGTGGCCTAATGTAGTAGGTGTCCTGTAGGGCCCAGTGGCACAGCCTCCCCTATCACCCAAGCTGGGTACTCTAGGTGCACCCTTCATGTGGGCTGAGTATATCCTCCTCTTCTGGTTGAGCCTTGGTTGCTGTTGGCAGATCAATGGGAGGGATTTACCCAGGCCAGTGAGATACAAGGACAGGCTGTGACCACTGACTGCCAACCTCTGCCTCCGTGGAAGATCACCTGTACAGGGGCAGGGTGGTAGTTGTCTGACATGGTCTATAGCTGTCCACTGGGTGTGCTAGCCTTGGGATTTTCAGGGTGGTGCCAGCCATGGTCAGACCCCACATATGCTTTGCCTGGGGCACTCTGCCTGAGCTATAAATCAATGTGAGATAGCTGCTACTTATGCTGGGCTTGGAGATTCCCAGGCAAAGCCAAACTGTGAATCTAAGCTGGCTACTGCTATTGCCAGACCTGAACCTCACTGAAGCTAGATGTTGCTTGTTTGACAGGATTTTGGAAGTTGTGAAGCATAAACCAAGACCAGCCATTCACATGGAAAAGCAGCTTGCATGGGCCCATACGTTGGGTGGAGCAGAGTCTCTGGGGATCTCTAAGGTGGCTCAAACAGTGTTAGCTAGGTTGATGGAATCTCAGGTATGACACCAGCTTGCCAGTCTGTGGGGGGAAGGTTTAGAAAAGTGACAATGGCCTCTGCTCACCTTGATGCCGAATACTTTAGTTTTTCCTTGTATACCACTGGTGCTTTTGAAGCTGTTACCCTGGTGCTGGAGCTCAGAGCAAGTGAGTTTGAGTAAATGTGTGTGTGGTCCTGTGAGAGGAATTGCTTGGGGCTCTAGCAGTTACTTCAACCAACTCAGTCCCCACTGGTTTTTGCAGCCAGAGTTGTGGGGACTTATCTACCTGGCATTGGAACCCTGGTGTGGAGTTGGGACTCCTCACTCACAAGATATCCCTTTTGAAATTTTATCCACAACCTGTGGACGTGGGACCAGCCTGTTCCACATCTGAGCTCCTTCTATCTGTCTGGATGGATATGGCTTTTTTAATTCTGTAGTTATCAGATTTCTCTTCAAGTCAATTTTGTAGTTGTTGGACTTTCATTCAACTTGATTTCTGATGGTTCTGAGTGTCAGTTGTTCTATATTTTAGTTGTAATTTTGATGTGGTTTTGTGAAGAGGCTAGCCACGTCTGCCTCTGCCACTGGAAGTGTTGACTTATTAATAATTGCCATTTTGGCAAGTGTGAGATAATATCTCACTGTGGTTTTAAATAAGAAGCATAAAGTAGGGGATTCTGGACAACCTTATTTTTAAAATCTCTTTTGTACCATTACCTAAGTATGTTCTTATAGGAAAATTTCAAATTTCTGAACTTTATTTTGACATAATTTATCCAAATGTTTACTAAAATATTTTAAAGTCATTGTATGTTCAGAACGTATCCGATAAATATTAACTGAAAGTAACTAATTATTGTTCCATAATTTGGGGGGAGATATCATTAGCAAAAATCTGCCATTCTTTAGATAAACAGTTAATATTCCCAATTGTTATTGGGAAGCCATTACAAATAGAATTCAGTGTAAAGTCAGAATTAGGAGCTCCTGTTTGGTGTCTGAAAGACATGAACTTTGACTGAGACTGCCTTAACATTTCCCTCAGCCTGACTAAATGTTACACAGGTTTCTTCCTCAATATAGGTCCTTGACTTCCTTTTTTGAAGAACATTTACTTTAGAAAACTTGCACTCATAAATTATTTCTGTGCCCATTTGAAATGTATATAAATCTTCTAGGTTCTTGTCAGTTTGATGACCCACAGAATGTCTTTGTCAAGGACTGGGAATCATCTCTTTGGAATGTAATTATCAGGGAAGAGAGCAGCCCTATTTTCCAGTCAATGTGGGAGGGCAGGAGCCTAACTTTGACGGGTGCCATTTATTGAACACAGATAGCCTAATCCCTGAAGGGAAAAAAAAAAAAAACCTTTGCAAACTTGGGGAAACAATTCACTCAACACATCCTATTGATCAACTGTTTCCTAATGTCCTCCATACTTCAGCACTAGCTCACCCAGTGCTTAAAAACCTTCCTATATTTTGTTTCAGTAGAGTTGAGTTCACTCTTTCTCCCCTGTTGCAATAGCCTTGAGGAGAGCTTTCCTTGTCTGTTTAACTTTGTCCAGTTCAAGAAATTTGGTAACCATGAGAACTAGAAAAAATCACTTTGCACTCCAAGCCCTCACCTTCTGGTTGATAATATCTGAATAATATATATAATTATCCCAGCACTAGTATGAAAATTATACATGTAAAGGGCTCAACACAAACCTTGTGTGATATATTATAAGCTCTGGTTAATGATTAACTAATTAAAGAAAGCACATCATATAATTGTCAGTATATGATCTTCTATTATTGAATCAGCAGTTTTAGGATCTAAAGATAAACCTGATGTTCTAAAAATGAAAATAATTGTGAATTTAAAACAAATATGGAGCTATATGGGTTTTTTAAGCTGAGAGTTCTGAGTAGTATATTCAGGGATAGTCTTGAATGACAATAAATAGAAAGTTCTCGCAATTATTTTGAATTAATTGATAAAAGGGAATGTGAGAATAATAACATGGGAAAAAACAAAATTAATTAGTTTTCTGGCCATATGATTTGGGCAAACATTAGCATTATGATCCCAGTTTTTAGACAAATAGGATTTTGAAAGATAAGGTCCATAATGTCTATTGCAAACTACTATTAGATAATATCATCAGCCTTAAGTTAATAAAGGTATTCAGAAAGTTGAACATCAGAAATTAGGATAATAGTTTCTGGCCAAGTCTATTTCTTTTTATTTCAATTTATGCCAACAGATTCACTGATATCTTAATTGCCTATAATGGTTACAGTCTATGATATTCATAGTTGAGTGTTAATGATCTTAATCAATTTCTTTACATTCCAATATTAAGTGTCCTTTCTCCCTCCCCTGTATCTCTCTTTTTTTGACAGATATACTCTGAAATATTCTTAGTTGAATAATCCTAATGTATTGCTTCTTTAGAAATTGCTCATGTTACTACATTTTCCATAACTGTATACCTGTGTTACACAAGTAGTAATATATGTCAGATTCATATTTTCAGATAGTTACTGTCTTTCTTTTTACCTCCTTTTATATTTGATCACTATATGCCAATTTACATTTTAAAAAATGTTCTTTCTCTAGCCTGCAATGAAAAGAAATGATGGAAGAAAGCACTATGTTGTCCTAACATTATTAGTTCCAAGTTTAAGAACAAATTCTTTCTTTCATATTAAAAGAATCTAATATCAGACAAAGCTAAAATTAGTTTTTTATGTTTTTTTATAATGTTTCAAATCTTTTAAACTTCATGAATAGTTGTTTTTAAATTTTGCAGTTTAGATCAGTCTAGGCCAGGATAATTATGAGTTGTTTGAAAATCATCTGAAATGACAACAGCTCATATTTTGAGTGACAAGGCAGGTTTTGTAGAACGGCAAATGTATTGTACTGGTTATTTGTCTCCTCATTGTGCAGAAAATGCCAGCTTATTAAATCCTTAAAATGTGTTTTAGAATTGCATGATTAAATCTTATCAGGTAATTTTAAACCTTTAGTGTCATAATACCACAAAAAAGCATTTTAATATCTTTGATTTTATTCTTTCAAAAACAAATTTTTTTTAGTGTAAATATCCCTGCTTACTCTTGGTTCTGTCTGTCCATATCACAAATGTGACAGCATTCAGACTCTTGTTATCTGCAAAGGCAGTGTGTCTGCTATTTGTCACCAAGCAACATTCAGAAACAATTTCCCCTTTTCTATTATCATGCAAAATGCGTTCAGGACAAGAAATGCACACAGAGAAAATTACTCCTCTGGCGAGATATTTTGACACAAAAATCTTTTCTTGTCAAAGATGAAAAGCACCTTGTCACTCACTTCTAATTACTGCCTCATTTCTCTCAATGTACAGAGAAGCCAACTCCCTGTGGCGACGTCACAGAGGCAGTTACCAACATGCAGAGTTGGATGTGGCCTGTGAGCAGAGTTCACAGGGCTCAGCTTGGTCTGAGTCAAAGCACACTTACACAGGTGATCTTTAATTATAACTATTAATCTTCTTTAAAATTGAAGAAAGGGCATTTTGTCTTTTTGCATAAATTATTGCTATTTCATCTTTGTTATCAATGGATGCCTTCCTTCCCCAGCATTTTCAGATATGAGTATGGCATTAAAATGTACTGATTACCAATATTTGCATTGTAAGAACAATTTTGAAGATTTATAAACTTATTAAAATGAAGCATTTCTTGTCCTCTGACTGTAATTAATATCCATAGCCAAATGAGTTAGGCAGGAATGGAATGGTGTGAATGTTGAGCTGAGATGCAAAATTATTAACCACATTTGGAAATTAGTTCCTTAGAAGAATTATAATTCTGGGCACTTGTTTACAACAGATTTTCCAGGCAAGGCATTATAAAACAGAGGAAGAAAAATAATCATTAGCAACCAAACCAGCAATAATATTATAAAGGCTTTCAGTATTTCCACCTTGTATTGAAGACAGATATATAGGGAGGATCTGTTAGCAATGAGGGTGGATGGGATTCTGGGATCTCAGGGTTTTTCTCTGGCACCATTAAGTTTATTATGTCATTGCTAAACTTTCTGTGATACCCTTTCCCCCAGGCCAACCCTGAAAAAACAGGATTTTTAAGGAAAATAATCCATATTATATTATCAGAGGAGTACAGGGGAAGAATTGCTTTATTGTCATTTGCATTAAGCTGTTTTTTATTCATATCAGTTATGCAACATTTGATTAGCTGTTTCTCACAAAGAAGGTAATGTATTCATACAGCAACCCTTTACTGAGGGGCTGTTACATGTCAGATTCCATACCATACTATACATGAGTAATACTTAGATGAATTGGTAACAATCTGTGTTTCTGATGAAAGCTATTCCATACTTCATTTATTTAGAAATATATAAAGGTCCATCTCAGCTTATAACCAGCTTCTGATACAAAGTGGGCACTTGGTAGAATATTTCAAATGAAATAAAATGGATTAACAAAGCCATTCTGTATATCCCTGGCTTTAACACTGGATTACTTCTAAACCTGTCTACAATTGTTTTCTTTTTTCAATACATTCTTCGAGATCATATGATAGAGTAGAAAGTTCATAAAATTTGAGTCAGAAGGCTTAGAGGCAGGTTTGTGATAAAAATGCAAACTTAGAAAACTAAACTATTTTTACCTATTATGACAATACTAGTTCCCATTTGTTGAATATTGATTATATATTAGACATGATGCTAAGTGTGTATATGTTTTACTCATTAAATTCCTATAACTACTTTATCGGAAATGTATTGGTACCATACTCGCCTACAAATGAGAAGGAAAATTGAAGATTACAGTGATTAAGAATATTACACAGTGTCATAGTGATTAAGTAGCAGAGCTGGGAAGCAAGGTAAAGCCCAGTCAATTTGACAACAAAACCCACGCTCTTACGTTTTGAGTCACTTGACCTCATTCTACTGGTCTAATTTAGATCCTCATTTAGGTCTTCTTTTCGTTTTAGCTACAGTCTCACAAGCATTGTCTTTTCCTTCAGTCTTTTCTCCCTGGAAAGTCATCCTTACTCAGTTGCCAGAGTGATCTATTTAAAATGTAGATCTGACCATAGACCACTGAGGTCTAAAATCCCTCGATAGCACATTGTGGACATTTCAAGAGGAGAAAGTCTCTCAAGTATAAATGTGTCTACCATGGCTCACTTAACCTCGGCACAGGGTCATTAATCTCAGCAAATCTTCCTTATCCTTTTTTTCCAGCAACCTTACTACCTTTTCACACATGCCCTATAATTTAATCAAGCTGTGAAATAAAGGTATCTTGTTTTTGCAATGATTGGAGAGCTCTGTTCAAATGTGAATCCAATTTTTCACAAAATCTTCATACTCTGACATCATGGGCACTATTAATGCTTAAAATATGAACTAGGCTTTAACCTTTGTTTGTCCTAGGAATTAAAATGGAGTCACAGAAGGCTAAGTCTTATCCTTATCTTTTTATTCAATTAACCCATTATTAAAAAATGAAACAACAGGCCCAAAATGGAGTCACCTGTGTTAAGCTCATGTCACCAAACCAAAACTTAATATGAGGGGACACACACACACACACAACCTGGAATTATCTTCTAGAGGGTGGGTCCCTTGTAGTACAGTACTAGATGAGTGTTCTAGGAACACATCTGTATCAGTATACCAGCTGGCATTATTGTGAAAGGCTGCATTTGGCTTTAGGGAATTTTTTGGAAGACTCTTTCACCGCTTTTGTGCATTTCATGATGGGTGATTTACAAGAGCACCTGGAGTGCTCAGCAGTTTTTGACCAAAACTGGAATGACCCAAATGCCCCATTCTCCCTATTCACCTGATTTTGCCACCCCCAGCAATTTTTTTATTGTTTCCTTGGATGAAAAATTTCTGAAAATGAAACGTTTTGCTGATGTGAAAGAGGTGAGATAAGAAACAGCAGAAGCCCTAAAAACCATCAAAATTGACGAGTTCAAAAGCTGATTTGAGCAGTGAAAAAAAGTCTCAATAGGTGTAGTGCATCAAATGGAGAGTACTTTGAAGGTGACTGAAGTTTAAACATGGAAGAACAACAATTTTTAATAAATAAATTCTGGTTTTCTGGGTCCTGCCTCATACCTTACCTAATTGCAGTTTCATACTATTCCAGTAATGTGATCTTTAACCAGTCAACCTAGAATTATGTGGTCAGCACTAGTAAGGTAATAGCCCAATATATAGATATCCTTTGCCCCTTTTAGGAAGGTGATCTTGCCTGAGGTAATGAACTCTTTGCTAGAAACTTTGTTTTCCCACCCCCTCCTGCATATAAAAACCTTTCATTTTGTACAGCTTTTTGGAGCTCTTTTCTACCTGCTAGATGGAATGCTGCCTAATTTATTAATCATGAATAAAGTCAATAAATGTTTAAATTTACTCAGTTGAATTTTGTATTTTAACACAATCCATTTCTTCTAACAGAATTTCAGATGATAATCCTGAGTTACCTGTAAACTAGAAGGTAGGAATATATGAAAATGTTTAGAAAACACTGTGTGTACTTCAGTGAGCAAAATATGCGAAATGTATATCAAATAAATTATAAAAATTAGCATATTATGCTAATCCCATCACTACCTGAGTATTTGAGTGACAATAAGAATTTGTTATTGTTGTGAACTGTGTACTTAAAGAAGTTAATATAGCATTTTGATATTTCTGAGCATTGCAAAAAAGCAAGTCAATTTTGTTAAAACCATCTAATTAAAAATAAACAAAAATATCACATAGTAGAAATCTTGATTTATATAAAATCCTTTTTCTCATTATTAATATTGCATCATTCATAATTTTAATCTAAAATATATTTTAATTTTATATCCCTCTAAGCCTTGTGGCATTTTCCCATGAATATTTGCTATTTTAAAATATAAAGATTCTTGAGTCTTTTTAGTAAGCATGACAAACTGGAAAGTGATAAATCTCTGTTCTATTTTGCTCAAGGCATTTTATAATTATGTTCTCATTTAATTTTTTTTCATGTGAAGGAAAAAGGAACTTTCTTCTGATTCACAAGCAAGAAAACAGAGGTCTGATGATAGCATTTAGGTAAGAGACAAACGTGAATATTCTACTTGTAAAAGAAACTAACAATCACACTGTTAAAGATCAATCCTTATATGTACCTGTGATGGACATTATCATTATTATTTCTTCACAATTATTTGTTCCCTCTTTGCCCTAGACACTTTCCTGCCCCATTAACCTAGGATGTGACCAAGGGATTTTCCTTGAGTGAAGAAATACAGATTAAACTGACAGTGGACTAACACGTAGGAAAAGGTTCAGGGAATAGTGCGCAATTCTGTTTGTCCTCCTGGTGTTGTCCTCTGACACTCTGTTCCCAGCAGGGCTGTCCCTCAGCATGGGTCCCAGATGCAGAAAAACATGGAGAAGTTTCACACCATTGCAGAACCTAGGGCTCCAGCCCTAACCCAGGGCTTACATAATATGAACAACAAATAATTGGGTATTGTAACATTGAGTTTGTTATTTTGCCACGTAACCTTATAAAAGATGACTAATAGTATTTCCTTTCTACTTCTATTTACAAATTGACATTGGTTTCTACATTTTACATAACATATTATAGCACAACAAATACTCTTAGTAAAAAAGAGTTTTGTTATTCAAATTATGAAGGAATATGTTTAAAAATAAATAAACGTAATAAAAAATAAATTTGGGACTATATTTAAACAATAAGAAAAATGACTTGAACACTGGAAATTATAAAGCACTGCTAAAAAATTAAAGATGGCATAAATAAATGAAAAGATATTCTGTGCTCATAAGTGGAAGGTTTCATATTGTTACCATGACATTGCCACCCAAAGCAAGATACAGATTTAATGCTATCCCTATAAAAATCCTATTGGTGTCAGGCCTTTTTTGTACGTCTGCTTGGTTTTCGAAAAGAGGAAAAGCCATGCTAAAATTCATATGAAATCTCAAGGGACTCTGAATGGTTAAGACAATTTTGAAAAAGAATAAAGTTGGAGGACAAATGCTGTATGTTTTAAAATCAAAAAGTAACAGTATCAAAAAAAAGTGTAGTATTGCCATAAAGACTGTCGGAATAAACTAGAGATTCTGGGAATTAATCTTTATATTTTTAGTCAATTGATTTTGACAAGGGTATCAATGGGAAAAGGACCATTTTTTGAATAAATAATACTGGAAAAACTAGAAATATGCATACAAAACAATAAAGTTGGACTTTTACTTTACACCATATGTAAAAATTAACTCAGAATAAATCAAAGACCTAAACATAAGAGTTGAAATTATAAAACTTTTGCAGGAAACCACAGTGGAAAATCTTTATAAACTCAAAACTTTCAACAATTTCTTGGATATGAATCCAAAAGCACAAGCAACAAAAGAAAAAACAGATTGAACTCTTACCAAAATTAAAAACTTTTGTGCATCAAAAATTATCATCAAGAGAGTAAAAAAGATAACCCACAGAATGGGAAAAATTTTTGCAAATCACATAACTGATAAAAGATTTTTATCTGAAATATATAAAAAACCTATAATTCAATGACAACAATAAAACAATTTAATTATAAATGGGCAAATGGCCCTGGCTGGGTAACTCAGCTGGTTAGAGCATCATTCTGATACGCCATGGTTTGTGGGTTCAATCCCCAATTAAGGCACATATAAGAATCAAACAATGAATGCATAAATAAGTAGAACAACAAATTAATATTGTTTTTCTCTCTCTTCTCTCCTTTCTCTCTCTCTCTAAAATGAATCAACAATTTTTTTAAAATAGACAAACTATTTGAATAAACTTTTCTCCAAAGAGGATATTCAGATGGCCAATAAAGACATGAAAAGGTGTTTAATATCCTTAAGCATTAGGCAAAACCACACCTCTAGGTGTGATACCCTTGCACATCTATTAGGATGGCTATTATTTAAAAAATGAAAAGTAACATGTAGACAGGGATGTGGAGAAATCAGAATCTATGGGCATTTCTGGTAGAAATATAAAATGGTGCAGCTACCACAGAATGGAGTATTGCAGTTTTTCAAAAAGTTAAACATTGAATTGCTATACGATCTAGGAATTGCACTCCTAGGTACGTATCCATCATTATTTACAACATTTAAAAGGTGAAAACAATACAAGCAATGGATGACTGTATACTCAAAATACGGTATTTACATATGAGAGAATATTATTCAGCCTTGAAAAGGAGTGAAATTCTGATACATGCTACAACTTGGATGACCTTTGTTGGCAAGAGGACTATGTGACTCCATTCATATGAGGCACTTAGAATAGAGACATTCATAGACACAGAGATCAGGACATATATTACTAATGGCTGTGGAAAGAGAGAATGGGGGTTATTGTTTAATACCTATATTGTTAATAACTATAACTATATTATTATAGGTATAGTATAATTATATGATTATGATAACTTTATTATTAATATCTATAAATATATTGGCATTCTGGGATGATGTAAAAGTTCTGAAAATAGTAATGGTGAATGATCTTAATGCCTCTGAATTATAGTTAGAAATGGTTAAAATGGTAAAGTTTGTTATATATATTCTACCACAGTTTGTAGACATGTCCAAAGTATAGGTCAAAATATTTATTGAGTGTAATGTTATGTCCCAGGTGCTGGGCTTGGCACATAACCAATACTATTTTATTTGGTGGTCACAAAACATCTATGAGAGAATATTCTTCCTGCTGTGACTGATGAGGAACCTGAACATAAGGGGTGCTAAAGAACTGACCACAGTTACACAGCTGTGATTTGACAGAGCCCAGAGTCTAATCCCTGGGTGCCTGAACACAACACTTATATTCTCTGGCTTCACATGCTGTTTCCCAAAATAACCCTTTTATCCCTACCATTACTCCCTGAATACCTAATGTTTTAAAAGGTACAAACTAATTTTTCTTGTCTTTTATTGTTTAAGCCCATTAAATGCTGGCTCATTTAATCCTCACAAGTTTGTAAACTCTTTTTTATTCTTTATTCACAGATATAAAAAGTGAAATTTACTACCTGTTGCTCTCTATAATGATAAAACAGAAGTTAGGAAGAGACTGCTTTTTATGAGGTAATTATAACCACTGGCTTTAAAGTGAGACTGTTGGTTCAATCTCAGCTCTGCAGACTAGCTTGCTAGGTACATGAGCAAGTTATTTAACCTATTTGCATATCAGTCCACTCATCTTCAAAATAGAGATGACAGCAAACCCTTCTCCGTGTGATTTATGTAAAGATAAATGAAATTAATTTAGTAAAGTGTTGAGATCCACATCTGGCACAGAATAAGCACAACATAACATTGGCTATTGCCTTTTTCCTTGTTTCCCAAGACCAGACTGCAGATACTTTTATTGGGTTAAATAATAAAACCATGGGTTGAGAGTACAATTAGTGACAGCCAAATACCAGTAATTTCACATACTAGATTGTATACATTAAGGACATTATATTGTATATGTATTTGTTACATATCTGTGTCTCCACTAGAATGTTCTTGAATATTAAAATGTTAGCTTATATTACCATTTACTGTTATGAAAACTATTTAGCACTTTGCATGGAGGATATTGTATAGTCAGTATTTGTTAATTTCATTAGAAATTATTTTGACTGAATTGGCTCTGAAAGAAAATTTTGAAATTTAGACAGAAAATTTAATTTTATACTTTACAACTACATTTTGGAGGTAATAGGAGAATTGCATTAAAAGAGAATTTGTTGAAACAACAAATAAGAAAAGTTGAAAAAGAAATGTTAACATTCTTTACTCACCTGAGGTATGAAATGTATTTTCCACCTAGAATTTTTGTCTCCTTTTTTTTAAATGGCTGGATGTATTATTGAAACAAAACAAAACTATTGACCACATAAGGTATAGGGCAAAGCACACAGTAAACAAACAAACAATCTGATATGTATTGATAAGTACAAGTGAAGAAAAATAAATCACGTTAAGACTGATGAAAAGTGGAAATTGTGCTAGTTAAGATAACATGGTGAGGAAAGCCTTGTCTGAAGAGCTAATTTTTCATTGGAGATTTAAATGAAATAAGAAGGCAAGCCAGGAGAATGCCAGGGGTTAGGAGGAGCCATTCTAGATAGAGTTAATAGGGATTTTAAAGGTCTTGAGATAAGTGTTTAAGGAACAGCAAGGAAGCCTGTCTGCCTACATTACATTGAACAGACGAAAAGGTAGGAAGGGTATAAAGATAGCCAGGTGCCACAGAAGATGAGGGGCCTGTGGGATATGACAAGGATGCTTTATGTTATTTTTTGTTATTTACAACCATGGCAAGGTTTTGAGCAGACAGATATTATAATCAGGTTTATGTTTTAAGAATCACTTTTGTTGCTCTGAGTTAAACTAAAGAAGTGGAAGCAGAGAGAGCAGTTTGGAAATGTTTGCCATAGTTCAGGAGAAAGATGATTTTGTCTGGACTATAGTAAAGGATGTAAAAATGACACCATATTGTGGAACACATTAAAGATATTGCTGTAAAAATTTTTTTATGCTTCAATTATAGGGTGTGAGGAAAAAGGGGAATCACTGATGTCCTCCCACCTTTTTATTCTTCTCAATAAGAAGGTCATGGTAAAGTTTGTCTGCATTTAAGTAGTTCCAAGTTGCCTTTCAAAAATCCTTAAAATGTACTAAAAGCCTTATAGCAATTGTCACTTTCATCTGATCTTAAAGAATTTCTTCAAAACCTTTCTACTTGTTCAAATCTAAACCAGAATGCCTGGAACTTTAAGTGATGATCAATTACATTGAAAAACATTTCAAAGTCTATAGTAAAGTAGAATGCTGAGTGGCAGAATTTATCATATCTCAGAGCTTCACTAACATATTTTAAATAGTTTTTAATTAACTATAATCATGCTTTTGTGTGTTCATGTACCTGCAAAACCATAGTAATTGGGCATTTACTCTGCTGAAGAGATATAATAGTGGACTCAGGAAAAGCCTAATTAATTAATTGCCCTTAAGAAATGAAAGCTAAGGGAGGTAATACAATACCAATCTCATTTTGATTGACACCGTAGAATGTGCTACTATTGCTAAATATACTATCAATATATATGTCATATAAGCTTGAATGATTTTCTGGATGGACAAATTATTATAATAGGACAGAATAGACATATCCATCAAGCAACCAAACTGAGAAACAACCTTCACATGTGTAAGTATTTATCTTTAAAGAAGTTATTTATTAACAAGCACACCTCCATCACTGTATTGACAGATGTCAAGAGTATAGATTCAGACTGATGGTGTGTTTGATGATTCAAACACAAATATGATGTGGGTTTAGGTGAAGTCTAGAGAAAGGAATTAGCAAAATTAGAACACAGCAGAAAGATCAATTGCATTTTCTATTTGCAAATGTCCTGGTAATTCCCAGTTACACTCACTACTGGAACAGAGTTGCACGTGATAAGACTGAATGAATGAGGAGCCTCTTTTTTGACTTAGTCTTAAATTCATAAGGCTAAGTCTGACCATGATTCAATGTTTTCATGAATCATAGTAGTCCTTCCCCACCATCTGCAGATGATATATTCTAAGATCCCCAGTGGATGGCTGAAACCTCAGCTACTACCAAACAGACATACCGGCCTATGATAAAGTTTAACTTATAAATAGGTATAGTAAGTGATTAACAACAATAATAAAATAGAACAATTATAATAATAAGCTATAATAAAATTATATGAATATGTTCCCTCTCTCTCAAAAATACCTAATTTCACTGTATTCACCCTTCTCAATATGATGATAATAAGATGATTAAAATGCCTATGTGATGATGAGAGAAAGTAAGGTAAATGACTTAAGCATTGTGACATAGCACTAGGCTCCTACTGACCTTTTGTTCAAACTCATAGAGAACAGACTGACAGCTGTCAGATGGGAAAGGGATTGAGAGGCTGGGTGCAAAATGTGAAGCAAAAAAAAAAAAAAAAGCAACACGAACTCACAGACAGAGACAACAGTATGATTCCCAGAGGGAAAGGGGATGGGGGGACATAGAAAATGGTAAAAGGGGAATAAATGGTGATGGGAGGAGACTTGACTTGGGGTAGCGAACACACAATACTATATACAGATGATGTATTATAGAACTGTACACCTGAAACCTATATAATTCAATAAAAATTAAGTTAAATTTAAAAAAAAAGAAAACCAAAAGGATTATCTGCTTTGGGTGATCCTAGGTCATCAAGTTGTGATGATGTTGATGGCTGGGCTGTCAGGAGCAGATGATGTCAGTGATTGGGTATCCTTGAGAGTTGAAGGTTTTCTTTTGTTTTTGTTTTTAATTGCTGAAAGTTTCTTGGAAGAACATTGTAATTGGAAATTGTTTTCTATTTCTTAAAGAAAATACTTTATGATTTCTCTTTGGCATATAAAATTGCCATGGTCACTACCCTTCAGTTTTGTGGCCAAATAAGGATTAGTTGAACTCAAGCACTCGAAATAGCATGATGGTTAATCTGATAACCTAGGTGGCTCCTAAGTGACTAAGGGCTGGGTAGCATATACACTGTGGACACACTACACAAAGTGAAGACCACATCCCAGGTTGAAAGGATTGGCATGGTATGAAATTTCATCATGCTACTCAGAATGGTGCATAATTTAACATGAATGGTGCACCATTTAAGGCTTACAAATTTTTTTTTATTTCTGGGATTTTCCTTTTAATAGTTTCAGACCACAGTTGGCCATGGATACCTAAAACTGCAGAAAGTGAAACCACAGATAAGAGGAGACTACTGTATATTTTGGACACCATAGCAATCAAATTTTCTACACCTCAACAGTCTCAGAGTTATAACACCTAATATGAGTTTTAGTTACGACAAAGGTAAAACATATGCATAGACCTGAACAGAATCACCACTCAACCTTTGAGATAAGCACATTCCTGAATTTCATTTCATAGAACTAAAACAAGGGTCCGGTCCCAGAATTCCCTGAGTCATTCTATTCTACAAGGAGTACATATTCTACTAATAATTTGCAAACATAAATGTAAATGAACTCACTTTTCATCAGTTTCAATGAGAAACCAAGTATTTATAAAATGAGAGCAATTCATATGGGTTAAAGCAGGAATTAAGAAGCTGGAAAGGAACAAAATTAGTAGTTGAGGTAAATATCTACAATGGACCTTAAATAGTGCCTCCATATTGCCATGGTCTGCAGGGTTTATAGGAAAACTTCAAGCTTTCTGAAGGCATGGGGTGGGTGGGGGTTTGCTGGTGATGGCACAGAAGGAAGAATTTGCAGGAGATTCACAACCCAGGTCTCAAGGGATCTGTGGTATCAAAGAGAGGTTAAAGTGGCTCTTCCAGTCAGGGAGGGAAGACTGTCATCTTTAGGCATTGACAGAGTCATGAAACACCAGCAACCCAAGAACAGAGATGATGCTGACAGGTGGGACAAGACACCTCAACCACATGGACAGCACAAAGACCAGAGACTTCCTCTGCCCTTCTCAGCACCGTAAAAATGTTTAAGCTCTTATCTGCTCCTAGAAACTTCCTGGAAAAGAGTGCTGAAAAATTATGCCCCCTGCCTGGGGGAGTCAGGGAGTTCTGTGAACCAACTGAGTAATTACTCACACAGAAATTGTGGCAAGTTGAGAAGCCACTGTTATTTAGTAAGCTTAATTTTTTTTTGTTCTGACTTTAGAGACAGGGTCTCCAAAGTAACATAAGATCTGTTTTAGAAAACAAACTAAAATTTTGCTATATCTGGCTTATCATAATTCAATTTGTATTTTTCTACATAAGCTATCATTGCTTTTATGTAATTAAGAACAAAGTCAGAAAAATATATTATGCAAAAGAAGCAGTAAAAGTCATTTCAAATGCATTAATGTTCTCAAAATACTTGTCCATGCACAAGACAGTCAATTTAAAGAATGAAATACTTCAGCTATAATGTGCATTATAAATACATAACATTTCTTCCCAGATTGTGTGTTCGATACTCCAAGGTCACTTCAGAGCTTTTCAGACAGGAAGGCTCTGTGGTGACAAAACAGACTCTTCCAAGATGACTCGGGTCTATTCCTACTCTTGGATATTCACACAGCTCTCGTGTACACATCTGAAACACTGGATAATTCTGGAATTTCTAGTTTCATTTATGTTGGGCGTTAAATGTCTCAATCTGTGCTGTGCATGACATACATCTCTCTCTATTAATGGCATTTGTCCTGTCAATGTCATCTGCTTTAGATTTCAATTTCCTAGACAGGAGCAAGTCTGTTTGGCAGGGGAGTAAAAAGAAATGTTATAACCCGTCAATATGTTCTAATCAGGTTGTAGCTACAGTGGGTATTTAACTCTGTATTTTTAAACTCAATTTATGCTCCACTGGAGAGCCGAGTTTCCTTGGCAGATGTCTAGTCTATTTGGCAGGAGAACAAAATAGATGGTTGTAATCTTTTGGCATTTCTACTCAGATGATATTCTCAGTAACACTGAACTCCATATTTTCAAACTTGATTTACATAGTGCTTCATTGGAGAACTTGGAATGTTGCCTTCAATTTGGAGAGTTAGGTATGGAGAAAAATGTAGGTAAATTGGGGTCAAAATCAAAATGATTATGCTTGTGTGTTTCCTTGTTTATACCATGTTTTATTTCAGAAAATACTGGTATTTAGGTATTTTATATATTTTAAAATATAACACAATAGGTTCAATGCAGGAATAAGCATTTTAAAATGAAAGAAAAATAAGATATAAGCATAGCAGGAATTGTGTACCACAAAAACTATATTGCTTTTAAGGTAGATGAGCCTGAATTTGAATATCCAATCCATCCCTCAGAGACTGTACAAACTTAGAATGAAAAGTTGTCCCTACTCTCTAAGAATTAGTGTCTATATGTACAAAATGGAACCAATAATTACTTCTTTACTTTTATGACTAGTAAGTGAGGTGATATATACAAAACACTGGGGATAGTAGTTGATGTAGTCTAGTGTTAGCACAAAATAAAGTTCAATAATTAATAGTGTAATATGGCATTAAAATGGGACTCTTTATCTCTTTGTTTCAGAAGAAAACCCAATCCAATAAATATATAGCAGACAGTGCATATTCCAAAGTGAAGTGCTAGTTCACCCACGCTGGATGTTCAAACCACTTTAGTTTCCATGAGTTTAGTACATACAAGCAGCCTTCACAAGATGTTGGTGAGGCCAAGAAAAATGTTGGAGGCCTTTCTGAGGATTTTATCAGAAAGAGATACAAAGGTGCTTTGAGTACCTTCCATCTGATCTTCAAAGAATGCAATTGTTGTTTACTCTTCACATGAAGACCTTCAAGTGAGGCTTTAAAAAAACTTCTAGGAGAGTTTAATATGAGACCATTGGAATCTATATTTCAGAATGAATTGTTTCTGGCTCACATATGAGAAAAATGAAGTTGTGGGTGGCTAGGTGAAAGAGTCTGTGACAGAAGACTACAGTGCTAAGAGTGAGAAATAACTTTATTCTCACTAAAATGGACCTCAGCACATATTTTCCACAGGTCACATCGACTGTTTTCATAGACTATTTATAAAAGCAATGGTACCTGGGGTTTCTTATAACCCTCTAAAGAGATTTTTTTTTTCAGTAGACCTCAGCTGATAGAGATTGGCAGTATAATAGTAAAAACTTAGGAGCTGGAGAATTGTAACTGATCACCATTTATCTTTGTCAAGAGAACTATAGGTGAGAGATCTCAGGAAATTTGGAATTTTGGGCTTGTGTCTGAAGAACACTCAAAATTCCTATAGATAAAGATTTAGCATTACATATATGTCAGGTGCTAGAATCAGTACCAGCTTACATTACCAGTCAAATAATACCTTCTCTAGACTTTACCTTTCTACCTCTCCCCTACTTCAAACTTGGAGGAGAATGAGCCTGCTTAATGGGTGGAGGAGGTAAATGCACAAAGTGGAGAATTAGAGAAAACATGTAAAATCATCTTTTTTTCTCTATTTATTGGAATAGACTTTTCCTGAAGAAGAAAAGAATTTTAGCTCTTATACAACACTAAGTATTTTAGTTGCTTAAAGACTATTTTTACATTCTTTGATCCTTTACAAAGTGTTTGGACATCCATAAAGTCCTCAAAAATATCTTTTCAGTCATTCCCTACCCCAATCCTCAGAGACAGTTACTATTCTGATTTTTCCCACTGTAGATGGCATTTGCTTGTCTGAGAACTTAATAAACACAGGATCATACACCACTTACTCCTTTGAGTAAGTTTTGTTTCACACAACATAATGATTTTGGGATTTATCCATGGTATTACATGACCAGTAATTTATTCCTTTGTAAAGATATATCTCAATGTGTGTCCACTCACCTGTGATGGACACCAGGACTCTTTCAAGTTTTCGGTTATTATGAATAAACCTGCTATGGTTTTTGTTGTACAGTCATAACTCGGAGATATCATGAATGTGATTCCAAACCACTGCAATAAAGCAAGTCACAAGTTTTTGGTTTCCTAGTGCATATAAGTTATGTTTACACTATTCTGTAGTCTATGAAGTGTGCACTAATATTATGTCTAAAAAACCTAACGTACATACTATAATTAAAATACATCATTACTAAAATATTTTAACCATCATCTGAGGCTTCAACAAGTCACAATCTTATTGCTGGTGGAAGGTTGTAACTTCATTTGTGAAAAACATAATATCCGAGAAGCACAATAAAGTGAAACACAGCAAAATGAGATATGTCTGTGTATTTTGTGAATATGTGCTTCATTCATCTTGCATAAATATCTAGGAGTTGAATTGATAGGGCATAGGGTAGGTCTATATTTATTTTTATAGAAATTTCAGGAACATTTTCAAAGTGGCTGGACCATTTTACAATCTCACCAAGACTGACAGTTCTGGCATCTCAAAATCTTTGCCAACCTTTGGTATTGTCAGATGAGTGTGTGTTTTAATTTTAGACCTTCAGGTGGGAGTGTGTATTTATATATTTTTTTGTTCTGCATAGCAATTTTTGAAATGTGAAAAGCATATGCTACCAGAATGAGAACACACAGGCTAAATCACACAGGCACGATGGCCTCTTCCAGTACTCTATCTGGGAGATAGGTGCCCCTCCAGCCCTTGACCTGAAGTCAGATAAGTCAGTTCCTCCCCGTACAATGCAGTTCTTTCTCCTGGTGCCTTTCCAGTTGCAGTCCCAGTGCTGGAGCTCAGAGTGTGTCTGAGTAAGTCCAAGCATTGGCCCTTTAAAAGGAACACCCAGGACTCCAGAAGCCCTCCATCTCACTCAGCCACAATCTCCGCTGGGTTTTACAGTCAGAACTTACGGGTACTTCTCATTCCAGCCCTGGAACCCTGAGCTGGGGGGCCAGGTATAAGGCTGGGTGGGGCCTTTCCCTCCCCAGGGGCCACCTACAGAGTCAAGAGATCCCTCCCAATTTTTAACCACCGCACATGGGTGTAGGACCAGCCTGTTCTGCATTTCTGCCCCTCCAACTAATCTTGATATGGCTCCTTCTTTATATCCATAGTTGTAGGACTTCTGTTCAGCTAGATTTCAGGCAGTTCTGAATGGCGATTGTTCTGTAGTTTAGTTCTAATTCTGACGTGGTTGTGGGAGGTTCCGAGAACCTCATTTACCTAAGCTGCCATCTTGATGAGAATTCTTACCTAATTAATTCCCTTTTAAAGCTCATCCACAAGGAAGCAAAATTCCCCCTCCTCAGCATTTCCAGATGGACTCAAGCAGAACTGCTACCATCCAACTGTTTAAAATACCCAAGTGATCCATTACATCATGGCATATTCATAATAAATAAAAGTTAAAAGATCATTAAAAACAAGAACATATGCCCAAACATGGTCTGTGCACCTTGGCAAAAGAAATGTAAGGACTGAGTCAGATTATATCCAGTTCACAAGAAACTGAATCAAAACTACCAAAAAAATTGTCACTATGTGCTAGGGAGCCAAATAGCACTTCCCTTAAGAGTTGTTGAGAGAAGAGTAGCAAATCTACCAACATGTTTGCCAGATATTTTCCCTGTCTGCCAGAAAAATAAGACAGCTATAGTTGGACTATAGTGTTGAAAGATTTAGGTTTCTTGTGGGCATACATGTTAAACTCCATCAGGTTGGAGCCTCCCTTTTTTCAAGACTTGGCTTTAAATTTGTCTTCTTGTCTGTGAATAGTGACAATTTTACTTCCTCCTGTCCAGTTTGGATGCTTTTTATTTCTTATTCTTGTCTGATCTCTGTGACTAGGACTTCCAGTACTATGTTGAGTAAGAGTGGTGAAAGTGGACACCCCTGTCTTGTTCCTGATCTTACCCAGAATATGATGTTGGCAGTATGATTTTCATATATGGCCTTAATTATTTTGAAGTATGCCCCCTCTACTCCCACTTTGCTGAGTGTTTGTATCATAAATGGGAATACTACACAGCTGAAAGAAAGAAGGGATTCCTACCTTTATTGATAGCATGGATGGAACTGGAAATATGCTAAGTGAAGTAAGCCAGCTGGTGAAAGACAAATACCATATGATCTCACTTATAAGAGGAATCTAATGAACAAAATAAACTAATAAGCAAAATAGAACCAGAGGCATAGATTCATGGAACAGACTGACAGCTGTAAGAGGGGTAGGGGGAAGTGGGAACTGATTGAAAGAAGATGAAGGTATTAGTCAAAGAACATATATGAAGGACCCATGGACATGGACAATGGTGTGGGGATTGACTATGGAAGTGAGGTGAGGGCTGGGTGGAGAAGACAAATAGGGGAAAAGTGGCACAACTGTAATAGCATAAACAGTAATTCATTTTTTTAAAAGCTGTCTTCTCAGGAGGTTTTTATTATCATTACCCAAATTTAGGCTTCTTTATCCCCAAAGTTCAGTTTTTTTCTATAACATTTAACACATTTTAATATCTGCTTAATTTATTTATCCATTTCTCTGTTTACTGAACTCATCCACTAGAATATAAACTTTTAATGGCAGGAAGTTTTGTTGCTTGTTTTGTTATTTGCTTTGCTGACCTATGGCTTATAGAGCTTGGTATATAACTGATAGTAAGTATAAAACCATTTACCCAAATGAATGATAATTGTAGTATCATTAACAATATACTAATTTCATCCTGTCTTCATTAAAAGCAAAGGAAGACATTCCCTTTACAAAAATTTGGCTTCTGAACCATGATGACCCCTTAGATAAGAGTTGTACAACTACTGAATAATCTTGTTCCCTAAATATCTGGATGCAGTGAAAGCAATAAAATTTTTAAAATAATATTTGGTCTTCTTTAAAAGTTCATCTACACTTTCAGAGCTTTGATGACTAGAAAAAGCATATATAATTCTAACTAAAAGTGTGAAGGAGAAGACAGGTCAAAAAAAGTTGTGTGGTTTCAAGCCAAAAAAGAAGGTAGGACTTAAGACCCATAACTCCTGGTAAATTAATTTGGCAATTTTTGAATATTTTTAATCTGTTTTCAGTTATTTCCACAGTTATTTTAATTTTCATTTAAAGTACAGATGATTTTCCCAGAATACTTTCTGATGTGGAAGCATAGTTCAAAGATTTTTCTATTTTGTAGTGAAAACTGGTTAATAAAAATAGCTCTGGGTATGATATTAATATGTGCCCATGAAATGTATATTTCTGGATTTTTTAAAAAATATCTATAGAATGTTAAATATTCCCAGGATAGCTTCCATTTTGAGGTAATTGTAAAATAGAACACAATTTTCATGATGATTGTGATAAAATCAATTCATGTAAAGATTGTTTTTCTACAAATACAAAGAGTACCAATTGACTGAAGTGGGTCAGTCTGCTTTAAATTTATATTATTTAGGGTTATTATAGTTTCATAGTTTTTCTTAATTTCTCCAAGACATATCATTACATTAGTATGCTTTAGTATGTTCAATAAATGTATTCCTGGAGAGTGTTCTGATTGTTGCATCCAGTCAAGGGATCAAAGATAAATAAGATATGGTCTTTTTGTTAATAAACACAAAATCTAGAAAAAATCACAGACATTCAAACAGATGACTAAAATGCAAAACAGGAAGTATATAATAACAGCAGCAGAACAAAGACACAAAATAAAATGCTGTGTAATTTAAAAAGTGGGAAGGATTTTACTTTTAAAGAATCAAGAAATTGCCATTTGAATTGGTATTTAAAGGATACCAATATCTCAATTGATCCATAAATATTACCTTTATCAATTTAAAAAATATTTTGTGATCCTTCACAGTTAAGACATGTCTGCCAAAAATTTGCTCAGACTTTCTGTAAGGCTCTATAAGAAAGGCAGAGTAATAATTATTGCACAGTACCTAGCTGTATTAACTTTGTGGATTTGCTGACCTGTGAGAGGCAGCTACTTGACCTCTAACAAGCATGATCTGAATATCCCCATGGCAGGAGGAGAGAGGGCAGGGTTGCCACAGGCCTTAGTAAGCTTTTCTGAGAATTAGAAAAAGAAAACCATGTGGGAAAATATAGTCCTAATTTATTTAGCAAGTGGAACATAAAGAGTATTTCAGGCTTGAATTTCCTCCTTGGCCATGAACCTTGTGCAGTGACTGATCTGATCAATTGTGAACCATGATCTTGGAAGGTGCAATTATTTATCAATTAGAACAAGAAGAAAAAAGAACAGGAAAGTGAAGGAAAGAAGAGGAGGGGGGAGGGAAGGAGAAAGGGAAGGAAGGAAAAAAGAAAAATTTATAATAAAATTAGTACCAAATCTGTTTCGTCTCATCAACCTAAAATAAAAGTTCTTCTGAAACTATGAAAACCCTCATTTAGGGATTTTACTGAGATTTACTTCACACCTTATTTTAAAATAAGTAAATAAATACTTCTCTATGGGGTAGGAATGGGGTTGTTGTAAAACTCTGAATTGTCTCAAAAAATAGTAGTGCATGCAGTCAGGGGCCACAGCAAAACAGCTACATCAGCAGCAGACTCACTCTAGAACTTCACTATTTTTTCAGAAAAGCTTGTTTCTGCTAGAAAATGACAGTGACAGCAATGGCTGTTTTTCCTCTCCTGTTGCAATTCTCTATCTTCATCTAATTCCTCAGTCACAGATGTGCTTTGTCCAGATGGGGTTCAACTCCTTAGTAGAGTTTTGACTACTGGTAGCAGGAAAAACTGTGAAACAGCTCACATATCCTTGACCGTCTCAGCGGGGAACTCAGGAGTTTCCTCTCAGTCTGAACAGTAGTCAAAACCCATGTGAGAGTAAGTAACAAAAGGCCCAAAGAGCTCAAGACCTTCTTGGCACAGCACAGCCTGAGCGTTTGTAAAAAAGAGAAAAGGGAAGCAGGTGCTTGCAGTGTCACATAGACATTTTTAAAGATAAATTACTCAGAATATTTGTATTACATCTTCAAAATTAATTCAATTTCCTTTTTGTTTGATCAATTAAGCAGAATTATTGCCCTGCCTCTCAGTACCTCTGTGACAAGCTAATAAGCTATACTTAATATAGAAAGTCAATATTTAAAGGCAATCTAACATGAGTAAGACATAATGTAAAGGAAAAAGTCAAATATAGAATTATTTCTATGCTACCATTATAGCTCTGTGAAATTATTCTGCTTATGGGCAAGAATCAAAAGAAAACACAACTTAAAATGTATTATGTTATTGTGGTGTGGATGTGTATAAACAGTTTTTCATCTTTATTTTGTTCATTCAATAGCATGTTATATTCATTAATACATGTAATCACTTTAATGTGTTTTTGTTTTGAATGTTATGTTCAAATACTTGAGATTTTATATCTTTGGGAACAATACAATGAAACTTTAATATTGTTATATTAAAAGGACTAAGAAAAAGTGTGTAAAATAAAAAATATATTTTATAGTTACTCTGTGGAATATTAAATAATAATTTTCATATTCATAGCAGCAAATGTATACAATTAACATTTGAATAGAACTAAGCTTTGAAAGTCTTTTCTGAGTATATTGTTCTTGCGATATACCTCATGTGATAGAAAGGCACAGGCTTCCCCACCCTATAGACATAACGTCAACATTGGTTGTGTGACTTTGTACACATTTTTTCTTAGCCTCAAATTCTTTATTTGCATTGAGATGGCCAAACACTGTGTTAATTTATTCCATTAAATAAAAGACATGTTTTTCATCTTCACCAATAACTTTATTGATTTGGATATTTTCAGTATGTTGGCTATCTCCCATGTGGTGTAACATTGATTGTTTTCCGTTAATTTCTGGATTTGATCACTATCAACTTCAACTGGTCTACCCAAATGTGGAGCATCATCCATGGAGAAATCTCCAGCATAAAACTTCTCAAACTACTTTTGACGTGTTCAATCAGTTACAGCACCTTCTCCACACACTGTACAAATCATTTTTTTTTGGCATTTCAGATATGTTTTTACCTTTTTTGAAATAATAAAGCATAATATGCCAAAAATGTAATGCAATTTCTTTCATCTTCAATATTAAAATAGCTGCACAAAAATTTACCAGTTTCAATGTTTTTTAAATGCATGCTGATATGACAGTTGTCACAATACAATCTAACAAAATAGTTTCAAATCACATTAAAGACAACTAAGCACTACTAGAGACATCTGATGGACAAAAATGAACAAACTTTTTAGCCAACCCAATATAATGGGAGTAATTACACCTTCGTCAGTAGGTTACTTCAAGTTTTAAGAATTGATAATGATTGTTCAATCTACCACAATAATGAGAGTGTATGTAATCATGAATTTTGGTTGGGACATATTTAAGTTGTCTTTGAGATACTCATGTACAGAGGCAAAGTTAGCAATGGGATAGTTCAGAGGAAGGGACTAAAGAAAAGATACCATGCTCATGAGTATTTAGATTCAGTTTATGTCACTAAAAAGTAATGTACCTTTCAGAGCAATACATAATTAATTAGTAATAAAATATTAAGTGCTCATATATGAGCAATAATATCCTACATTTTCTGACTTTGTACATGATTTCTGGCTAATGTTTTACTTGAAATATCAAATATATATGTATGTGTATATATATATGTATGTATGTAAGTGATTTTTCCCCTGCTTGCATAAGTCCTAAATTTTCTTACTGAGGAAGCCAATACTTGAAATGAATACATACTGTAGATATTAGTTCAACTACGGGTCTGAGAGAAAGAATCCACATCTGGAGGTCCTGACTATATCTATCCACTGCTACTTTCTGCTGCATCATAAGTCTTTCAGGGAAGGAAAACTCTGCATTTTTAACTTCTCTTTTGTCCAATAAGAGGTCCAGAAGTCCAGAAATTTCTTATTTTGTAAGGGCAGTGACTTAATTATACTAGGATCTTAAGGAATAAGCAATTAGTAAAATATAAAAGAAACGTTGAGCCATTTTATTACTTCTCCTTTAAACATGCTTAAAAAAATTTTTTTTGAATGCCCCAATAAATTGATGTCCGTTTGCTACATTAGAGAATGTTACATATATTAATGCATACAGCATAGTATTGAAGGAACAAAATAAAGATAAAAAATTTATACACAGTCACAGTGCAGTGATATAATACATTTTAAGTCGTGTTTCACGATTTGTCCAAGCAGTGGATTGCTCATGTTCATGTTTTCCGCAGTACAGATTATAAGCTCTATTACAGGTGTTTTCTTTAATTTTTCTTATTACCCTGTAATTGTTTTATATTTTATATTTTTTTGCTCTTATCATTTGCATCTTTCCGTTATGTATTATTTATCTTCACTTTTATTTTTAAGAATGGAAGATGAGCTGAAAAACTTCACATTTATTTTTCAAAACACTTATTTTTTAATGTAATGGAGATAAACATTAATGTAAAGACTCTCTCTGGCTCGAGGTTTTTTAAAAATTTAAACAACATGAAACATAATTTTATTAAGGAGTGCTTTCTATATGGACCACTTTTGACATCTTCAATCAATACCTGAAATAATTTGAGGACTTAAATATTTTTTTTTCTGTTTTTAGTTAACTAAGGATAGAAATGTACAAAGTGAAAGAAAATGTTTACCAAAGTATAATTTTAAAAGGTTTTTACACATTTTCCTTACATCATTTCACAGAAAGGCATAGAATTTTTATTGGACAAACTTCTAGCTTAAAAATATCTCAGAAAGCAAGAGATAGGAAAGCTTCTCCATGCCACTCAGGCTCCACTGCAAGCTTACTTTGGCACTTTGAGGTGAGAAGGTGAGTATCTTGAGTACACTAAGTCACAAAAGAATTACCTTTGAGAAGTTTGCCAAAAAAATTCTCAGGGATTATTTCTAAATGAGAAAGTTGATTTTATAAATAGTCACACTCTCATTTTTTAAGTTTAGTTTTGTATGTTTGATTTTCTTGAAGCAATACTTATATAAACATAAATGTAGCTTCACCTAGTATCTATAAATATTTCTCTTGTAACACAGCACACTCAACTATAATTGCACATTTACATGATCTGTTCCATTGCCATCTCTAATACATTATGTGTCTTACAATATTTGATTTAGCTCTAAATGCAATCATATTTTTAAATAAATGACCATAATTTTTTCCATTTTAAGAATGTAAGATTATTAGAACATGCTATATGAAAGTATTTCTGTCTTTATATAGCTTAAATTATGCCAAATGTGAAATCATGAGATAGATATATAGACAGTATTGATATAGACATAAGATAGGTCATAATATAATTTTCTCAGATTACCTTAAAGCTGGGGTCAAGGCTTCTTATACATTTTAGAATGGGCATTTCAAGTGAGTCTACTTTGAACCTCAAAATCAAAGATTCTTGGTGTTGGAAGTAATCTTGGATATTATAACATTTTCTAAGGGAAAGATATTTCTTATAATAAAGCATTCACTGGCATCACATAATTAAAAATGACAGAATCATTTTATCATACTGAGCTGAAATTCCTTTCTTTCTGATTGCCAGCCATGGCTCAGAGTCTTATTCTTTGGAGCAAGACATATCTGTTCTAATCCCTTGTCCACACGACAGTCCTTTTAACAGCTAGGAATGTATGTATTGTCTCCATCTAAGTCTCCTTTTCTCCAGGCTACACATCACCAATTTCTTTCTTCATTTTCCAGATGATAAAAAATTTCATCTTCCCTTCCTTGCAGGACATCTGGCTCATGCCAAAATGTCCATGCCTCAAAAATGTCCTAGGGTTCAGATAGCCCATAGTGTTTACTTATACTTTTGGTGTTTAAGATTAATACATAAAAATACTATCATGTTTTATTGGTCTAATAAATTTGTGAGGCTGCATTGTCAATAATAACTATTTTTGCCTCAGTAGCCAATGTGTTAATAACACATGAGGTTAGGTAGATGGGCCAGCATGGACCAAATGTCTCTGTGGATGTACTAGGTATCTGTTAATCATCATCACCTGCTCACTTTCTTCCCAGCCACTCCTAGGTTACTAATACCTCTCTTCCAGATAAGGTCCTACTAGAACAGAGCAGAGTGATACCAAAGAAATATTCCTTCTAGTAGGCTTCCTAATAACATTTAAAAAACATTTTAATATTTTTAAAATATTTTTCCATTACCATTAATCCCTTTTATACTGTCTTCTACCCCCACCCTTCTTACTCTTCCCTGAAATCACCACATTGTTGTTTGTGTCCATGAGATTTTTTTCTTGTTTGCTTCACCCTTCCACCCAGAGTTGCCAGCCTGCTCTCTATCCATGAGTCTGTCTCTGTTTTGCTTGTTAGGTGACAGAGCAGAGTGACACCAAAAAGCCTTTATTCTGGATATTATTTCCTACTAACATTTTTAATAACTATGTTTCACTATTACTGAACTAATATAATGTAATACTCACTTTTCCATTTGTTTTCTATTTTGTCATTTGTTTTTTTGTTTTATATATCTCTTAAGCATTTCTCTTTGCTAACAAATGGCCTTCAAAGGAGTCATTTTCTACGTAATCTTTGTAAAATTATTGACCACAGCTGGAACAATAGTTTATGTTTATTTGGTTCTAATTTATTTTAGCTAAATATTTTATATCCTTAAAAGTAGAAATAAGTACCATAATAATTAATTGAATTTGGATGCTAAAACCTATCTACTTCTTTTTTTTATGTTCAATCATTTTATAATAACTCCTTCCAAAAAAGAACCCCTCCAATTCAGAATAATTAAACATGCAATAGGAAAATCGATAAGAATGTGTCACAAATACACCATTGGAGATCATGTAGTCTTCCAAAATTATGTTTATAAGAAATTTTCATGGTGTGGGAAAGTTATTATTATAAATCTGAGTGACATGTGGTTTCAATTGCATAAAACAAAATGTATAGGACTTCTTAAATGATACAAAAAGGATAGTATTTAAAATTTAATAAAATTAATATTTTCTAAAAATCATCACCTTAATTTGTTTTAGATTGCAAGTAAAAAACTCAGTGTTTAACTATTTATTATTAGAGCCTTATTCGACACTACTATCCCCTACACCTTCCACTACACAGGAGTTTCTAAACATAGTTATAAGAAATACTTTGTGGAAATCTACAAGTCAAATTATACTCACTAGGTAGTACTTCAAAAAATATTTTTAAATTCTGTAAATTTAATATGTAGAAAATCATCTTCTGATATGTAACATTATTTTACAATGCCTCTCTTAACACTAATAAACACATTAAAATATGAAATAGATCAAGATAATGACAAATTATCATCACTTTTATTTCAATGTGTTAGCCTACTTGTTAAACCAGGGCAAGGTGTTATTGCATCTAATTTACTTTATCATTTTTATAATTTATAATTTCAATCAGCATAATTGTAGTAATTACTGTTTGGATGCTAATTACACCAAAAATTTTATTACTTTTTATTTTAAAATTTTATTTATTTAATTTTAATGTAATTTATTTATTTGTTTTTATTTTTTAATATTTTATTGGTTTTCAAGTACAGTTGTCTCCATTTTTGCCTCAACTCAGCTCCCCACTGCACCCATCACCACCTACTGCCCTCAAACCTACCCCCTTTGGCTTTGTCCATGTGTCCTTTACACATGCATTTTGATGGCCCTTCCCCTATTTTCTCCCATTATCCCTCTCCCTTCTCCCCTCTTGTTACTGTCAGTTTGTTTTTTATTTCAGTGCATCTGGTTATATTTTGCTTGCTTGATTGTTTTGTTGATTAGGTTCCACTTATAGATGACATCATAGGTTATTTGTCTTTCACTGTCTGGCTAATTTCACTTAGCATAATGCCCTCCAGTTCCATCCATGCTGTGGCAAAAGGTAGGAGTTCCTTCTTTCTTTCTGCTGCATGGAATTCCATTGTGTAAATGTACCCTAATTTTTTGATCCACTCATTTACTGATGGGCACTTAAGTTGTTTCCAGCACTTGGCTATTGTAAATTGTGCTGCTATGAACATTGGGGTGCATAGTTTCTTTTGAATAGGTGTTCCAGGGTTCTTAGGATATAATCCCAGCAGTGGTATTGTTGGATCAAAAAGTAGTTTCATTTTTAGTTTTCTGAGGAAATTCCATACTGTTTTCCACAGTGGCTGCACCAGTCTGCATTCCCACCAATGGTGCACTAGTGTTCCCTTTTCTCTACAACCTCTCCACCACTTGTTGCTTTGTTTATGGTGGCAAATCTGATTGGTGAGAAGTGGTATCTCATTGTGGTTTTAATTTGCATCTCCCTGATGGCTAGTGATGCTGAGCATCCTCTCATATGTCTCTGTGTGCCCTCCTTGGAGAAGTGTCTATTCCAGTCCTTTGCCCATTTTTTAATTGCATTGTTTGTCTTCCTGGAGTGGAGTTGTGTGAATTCTTTATATATTTTGGAGATCAAAGCCTTGTCCAAGGTATCATTGGCAAATCTGTTTTCCCATACAGTTGGTTTCCTTTTCATTTTACCGCTCTTTTCTTCAGCTGAGCAGAAGCTTTTTATTTTGATGAAGTTCCATTTTTTTATTGTTTCCTTTATGTCCCTTGTTCTAGGGAACATATCAGTGAAAATATTGCTGCGTGGAATATCTGACTAATTGTATTTTTTATAAATAATTATTTTTATTGTATTTTTCCTGGTTTTTGATTTAATTGAATTTCAATTGTAGGAGACTGAACTCAAGATGTAGTTTATAAAGATCTCTATTTCTGGAATCTTGTCTCCTCAATAATTCAACAGAGACTGATTAATGGACAAAGATGTCCTTGTGAAGCTAAATCTAACTAAGTTCTTAGTCTTTCCTTCTCCTCTCATTTTTCATTGTAAATTACTTCTACTTTCACAAAGAATACAAAGTATGTGCATCTCACTAGGTCTCACAGTGATTCAGTATGGTAAATATTCTAGTTATTATAACTTTACAAGTGAGGAAAGTGAGACTGTGGGTTTGCTTTACATTATATCATTTTGAAGTAGCAGAGTTTGGACTCACATTCATGCTTTTGAATGACAAATGTCCTATCATTTGACACTTCTAAGTTTTAATGGATCAAAAAGTCTAGCTATAAAACTATAGTATATAAACTATTAAAATATTATAATTTAAATTATTAGAATTGCATGCATTTGCATGAAATCAAATTCAGGTGCTTTACTTTGAGACAATTATGTTGTATTTTGCTTTTAATATATATTTATACATATTGTAATCAATATTCAATGTTTTATTTATTATCAGTTTATTTAAATTTTAAAAACTCAGAATTAAATTATTTCAGTTAGCTATGGGTATCCATTACTGTAAGAACTGTTTCATGGAGAGGGCTCTCTTCCAGTCACATGACATTGAATTCTGACTTCACTTATTATTAGATTTTTATTAATTTATAAAAGGTGTAACATGCAAATAGAATAACAAAAGCTCTTTTTTAAATGTTTTTTAAGATACCAAGTATTTTGATCACACAAAAAGACATCTTTAATAAATTATTGTCTAACCAGGCAAATCAAGAAGAAGCAGAAATAAACAAAAAATGTTTACCCAAAATACAGAAAATTTAGAGCCTGAGAATAAAATTTTTAAGGAAAAAAATGGAATTATATGCTGTAGTTGTATATGTGTTCAATGTAGATTTGTGCAGTCATTGTACCTGACCTTTAACAATTACTTATTATTATTTTTGTATAATTATTACTAAGATTGTTAATATTATCATTGCTTTAGAGAATCATCTTTCTGTACTTGCCTTGTTTTGTTTTGTTTTTCCATTTCCTCTCAAATGCACTCAAACCAGATGTTCCTTCCCACCAAAACTACCACTCCACTGCAAAAGCTTTTGACAAAGAAAGAATGAAGTCAAAATAAGTAGTAAGTTTGTACTAAGTCCTCATCTTAGTAGACCTATAGCAGGTATTGTCATGGATTTTTATAAGACATCTGAAGCACCATTTTTTAGTTTTTCCCTAATTTCTGTAGCTGAACCCTCTCAGGCTCTTTTGCATATTCTCTTCATCCTTGTAATTTATGTTTTTCCATATAAAGCTCCCTTTCCCTGTCTTTTATAATAACATGAAACACTAGTGCAAAACTTCCAACTTTATGTATCTAGTCAACTCAGCTTTCTTAAACTCCAAAGTCATATGCCCAACTATTTTATATCTTCACTTATATGTCAAGTAGGCATTCCACACTTGTCTGAAAATGAACTCCTCTATCTCCCCATCAGAATCCTGCCAGTAGCTCAATCTCAGTAGGTAGAAATTCAACTTTTCTAGTTGCCAAGGCAACTCCCACCTTCCAGTTACTCAGGAACTAAACACCTGTAACATCCTTTATACTTTTATTTTCTTCCCTGTCATATGTACTCCATAACACATGCTTAAAATGAAAGTTACATTATAACACTCTTCAGTTCAAAACCTTCTAACAGCTTCCCATCTCATAGAGAGCGAAAGGTAAATCTCTCACAATACCTGACATTAACTGACTTGCCTTTGTTGTCCCACCAACTCTCTGATTTCATGTTTTCTATTCTCCCCCTCATTCTCCAGCATACTAACCTCACAGACATATCAAACACACTCCTGCCTCAAAGCATTTGTATCTACTGTTCCTTCTATCACTGAAAAAGGCTAGTCATCGTACTTCCTTCATGTCAGAGCAGATGGCTCCTGAACAGAACATCCTCACAAGATCTTCCAGAAAACAGGACAAAACAAATAAAACAACAAGAACAACAAAATACCTAACCTTCAGATTTTCTATTTCATTAACTGACTTATTTCTTCCAAAATATTAATCACTTCAAAATATTGTACATTTTGTCTATTTATTCAATGCCCTTCCATACAAGAAAGTCAATCTCAAAAGAGCAGGAATTTTTTTTGTTAAATTTTATTCATGACTGTATTCCTAGATCATTCAAACAGGCAAATTATATATATGAATAAATAAAATATTAAAATGTATAAAAATTAATATTTTAGAAAATTTGGAAATATAGGATGTTATAATAACTTTCATATATTATATGTATAACACATTTCATAACAAAAGTGGATGCAACTTATAACAATTTAAGCAAATAATAGGCAAATAAATATATATATATATAAATGAAGAGAAAATAATAGGAAAACAAAATAAAGGCTATCATTCTCACCTAGTACAATAGAACAATAACAATAGCAACAAAATACAACTGAGAAAAATGATGTTATTCAGGAGGTTAACAGTTTTTCTTAGTAATAAAAAGAGACATTTCCCACCCTCTAGTCAAGCTCAACCGCTTCATAGAACACTGCAAACATGGTTGATGACATGCCCAGCTCATTCCTGTAGTTGAGTATAACTGATTCTTATTATGTCTCTCAATACAAATGAATAGGAAACACCAAAAGGCAATTCAGTAGAAGCAATTTTATAAAAGAAAAAAATAATCACATTCAAGTATACAGATGAGTGTTCAGGCTCAATGCAAAGATAAATTTTACAATACTTGGGTCTAATACTTTCAAATGACTAAAGATAACTCATATGAGATATTTTGTTGTATATATTCAAAATTGTTTTTTTAAATAGTACATATATGTTATATATTTTTGAAGAGTTTTTACTAATGGTGTAAAATTAATACTTATATTAATGCAAGTTAAGAATGCTACTTCTGAAAAAACATAGAACAACAATTTCCTACATTACATCAATTTAATTTTTATAGACAAATAAGTTCATGGACTTAATTTAAATAAAAGCATATAACACAACATATAAAACTCTGAAATGTGAATACTATGGTTAAATAATTATGACAATTTTTATGATAGTGGGCATTTAAATAGTAAGGAAAACAAATTTAGTGTAGTTTTATTCTTTTATTTGTTAACTTTTATTGAACACAGAAATAATTCTTTATATTACACATTAGCTATTCTTAGGAATATTTCTCAAACATCATCATCTTTATTCTTTGAAAAGCTTCAAGCAGGAAAAAATAGATATTTTTGAAAAAAAGTGTGACATTTCTACTGTAATGTTTATATACTAATTTAAGTTGTATATAAAGTGCATTTCAAAAGTCTTTTCAGAGAGTATGCTTACCCTCATTTCTCATACAGCTAAATATTGGGAAAGGCTGAATGCACTGCTCCTTCTCAAAACAAGTTACAGAGACAAATTATCAACAACTTACATTATGCTTTTCACTCTAACTCCAAAATGTATGAACAAATGCTCTGTAAATACCCCCATAAAACTTTAAAATGATTTTTCTTAAGGACTAAGTTAAAGCAACTTTCTAAGTCCACTTAAGTTTTAACATATAAAAGAAAACATACAAAACATAGTGATTTGAATATTTAGTTACAATTTAAGACTTTGTAATTCTTACAGAAACTGTATCCCTAAGATAGTTTCCTTCTTACCACATCATTGTCATATTGTTCCTTTTTATCTATACCTATTATCTATCTGAATAGTTTAGTTCTTATTCCTAATTTTTTAGTTCACAAACATAAATAAAATTGTGAAGTAATTAGGGAAAGTATTCTTTCTTTCACAATGTAAGCAACAGCAATGGGAATATAAGACAAATGAAGGAACAAGTATTAGGTAAGGAATCGCACTGTAGTGTTTACCCTGCCTGGCACACCTGGATGAGGCCACGCCATTCAAGTGACCCTGAGTGCTCTAATTATACTCATGCTCCCCATTTAAAATATGAGATAAGATATCAAGATAGAAGGTTACAAAAAGGCGGACAATTGTGATAAACAATTTATTTTGACTTTTTTCTATCTAATAGCTAATTTGATTGGTGTTTTTGATTGAACTTAGTGTTTTGTGCACTAGATCTAACAAGTTACTTCATATTTGTTGACTTTATTAGTGTGAACAGACATAGCTCTCCAATAAATTGAATTGTAGAATCAATCTAAAAGCAAAAGTTATTTTTAGCCCAAGACTAAGATTAGGGTGAAGAAGACGCCCACATTCACTGAAGAACTTTGTTATAAGATTCTGTGCGCTTTCAGAGAATCTGACCATTTTGTAATTACACGTCAATAGGACATGTTAATGTTTCCATCCCTAATCCCTCAGTCCCACTACAAGCAGAGGGCAGTTCCTGTATTCTTTGACATTTTCTCTCCTTCAGAGGTCACACTGCATCTAGCCTTCTCTGTCTCTAGGTTTTCTCTAGCCTCATGGAAGCTTTTTCAGCTAACACAGTGTAGTCCAAAATGGCTGCAGGATTTAATTCTCCAAAAGTTAACCCATAACCAAGGAGACCAATGAAGGGCATATTTAACCCAGTTTCCTATCTCTTTGGTGCAAGAATCCTGACACACATTTTATGTAAAACCTCAGAGGGAAGTTGGTGTAAGATGGGGCTCTCTTCCAACATTCTATTTTTAACCTGTCATGAATTGTGAAGCCAGAATATGTCTATGAGAATTGCTTACGTGGTTGTGAGTAAAAGTCTGAAAAGTTATAAGGGCATAGGACACGCCTTTTATCACTCAAGCCTCACATATATTGGCCTTTTTGTTGTTTATTTCCCAGCTCTTGATTCTCTTGATTTTATTCTCTGTAGTTTATACTTTCTAATAAAACAACACAATGCAACAATTCACATGAGTGCATGTATGTGTGAGGGAGGGAGGGATGGAAGGAGGGAGGAAGAGAGAGAGAGAAAGTTGATGAGTTGATGATCACTATATTTTTACCCATAGCTTTAGGAGCATAATGGTTTTTTTTTAATCTTCAACCCAAACAGGTCATCATGAGGACAATGGTATGACAATTTGTTATCATTAACTCTGTTGGAGTGTTCTGAAGACACTAGAGAGGATTAAATGACCTGGAAAACTCAGTGTATGGAAAAGTCTATTGTACTCATCTCTGGTATTTCCACTGCTATGCATCACTGAAATCTTAAAACAATATGATTTGCTATAGTGACATATAATCACAAACATTTTTCACCTTCTTCTTGATCTAAATAAACCTCAGAAATTCTTTAATACTTTCCATTCCACATGCTAGCTTAATATATAATATTTTTAATGCTAAAATTTATATTCAGGATATGCTGATGAAATGTTCAATTATTTTAAGAATTTATCTTTTTGAGAAACACATAGGTAGTGTGAAGTATTTATCATAATATAGATATTGTCTGTAGGTTAAATCTATGAGATGGTGGTCAAGCTGATTTACATTACCCCATAAAGCAGAAAAAGAGAATGAACATATATAAGTATCATAAGCAATGGCAGATCTTAGGCTTCTTTATTTTCTGGAAATCTATCTATTCCCTCATATATACAAGCATAGCACCCCTCCCCAACTCACCTAACTCATGTGTGAGCAAAAACTTTTTACTAAAAGTACTTTTTCTCTCCATCTTCAACATGTCAGAAACAAATTAACAAATTAGGTAAGAAAAATGGTTTGAAGTAAATATATATATATATATATATATATATATATATATATATACTTGCTTAATGTAGTGTTAAATTAAAAGCATAATTAAAAAAATAAAGTTTGCAACCATGGCAATAGAATAAAATTGACTAAGCATGCACAAGATCTGGTGCCACTGTGTGCAATTTAAACGCTTCCAGAGAAATTTGAGGACAATTTATCATGCCTTCCATATATGAACTAATTACTAAAAAGCGTATAGGAATACTGATTTCTAAGTTAAAATCCAATAAAATATAAATATTTTCAAAGGAAAAAAGAAAAGAAATGAGGTCAAGAGAAGTATATCATTCACTAAATAGCATTATTATTTTTGAAAGTTTACTAAGGCATGATAGTGTCACTAGCAAACCATTTACAGTGTAATCTTTACTGCAGTAGTCTAGTTTGCTAATTCACCATATATTAGCCATAGGATTTTCTACTTTCCAATTTTGATATATTAGCCCCAAAGATGGTAAATCATCATTTAAAGATTACTTCCATCTTAGAAGAATGATGCTCAATTCTACCACATCACAGTCCCCATAGAAAAGTAGGGGGAAACTTAAGTCTGGAGGACTAATTTGCGAAATACATTAATTTATTTAAATAATATAAAAATCTGTCTTTATAACAATGAATACCATCTACATAAATCAGTATTTTCAATTTTTGGTTCGGATATTAAAAATACACTATGAGGAAAGCTGTATGGAAGGTACAGATTAGTATAAAATTAAAGTGCCTGACTTTAAAAGGTATTGTACAGGAAATACAAGATTAATGCATATTGATGAAATCAGTCAGTATGTAGCATATTTCTTTCATTTCATATAAAAAGACTCTGAGACATTGTATAAAGAGTATTTTACCTTGATCTTGAACATGGAGAGGGGAAAACTAGAGTAACGCATGCCAAGTAGGGTTAATAATAAGAAAGGAGTTTGAGAAGTGCCGTGCAATGCATATTTAGGGATAATGACTAGCAAGAATAAGTGGAACTTACATTTGTTTGTGGATTAGCCAAAAGATTAACCCATAAACACAAACAACAGTGTGGTGATGATCAGAGAAACAGGGACACCTGTAATAGTGTCAACAGTAAAAATAAAGTAAAAAAAATAAGTGAACATAAATTTCTTTGTGGATTATTGTGATATCAGTTAGCCATTGTTTCATAACAAACTATTCCAAAATTCAACACTTTAAAATAGTTGAATCACATTTATTATCACATATAATAATGGCGTGGCTGAAAGTCAGGGGGTTAAGACTGGGCTTAGCTGGAATGGTTCACCCTGGAGTGGATTAACTCCACATATTTCTTTTCCTTTTTATTTTCTTGGTGAATGGGAAAAGATCCACAGGGTTTGTGAAAATAACAAATGTAACATAAGGCCTAGTCACAGGGCTGATGTACCATTACATTTACATTTGCCTCATTCTTTTGAGCAAAAGCAAGTCACGTGGCTAAGCCCAAAGTCAAAGGGCAAATAATATTATATTTTATTTATTATTTAGAAGAACTGGGAAGTCACATGGCAAATAACACAGACACAGAGAGGGCTGAAGAATTAAAGACAATATTGCAATCTACCATACTGGTAAAATGCAAACTTGGAAAGTTATTCTATAGCACATCTGTAAAAGTATTGATTGCTAACTGATCAGACTCTGTTTTTTTTTTACAAGTGAAAGAGAGCTTTAGACTTTGTGTACCGAGACGTATTACCATAATCTTATTTTTAAAATAGTATTTACATTTGCCATTTTGTTCATCGACAGACTTTTCATATTTAAAAATATGTTTCTTTTTGTTGAGGTAATAAAATTATTAGCAATATTTTCTTTCTAATTTTTAAAATTCTGCCTTTTAAATTTAGGTTTTAAATCTAACTGGAGTTTGCTTGTTTGTTAAGCTTGGCATGCTGAGAGATCTGATTTTATTTAAGTATTTTTCTTATGGATATAGTATTTTATTAGAATTATGTAGGGAATAGTGCATTCTTTCTCCACTGATCTGCAGTCTCATCTCACTTGTTTACCAAATTTTTATAGAGACACAGAACATTTTCTGTGCTATTTTATTCCAGAGGTCTACTGCAGTAGTCCACTCTGCTCAGTTAACACGCTATATAAATTATTATGAAATTACACAAAAATAAAACTAATTGAGGTTGGTTTGAGCCTTTTTGCAGTTGAGTTTACTCATCGATGAGCATAATATATTTCTATGTTTTCATGCATTCTGTTAGGCTTTTGTATGTATCTGGGCTGTGTGAGTGTGATATTTTTGGGTTGTTTGTTTAGACCTATTTTTTACCTGTCAAGGTTTGGTCAAGAAAATAAAAAAAAAATTCATAGGTATTGCAAGCAGAAATTAATTCATATATTAGGTGCTTGTAAACTGTTAAAGTCTCATTGGAATAAATATTAGGAAAGACCACTGCTAAATTTTCAGAGTTAGAAACTTCAAAAATTATAGATAGCTGCCAGAAATGATGACAGCTTCCAAGCACTGAGACTGATGATTCTAAGAAAACCATCTGAGGCTACTGTAGCTGGAAGGAAATGATAAGACTTTTGTGTCTTTACCGTCAATATCCCATGATACGTTCTTTTCACATTTATTGTTCTTTTCTTCCCCAAAATACTTATTGACTGGCACCTAACACTAAATCTTAGGGACAGGTCTTCTGAGAACTGTAGTTAGTAGGCCCCCAGGGTCTCGAGTATACCAGACAGTACAAGATGGGGAAATAATGCTATGTGCTAACACAAAATCCATCAGAGTGTTATATAATCAATGTTGTAGATTATAATTGGGAGGGTTTTTTGTATTCTATTTTCTAATATTTTATGACATGATTGGGAGGTTTTTTCATATCTCATTTTCTAATATTTCATGACAGATGGGTCAGTTTTCTATGTTAATCTTAGATCCCACAGCAGCCCTAGAATGCAAGCAAATACTATGTGACAAGAAAAAGGGCCATCTCTATTTTTTCCTTTCTGCCCCTCCTCTTCTTCCTTCCCTCCATCTCTCTTTATTTTTAGTTTCTTTTTTATCTCCCTTCTTTCTTCCTCCCTTCTTTCCTTCATTCATTTTCTTTTTCTTCCTTTCTTTCTGATGTCCTTTACTTCCCTCTCTCCTTCCTCCTCTCTTTCCTCCCCCTTTGTAACAATTTTATCAGACACTCAATAAAATTTGTTCTACTCAGTGACAAAATATATGGTATTCATTCTATCACAATAATAATCATGTTAAGCATCTTCCAGAAACTAAACTCCCAAACTCCAAATATGTGTGTGTATGGAGATTCATAGATAAACATGATTAATTTCAACTTCTCCTATCCTTGCAAAATGAAACATTATTCACTTTTTAAAGCTGAATAAAACTTGAGGTTCCTTACAATTAAGCCCATGTTTCTAATTCTCTACTATCAAATTTATAGCAGAGATTCAATCCTGGATCTGCCCTATTCCAAAGCCTATAATTTTTTCCATTTGTCAAAATCACCTCAGTTTTCTCAGCAAATATGAAAGTGTTTAGCAGAATGTCTGTATATTAATCATTTGTCTTAGTACAGAGATACTAGATGAATTTCAAACATCTACTGGTAGAGCAGAGCCCCTCAAATATTTTGTCAGGATAGCTTTGAGGCATTCAGGGAGCTGAGCATTCAGACTAACGTTTCCATTGCTGGTATATAAGTATGATTGGACAGAAACCTTATATTTGCTCCAGAAAAATGCTCCAGAAAAATCATTTTGGTTTTTGTTTTCCATGCTTAATCTTCTTTGGCATTCAAATATGTAGGTAAAAATGACACAGCTTAAATACCAATATTTTGTGCTTCCATAAATTCTTTCCACAGTAGAAATCTGCAATAAGTTATTTACTAGGTTTATATATGAGGTATTCCGCATACATTCAAATTACTTGAATTGTTTGAATGTTTACAATCTGTGAATGGTAAATGTCTTATACTACTAAAGGTCTATGCATTCTAATATATAAGTACTCTGTCATATCACACTGAAATTTATTACTTTTTTCCTCTACTTGCTCTGGGAAAACCTAGTTTCCTCAAATATCCTTAGCAACAAACTTGAGAAATATTAATTCACCAACATATCTTTCATAAATAAGCTTACATTAAAGATATCCCTTGTTAACCAACACAATCAGCCCCCTCTCACCTCTATAACTGGAACATAGAGGTAAATGCTAACTAAGAAATTCATATAACTTCTAATTATGCATTATTTCATACCAACTGATAAATTACTCAAGGCATTTTATTTTGATTAACACACTTAGGTATTTTGGTACACTTTATGTAACAAATTTTCATATAAAATATTTTAAAACATTATCTTCCAAAAAACTACAAATGTATTTAAAATTAAATAACTAATTTTATAAATGGCAAAATGTAGATGTTTGTAACAGACATCCTATAATGAATTAAGAATTTATTATTGAATAATTTTGGAAGGAACTGTTTCATTTCCCTTCCTAACAATTAGAAATTGTACATTCCTGTTTATTTGGACACACCATCCCTGAAGGACTATTGTGAACACTCTAATTGTTACAAAATTCTTTCTGATATCCAGCCAAAACTTCCTCCATGGAACCTCCCCATTATTTTGTCAATTCAAGATACCATTATATACATAATATGCCAAATAGAAGTGCTGTTAACTCACATGATGTAACAACTTACATATGTGAAAAAGATTATTTTCTTTCTTTTCAATATCTGTGCAATTTTCAAATCATTAAGGATCAAAATTAAATTTTCCATTGTTGAAATTGGGGAAACACCCCACTCTACATTTTCAGCTGTAGTATTTTGTAGTTGCATACATTGATACTGAGAACTAGAATGTGTGGTTTTTGTTTGGTTGTTTTCATGAATGATGAAAATGCTGCCAATTCTGAACATATGTAAACCTAGAGCCACTTAGGTAAGCTCTTCTCTAATGGAACAAAGTTTTTTCTCTTGGAACTAAGCCAACACCTACTGGATAGAGTGGTGTAAGTTATTGAGTGAAACATTTCAGTCTCAGAGGCTGAACTACAGACCCCTTTTAATACATGTTGCCTTTTATTATAGCATGAATTTAGTTGATTGTGTCAAGATGAAACTGTCAGTGTCTCCCCTGAATGTTTTTATTAGTTGTGTAACAGATTAGGTGTAAGTACATGAATGAAATGGGGTTTCATTTATTGTGACTCTGTGAATCGACTCTAATCAGATTCATCAATTCTAATTCACTTATGTCTCTTTTGGAGTGCTCAGTCTGTCTCCTTTGTTTCAGTTGCTTCCTATTTTACCAATATGCTTTTCAATTAGTTGGGCAGAGAAATACAAGAGTGACATGACAAAACTGAACGATGCTCTGCCAAAACTGCTTCCATAGGTTCCCTGTACTGTTAAATAAACTCTGCATCCTCAACTTGAAGCCTAGATTTATTAATAGGTTGAAAAAGGTCTCTTCTCAAAAATTAATTAGAGTCCTGTTGAACTACTTGAATTTAATATAATTCTGCTGGTAATTGATAGAATATACCAGTTCGCAGGTGGCAAAGACTCCATTCTATTTCCATCTGCTGATATGTCTAACCATAAATTTAAATTGCATATCCATCATCCATCTGGAAGTAAGCATTAGATCCAAAATTTTCTTACCTACAGCTGGTATGCTATGTTCAGTTGTCTTTTTTGAAAATGTCACAAGAACCATAAATAAATGTTTTCTAGATTACAAAATTCAACTAAGGTGTCTACCTATAATTTACCTTTGGTATTCACAGATATTGAAAAAGTAGCAAGTTAATATAGAGTCTGATTTATTTGAGATGCTCCAGTGATTAAAAGTTATGAATAAAATGTTTATACACAGAAAAAATGTATATAGAAATAAATATCTTCCTAGATTCGCATACATAATTCTTATTTTAATTTTATTTTGTATATATAACTTATTTTGAGATCATTCTTGTAAAAAACATAACTATGCTCAGAAAATTTGGGTAAAAATCTGTGTAATATTAGAATAGAGCTAAGGACTAATTTATGGGGTATTCACTCTTTTCCATGGTTTGAGGATTCAGGATCAGAGACTTTCTACCCACATTCTTATCTTTCTGAGACACTTGTTTTCTGGTCTTTGGGAAAATGTAAAATTCATGGTTGTTTTTCTGTACAAAATTAATTTTAAACACCTGGTGCAGTTAAGGCTTTCAATAAAAATGACAAACTGGTATGATTTAATGTAATGAATGAAAGATACTTAAAATGTAAAACTTATTCCGGTGGCCTTCCAGGATCTGGGTATGAGCAATACAAAGTAAAGTCACACTGGTCAAACTCTCAACTCTTACATTCTCCTACAAAACTGCTCTCAAATTCAGATTTAGTCACATTTATTTTTTACCTCTAATTTTGAAGCCACACAAAACTGAAAGCATAGAACAGACTGAGGAAAATACTTCCCAATATTTTGAATCAATTAACTTGAATTAACCTGAAAAATTAAAGGTCAGATATATGGCAGCTGTGGATTTGGGTGTGATATTGTCAATATTTTACAAATAACAGAAAAAATATAATTATATGTCCAAAGTTAATTGACATCCTTGATTGATTATTTAAAAAACAACATAAATATTATGTAAGCACACACTATGGAATTAAGATAATCTGTTAATGCCCACTTAGTCATGAATATTGAATATATCTAATGATGTATTCTAAAATATGCTAATGGGTTCTTATTGTTATGCAATGGTCATTTTTACTCAATGTAGATGCAATTAATATTTAATGATTTTGATTATTGTATAAGCATTTAAGAATGTGAAGCTGCTGAGCAAAGAGCATGGAAGTCACTTTCATTTGGGAGATTCCCTAATAAGGTGGGAATAACTCAACTTTTCATTGACCATGACTTCCTGCTTATATAACATAAGCATTGTCTTGGATCTCATGCTGTCCAAAATCATAAAATATATTCACTGGCATGTTATATATTGATTGAGGAAGATAGAATGAAATAGGAGATTACAACAGAATATTGTGTACTGTTCCCCTTATTGTTTTCAGCAAATTAACACATCTGTATGTACTATCCATTCTCTTAACTAAAACTTCAATAAAGACAAAATATTTTACTATTTTTCACATTAATATTACTTCCAGAATATTTCTAGTGTTTGTATATATTGACTTAATCAAGTTTTTTTTCAATTTAAAGGTAAAACACTCACTTATTTTGAGTATATAAAATTTAAAATTTAATACATTGAGGTTTTGTTAAGGATTTCCATAAAAGATACACATAGTATTTGGTTGCTTTTTTTCTTCAACATTCTTTTCAAATTTAAAGGCAGATTAATAAAGATGAACTGTACCTGCTTTCTGAAACAGGGTCCAAATTATGAACTTCAAAAAGGAACTGGTTTCTGTACAGATATCCTTTGATAGTAGTAATGCAAAAATATTGCTTAGTAGATTCTGAAGGACAATAAATAGAGATCCTTTCAGGTCATCTGTTAAGAAAAATATATATACTATTGTGATTACAAATGATCTTTCTTTTTTACTTTCCGTATTTAAACATAACCTACTTTTCTTATTATTTTATATCAAGTTGCTATTTAAACAGAAATTACTATGCTGTTTACCCATATCAGCAGATACAACAATTCTAATTAAACATATTAATTTAGTTGTTGCTTTTTAAGATTACATTTTTCTATTGTAATTTATATTTAATGATAAATACAGAAAAATATTACCCTAAGCAAATTTTCATAAATGACATAAAACATTTAACACATCATCCAAGCAGAAACTCAAAGTGCATTAGGACATCAACCACACATCAGATCAAATCAACTTAACGGATATTTATAGGACATTCCATCCAACAGCAGCAGAATACACATTCTTCTCACAGACAGATCAGTATATAAATATGTGAAAATATTTAATTAATTTTTAAAAAGTTGAAGACATATCAACTATATTTTTGACCATAATAGTATAAAACTAGAAATCAATTACAAGAAGAAAAATGGAAAATTTACAAATAGGTGAAGATTAAACAACATGTTACTGAATAATCAAGAGGCAAAAAAGTGATCAAAAAAGAAATCAGAGAAAGTATCTTGGACAAATTAAAATAGAAATGTAGTATAACAAAATTTGTGGGATGCAGCAAAAATAGATCTTAGAGGAAAGAACATGGAGGAAAAATATGCCTGCATTAAGAAAAGAGAAAGATTTCAAATAAACAACCTCACTTTGTATCTTAAGGACTAGAAAAAATGAACATCACAATTAATAGCAAAAAAGAAAAAGGAAAAAATAAAGATGAGAGTAGAAATAAATACAGACTAAAGAGAAAATAGAATGATGAAACTAAGATCTGGTTGTTTGAAAAGATAAACAAAACCCACAAATCTTTAGTGAGAGTTACCACGTGAAAATGAGACAAGACTCAAATAATTAAAATTAGGAATGAAATATGAGAATAACAACTGCATCACATAAAACTAGGTTCATAAGTGATTACTATGAATGATTATGTAAGAAAAATTGAAAACCTAAAAGAAATAGACATATCCCTAGAAACATATACTTTCTAAGACTGAATAATGAATAAAAATATAAACAAGCAGCATTGTTCCCTCTCTGACCACTCCCCCATGTACAGTACCACAACACAGTGAAGTGGGTTGCCCCGCCTTGATGAATACCTAAGGCTCACCCCTTACAATGTAACAGTTGTGCTGAGACAAAGAAATATGGCCCAAATGAAAGAACCGATCAAACTCCAGAAAAATAACTAATGGATGAGGAGATAGCCAACCTGTCAGATGCACAGTTCATAATACTGGTAATCAGGATGCTCACAGAAATGGTTGAGTATGGTCGCAAAACAAAAGAAGAAATGAAGCTTATACAAAGTTAAATAAGGGAAAATATACAGGAAACCAATGGTGAAGAGAAGGAAACTGGTACTCAAATCAACAATTTGGAACAAAAGGAAGGAATAAACATTTTACCAGAACTGAACGAAGAAATAAGAACTCAAAAAAAAAAAAAATGAACAAAAGCTGAGGAACCTCTGGGACAACTTTAAGTATTCCAACATCTGTATCATTGGGGTGCCAGAAGGAGAAGAGGAGGAGCAAGAAATTGAAAACTTATTTGAATAAATAATGAAGGAAAACTTCCCCAATCTGGCAAAGGAAATAAACATGCAAGTCCAGGAAGCTCAGAGAGTCCCAAAGAAGTTGGACCCAAGGAGAAACACACCAAGACACATTATAGTTAAGTTACCCAAGATTAAAGATAAGAAGAGAATCTTAGAAGCAGCAAAAGAAAAGCAGAGGGTTTCCTATAAAGGAGTTCCCATAAGAGTATCAGCTGATTTCTCAAAAGACACCTTTCAGGCAAGAAGGGACTGGAAAGAAGTATTGAAAGTCAAGAAAGGAAAGGACCTATATCCATGATTGCTCTATCTTGCAAAGTTATCATTTAGAATGCAAGTGCAGATAAAGTGCTTCCCAGGTAAGGTCAAATTAAAGGAGTTCATCATCACCAAGCCCTTATTATATGAAATATTAAAGGAACTTATTTAAGAAAAAGAAGATGAAAACTATGAACAATAAAATGACAACAAACTCACAACTATTAACAACCAAACCTAAAAAAGAAAAAACAGAAACAAACTAAGCAAACAACTAAAACAGAAACAGAATCACAGAAATGGAGATCACATGGCGGGTTATCAGCAGGGAGAGGCAGGGGAAAATGGGTGGGGGAAAAGGTATAGGGAATAAGAAGCATAATTGGTAGGCACAAAATAAACAAGGGGAGGTTAAGAATAGTATAGGAAATGGAGAAGCAAAAGAACTTATATGTACAACCTATGGACATGGGCTAAGGTAGGGAAACTGGAGGGAGGAGGGTTGCAGAGCAGAGGGGGATAAAAGGCAGAAGAAGAATGAGACAATTATAATACCATAATCAATAAAATACACTTGAAAAAAATTAACATGTAGGGATAAATACACAATTTTTATAAATAAATTTTGGGTTTTTTTGGATCCCCTTTTGTATTCTCAGTATAGAAGGAATAGAGGGAATGAACCTCAAAATAATGAAGACTGTATATGACAAAACTATAGCTGACATCATATTAAACAATAAAAAGCCCAGAGCTCTTCCTCTAAAATAAAGAATAAGACAATGATGCCTTCTATTGCTGAGTGTATTCAGCATAGTATAGAAGTCTTAACCAGAGGAATTAAGCAATTTAAAAAGGCATACAAATTGGAAAGAAAGAAACTGTTTTTTTTTAAATTTTCAGATGACATGATTTTGTATATAAAAAAATCCTAAAGACTCCACCCAAAACACTGTTAGAACTAATAAAAAATTCAGTAAAGTTACAGGATACAGAATCAATATGCAAAAATCAGTTGTGTTTCTATATACCAATAATAAATTATTAGAAAGAGAACTTAAGAAAACAATCCCATTTATAATTGGGTTAAAGAAATAAAGTACCGAAGTATAAATTTAACTAAGGGGGCAAATGATCTATACACTGGAAACTATAATATACTGAGGAATGAAATTTGAAAAGACATAAATAAATTAAAAGATATTTTGTACTCATGAATTGGAAGAATTAATATTTTAAAAATGTCAATGCAATTACTATCAGCCTACAGATTCAATGAAATCCTTATCAAAATTCCAATGGCATTTTTACAGGAATAGAATGAATAATCCTGAAATTCATATGGAACCACAAAATCCCTGAATAGCCAAAACGATCTTGAGAAAGAAGAATATAAATGGAGGCATCACAATACCTGATTTAAACTATATTACAAAACTGCAGTAGTCAAAAAAGTATGTTATTGCCAAAACACAGACATATAGTCACATTGAAAAAAATAGAGTACCCCAAAATAAATCTATGCATATATGTCAACTAATTAATGTAAAAGGAGACAAAGATATATAATTGGGAAAGGAGAGTATCTTCAATAAATGGCATTGGAAGAAATGGAGAGCTACATGCACAACAATAAAATCTGACCATTATCTAACACTATACACAAAAATAAACTCAAAATGAATTAAAGAGTTGAATGTATAATATGAAACTTCAAAATGCCTAGAAGAAAACATAGGTGGTAAGCTCTTTCACAATGGCAATACTTTTTTGGATTTGATACCAAAAGCAAAGTTAACAATAGCTGAGAAAATGGAACTATATCAAAGTAAAAATCTCCTGCACAGCAAGAAGCTCATCAAGTAAATGAAAAGGCAACCTACCAAATGGGAAAAATATTTGCAAACCATATATCTAATGAAGGGTTAATATCCAAAATATGCAAGAAACATACAACTCAACAGCAAAACAACAAAACAATAACAAAAACATTAAGAAAAACTCCCCCCAAACCAAAGAAATATTAAACAATTCAATTAAAGATTTTCAGAGAACTGAATAGACAGTTTTTCAAAGTAGACATCCAAATGCCCAACAGTTATATGAAAAGGTGTTGAACATCACTAATCATCAGGAAAATGAAAATCAATACCACAATAAAATATCACCTCATACCTGTCAGGATAGCTACCCTGAACACAAGAGATAGTGTTAGGATGTAGAGAATGGAATCCTTGTGCATTCCTGGTGGGAAAGTAAATTGTTGCAGGTACATGAAAAAGAATGTAGAGATTCCTCAAAATATTAAAACTAGGACAATTATATGGTTGGGTATATATTAAAAGAAAATGAAAACAGAATATTAAAGATATATCTGCACTCCCATGTTCACTGCAGCATTATTCACAATAGCCTGGTTATGGAAACAGGCTAAGTTTATGCCAATGTGTGACTAGATAGAGGATATATGCTGTATATGCACATTCATATGTACATGTATACACACATGTGTATATGTGTATATACATATATGTGTATACACATAAATGTATATATGTGTATATGTATTTATGTATATATATATACACACACACACACACACAATGGAAATACTGTTCAGCTATTAAAAAAAGGAAACCCTGCCATTATTGACAACATAGATGAACTCTTGACAGTATTATGCTAAGTGAAATAAGCCAAAGAAAGATAAATAATACATGGCATTATTTATATCTAAAATCTAAAATGAAGAGTCAGATTCATAGACAGAGTCAAAAAGTGATTGTCAGAGGCTTGAGGATGGAGAAAATAGGAAGAGGTTAGTAAAAGGATATGTACTTTGAGCTTATAAGGTAAAAAAAGTCAAAACATGGTGACTATAGTTGATAACACTGTATTGTATAATTGAAATTTCCTAAGAGAGTAAAACTTAAATATTCTCACCAAAAAAATAGGAAAAAACAGAAAAAGAGAAGAAAGAGAGGGAGAGATAAATATGTGACTTGGTGTATGTGTTAATTAACTAGATGGTGGGATCCTTTCCAATATATATGTATATCAAATAATCATGATGTACACTTTAAATATGTTACAATTTTATGTCAATTATATTTCAATAAACCTAAAATAAAAAAATTTAACACACAAATTAATACTTATATTTTAGATTTTTAAGTTTTTATAATGATTCTATGCTATGTCTAGCACTTGCATTATTAAATTATGTTCATTATTCATTTGATTTAAGTATTCACAATATATATTTCTTCTTATAAGCTTACAAGTGATTTATACTTTTAAATATGTTTGCAAATTATGTGCGTACATCTTGCTTGGTGTCCTATATAAAATTTACATGTGTGGGGCCATCTTAATTTTTTTTTACTTCTAATAAAGTTTACTGTTCCAATGAAACCTTCCATTCAAAAAAATCGTACAAGTATTTTTCTAAAATTTATTCTGTCATAGATTTTCCTAAAATTTATCCTGCTTTAGATTTGTGAATATACTAGCATCAAAATCAGATATTTACCCATACATATAACATAACTTATCTCAAAGAACTAAACTGGAAAACAAATTTTGGAAAACTAGATTGATGACTTCATTCCATGTTCAGATACTACCAATATTACCAAATGTCAAAGGAAGGTAAAGGTATAGTTCATGATCAAGTTGAGAAAATCTATCCCAGCTGCTTGTAGTCATCTCTACCAAGGATTATTGATGTTTATTACTCTTATTTATATTAGTCAAAACCATAGGAAATTGAGCTTTTTTGTCAGACAAAAATGGTATAATAGTAGTAATTTCATGAGTCAACCAAATATTTTCTCTAGTTCTAGTTTGCATTTCTGATTTCAAGTCTAAATGCTAAATATCATACAAAGCCACTGTTTTTAGTAATGCAGAGAGCTAATATATTTTTTTCAAGCTTACACTACAAGTACAAAACTAGGCAAGAAGAAACTTAATTAGTGTGCTCCCATCAAGCCAAGCTATTGTATATTTTGTTGAGACAATTATGAGCAGAAGGGATTACCCTCTTCTTTTCTTTTTCATTCTTTTATCTCTCCCCCCTCTTTCCTTTTCTTCTTCCTTTGCAGCCTATTCCTTCCTCCTTCCTTCTTTTCTTATCACATCACAGTTACAATTTCTAACCTATCCCTCAGAGTGTAAAATTTCAAAAGGCAGGCATGACTTTTTTCCTGAGGTTTGAAACTTTGGCAGGAAGTTAGTTACCTAAGTAAACAGCAAACGCTATTTTAGAACTTAAAGAATTATATTTCTTTCAGTTCAAACTTTTTTTAGGAAGAATTATTTGGAAATCAGAATTCCATATTCCCATTATTGTCATGACCTCCTGGCAATGACTTGATACATCATTTTTCTACTTCATTAAAATATTGAGAAAAGTTAAATAAGATAATGCACATAAAAACTTATCAATACACCTGACATATTCTGAACATTAAATAAATATGACTAATTATGATTTTCTTACTTTAATTATCAATTAATGTAGCAAAAGAAGAAATTATAATAAAATGGTAGCGTTGATGTGGTTGTTACTGTTTTCAAATCCCCTCCTCAAGTCTGCATCTCAGAAGCAAAACCTTTAAGTCCGGTGATCTTAATAAGCTCATTCCTGTTTTTAAGGCAGTATGTTGGGGAGAAGAAACTACTCCATCTGGAGCCAAAATCAAATTTCCTCAGGCTTCTACCACTAGGATCTTAATCTTAGATCTTGAGCGAGTCATTTAGCTATTCTGAACCAGTGCCTTAAAATGGGGCTAATAATGTCAGATTCTCTGTCTATGCAAAGGATTACAATAAAAGTTTCAAGAAATTATACATTAGAAAGTTCTTTTTTAACTCAGTTTTACATATGTTAGTTGCTATATCTCAAGTCCCACTTCACGACTAGTTTTAAAATTTGCCAACCTATCTTTTTCTCTTTATCTGATAGTAACCAGAGGGGAGGTGGGAGGGGATAAAAACCATGAATCTTTTCAGAAATATTTGTAAAGAAAAAAGACACATCGGCATAGTCCACAGTGTTGTGATTGCTGGGGGGAGGGAAGTTATAAGGGTACTAAAGGGTAATGGAAAAAAGATACAAAAAAGTAAAAGAAAATAAAAATAAAGAGAAGCTCAGAGTAATTCCAACAGTGTGTTGGATGGAATTAGCTCATTTGCAATAGCCAATTACTAAACATTCAGAAAGTTTTCAAGCTACCATTATTATTTTAATTAAGCCAAGTTGGGAAAATCTAAACTCAGGATCAGAAATCACTATAAATTAGATTTTTAAATATACTTCTCTCGCTTACCAGAACACTACTGTTAATTACCAACTTGAAGTGTGAGCTCTAGAACAATTCTTAACAACATACAGAGATTATCATCTGTCAGAGGAGAGGACACAGACATTGAAGTGCAGTCTCAGGAGTTAATTACAAAAGTAGCTGAGCACCAGAAAGGCTGAATTCTCAAACCTAACAAGTCTGTCACTCCCAAATCAAGGCCTTGGTTAGAAAGAAGTGGGATGCTGAGAAATAATAAACACATCTTCTAAAACACTCCAAAGCATTGGATTCTCTCTGCATTTTCTGACATGACCCACTCCTCCTAGGCAAAGATAGAGACAATGCATCCAAGATCACACATAATGAGAACCAGAGAGTGATAGTGAGTCAGGAGTCTACTTTTGTAACACCTTTTCTGTGAAGTATGTCTGTTGATTCTATGCAATTCAATGCAAAGTGTGTGTCAGTGGAGGTAGCCCTGACTTCAACATCTCCCTAACTGGATCATCCTTATGTCTTTGTAGGGGTTTCAGTGGCCAGCTGACCAAGACAGGAAAAGGCCAAGTTTGGCTGAGGGATTAGTTGCCTCCATGTGTGTGTAACCTGAAAATGAGCACTATATGACAAAGGCTGACTTTGAAGCATGTCTGCTGGGGGCAAAGGGACTTCTTTTAAGGAACAGTGAACTTGGTCATCCAATTTTTGTTGAAAGAGAAATAGACCAAAGTAAGAATATATAAAAGAATAGTAGATGGTAGCAAATGGTTTGGCTCATTGGCCAAGGGCTGGAAGGAAAAAGGTTGGAAAGCTGGTGTTGTGGGCTGAATTGTGTTCCTGTGTAATGCATAGGCTGAAGCACGAACACCCGGTACCACAGAATGTAACAATATTTGGGGATAAGGTGTTAAAGAAGTAATTAAGTTAAAATGAGGTCCTTCGAGACCCTAATTCAAAATGACTAGTGTCTTTATAAGAAGTGGAAATTTGGACTCACAGGGAAATAAAAAAAACTATGCACAGACACAGTGACAACCATGTGAAGATATAGAAAGGAGGTGACCAAGGAGAGAGACCTTCAAGAAATCAAACCTGACAACACCTTGACCCCCAACTTCTAGCATCCAGAATTATGAGGAAATAAATTTCTATTTTATAAGCCGACTAGTCTATGGTATTTTGCTTTGTCACTTCTGGCAAACTATTACAATTGAGGACATGGCTATGTGAATAGTAGACATATTGACTTACTTATATATGGGAATGGGCACTGTACCATACATTAAGAAACACTAAACAAGCCAACACATAGAGTAGTTTGGCGAACTAAGTAAAACCAGTCCCTGTTACCAGCTATTCCAGTGCAAGCACGTGGAATAATGAGCACAGTGGCCATCTTGGCAGGGATAGTGGTTAAAGCAGAGGCTCCAAAACACGGGAGATATTCAACAAAACTGATGAAACTACTACCATTGTAGAATGTCCAATTGGCCAGCAATACAGATCTACACTGAGTCCACCCACTATTCTCCATCAGTATGATCCTATTCCATGAGCACTTCAACCAGCCAGTTGGTGAGAAGTTAAATACTTTGGTATCCTTACAACCTGGAAATAAAAGAGATTCTTCCTGACTAGAATCAACACATATTTAAGTTACAGATTTTGTTTTCTTGCCCACTGGTCTTTAGCTAGCACCACTCTTGAGGAAGTAACCAAGTGCTTGATCCATTTTCAAAACCCTGAATATCAATTGTATAGGAACAATTGCCACTTAAAAACAAGAGGTACATCAGTGGACACATAGGCATGGGATTTCCCGGTTTGATCACATACCTCACTACCCAAAATCTCAATGGAAATATTCTTAACAATATTGAAAAACATTTCTCTCTTTCTCTCTGTCTCTTTCTCTCTGTGTGTATATATAAACACACACATGTGTGTGTGTGTATATTAACGTTCTGTGTTAGTGTACTCAAGAGAAAGAGACCAATAGAAGATATAATATAACAGGGAACTGGGCTAAAGTACAGTGTGATTATGGAGTCCCTAGATTTGTAATCAGTGCAGAGAGCCAGTGGTATAGTTCCAGTCTGTTTCTGAAGGACTGAGAACCAGGAGAGCTAATGATGTTATTCCAGGCTGAAGGCTGGCTGGCTCAAGACCCAGGAAAAGCCAATGTTTCAGCCAGGTCTGAAAGAAGTAACAGGCTGATGTCCCAACTTGAAGGCAGTTGAATAAGAGGAATTTCCTCTTACTCACAGGAAAGTCAGTCTTTTTGTTCTCTCTCTCTCTCTCTCTCTCTCCCGTTGTTGTTCAAATACAGTTGTCTCCATTCCCCCCACCACTCCCCCAAACCCCAGCCATCTCTACCTCCCATGTTTGATCCTACCTCCTTGGCTTTGTCCATGTGTCCTTTATACATGTTCCTTGACAAACCTTCTCCCTTTTCCCTTTGTTCTCTCAAGGCCTTCTGTTGATTGAGCAGAGCCACTCACATTAGGGAGAGCAATCTGCTTTACTCAGCCTTGGATTCAAATGTCAATCACATTTGGAAACATCCTTACACACTCACAATAAAGTTTGACCAATGTCTGGGCACCCTGTTATCCAGTCAACTACGCATCATACTTTCTTAACCCCACATCATCCTTTAACTTTTGTCCTGTTTCACTCATACAACACAATCACATTTTCTCAAAGGAGTTGTCTATACTTACTGTGTTCATTTTCACATCTCACATTCTTTCCTTTTCTCTTTCTCACTGATATTTACCCTCATTCTCAACATTCCTCTACCATGCCTTTAAATGTGGGATTCTTCAAAGTTTAGTACTGACCTTCTTAAATATCTACTTTATAATCTCTTCCTAAACAATACAAGACTTAAATATATTACCCGTACATAAACAATTTCCAAATTTATAACCCTTTGATCCCTTGGGTTTCTCAGAGTCAAGACAAAATTAACATGTCTAAAACTGAAATCAGGAACTCTATCTGTTTCCTTCATCAACCCTTCCAACAACAGTAAAAATAACCACATGATAGACTGGTGTTCTCCGTCTCAGTGAATGACTTCACCATTTTCCCAGCTACAAAAACCATAATTCTCTTATATCTCATTCTTCCTTCTCCATGAATTCAGTTATTTACCAAATCATGTTTACTTCATCTCTTTATATGTTTTATATCTTTATCTTCTCCATTTCCATTACCACTTTTAAATAAGCATATTTTTTGCATTTGGCATTGAATTGGTCTCCCTGAATTTCACTATTAGCCCACTTTAAAATGATCTTCATGCTGTAGCCAGAACGATAGCTCAAAATGCGTACCAGATAAATGGCTGGATGAGTGTTTTTTCTTATTTATGTGTTTTTGGTCTTTATGTATAAATCATAAAACTAATTGACCTCAATAACATACACACATACACTCATGTGTCATTTAACAATGGGCATAAGATCTGAGAAATGCATCTTTAGATGATTTTATCATTGTTCGAAAATCATAGAGCAAGCCCTGGCTGGTGTGGCCCAGTGGATTGAGTGTCAGCCTGCAAACCAAAGGGTCTCCAGTTGGATTCCCAGGCAAGGCACATGCCTGGGTTGTGGGCCAGGTCCCCAGTTGGGGGCATGAGACAGGCAACCACACACTGATGTTTCTCTTCTTTTCTTTCTCCCTCCCTTCCCCTCTCTCTAAATATAAATAAATATTTCAAAAAAAGGATAATACCAAAAAAAGAAAAAATCATAGAGTATACTTACATAAACCTAGATGGTATAGCCTACTGTACATGTAGGCTATATGGTTATTGCTTCTAGGCTACAAGCCTATGCAGCATATTACTGTGCAAAGTGATACAAGATTAAATCAAGTACAAGATAAAATGATGCAATCAAGAGACTCGTTAATATGAGGTGCATGGAACTGCTCTAGAGTAACACAGCATATTGTTGTATAGCAAAACTTTTTTAATAAGTAGAAAGAGTACCCTCTAAAAATAAAAATTATAGTATAGGGAGACATATAAATCCATAATGTTTATTATTATCAAGTATTATGTACTGTATGTAATGGTACATGCTATACTGTTATATGACTGACTGCACAGGTTTGTTTACACCAGCATCATCACAAGCATGTTGTGTAAACATCTTGTGCTACAGTTTTACAATAGCTATGATGTCACTAGGCAACAGGAATTTTTCATCTCCATTATACTCTAATGAGACCACTGTGGTATATGTGGTCCATCGTTGACTGAAATGGCATTATGCAGTGCATGACTATAATTATTATTGTCTCATTATGTGCTATTCCCTGTGCTAGTTATTAAAAATTCAAATGTGAAGATAAAGATCTGTCCTTAAAGTAGATCCAATAAAAGTGCAAGACTGGTGAACAGCCAATTTCAGTGTTTTGCAGTAAGTGCTAAACAGAAAGGTCATCCTGGAGTTATGGAATCACAGCGAGAGAACCCAGACCATTACTGAGCATCCAGGGAAAGCTTTCAGGTGGAGGTGACTTTCCAGTTGAAGAAACTGAAGAACTTAATCAAGCATGAATGGCTACAGTTGTGGTCAGAATATGAGTGAGTCATGTGTTTGGGGATCTTGTTTGCAGCATTCAAGAACTTAGACTTGTTTTCCAGGTTGTTTGAGAATTAAAAAGAGTCCATTGAATAAATACCAATGGTAACAGTCAGGTGAATTCTTATACACATATTAAGTACCACAGTTTACAGAACATTTCTAAAAATGTTAGGTCATTTAAGCTTCAACCTGCTTTTACTGATGTCAGGACATATATTTTTCAAAGAGCCTACAGCACACAGAAGGTTACAGAGTAAGTAAATGTCAGAATCTGGAATGGCATAGTCCAATCCACTTTTTCTATAAACAGGATATAACATTATATATTTTTAAAGAAGCATTACTGATGTAGATTGTATAGAAAACTGTTCAAATATTCAATTAATGCCAAATATTCTTATTTGTGTTTTCAGAAATGTTTAAGAGCTTAATTTTTAATTTAAGTGTTAATTATATTGTAGTGAATCATTTATGATGTGCAGTCAATTTTTAATGATACCAGGTGGATCATCCTAATTCCATATTAACTATATCCCACTGACACGATTTCTTCCCCACCCTGCTGCCACCTGTCTCGTACCAAACCCACTCAGCTGTGGAAACTGACAGCTGGTTCTTCAGGGGGGAGTGGTGGGAGCAGAAGTCAGGTGAAAATGACTCATTAGCAATGAAATGGAAAAAATGTGCAGACTTCCCTGTGGACACTTTGGATCATGCATACTTCTTTTTCTTTATTTTTTCCCCCCTAAGGCTTTTCTCACTCTGATTACCCAATGAGAGTTAATTACAAAAATGCACTTCACATTCGAAAGTTTCTGAAATTTCTGTAAAGTTATGCTATCATATTTAATGAATTTATTTAGAGTTACTTAACCCTAGTTGAGGTTTGTGCTTTGACCTGAATCACAGCATAAATGCCAAAAGAAAAATACTCTGATTTTTGGCTTTCTGAACATGCCCAGAGATAACGTATTAGAAAGAATCCTGAAATTGCAAGTTGGCATCCTGAACTCCAGTCACGCAGTAGCTACACAAAATTACATAGTTCTCTTAACTACTCTGGACATCAGTTTACACATCATGAGGAGAACAAAAATTTATGGGCACTGTGATTGAATTATGCTTAATTATACACTTTTAAAATCACTTTCCTGTTTCCTTTAGCTTTATTTACTTAGAGTTATTAGTAGATTACTTATATCTGAAATATCTCATATTTCTGGATTTTCATAGTGTTTACTGATCTTTTCAGTGTGCATATGGAATGTTTGAAATATCAATAAAGGTTTATACCCAAATTTTTAAATATGGAGTTCTTAGAAAAGTGCAGAGATAGTAAGTTATCTTTAAAAGCACAACTTTTTATAATAACTTCACCTATGTTATAAAGTATTAGCAATTGAAACATGTAAAGGAAATTTTCTTATAAAAAGTTAATGGTTGTGAATGTCTCCTAAATGCTCTTCCAACATTGGAAAGTTATTTATGTTTAGCTGAAGAATTTTTCCCATTTCAAAGACCAAAATGGTAGCAACAGTAAAAGCTCAATATACGAAAACCAGCTCTGAGTGCATAGCGGCTTCCTGATAGTAAATAGCACAGTATGCCTTTTAGGAAGTTGGTTCTCTAGAGTTTGTCCAAGAATAACCCTGTGTGCCAAGAATAACCCTGAAAACACCAAGACAGACTGGGCAGAGTTTCAAAAATAAACTTTCCTAAAACCACATTTCACCTTTTATGATCTGAACTCTTTTCTCACATTTGTGCACTTGCCTTCTGACCTTTCTCATTTTCCGCAGCCTGAAGCTCTACCATTATTAGCAGCCATTAGAAGCCATACTGTTATACCCGTCATTATTAGTTAAGAATACCTTCTAACTTAAAGATACCTAGAATTTTTCTTCTTTAGTCTCTTTTTGGCTTCCTCACTGAGAGGTCAAAAGAGCTGCCTGTAGCAAATAACCAAGCACAGAAATAGTTGTTGAAATATTTCATTTCACAAAGCCACGAACTCCCAGACCAACCTTGTTACTGCCATTAGTCACAAATTTACCACACATCTTCTATCTTGAGAAACCCTTATCTCTCCTAAGTACAATGTCATGGAAAAAAAGCTGCTTTTCAGACACCACAGCAAAAATCTTCACAAAAGAGATAGCAGGTCAAAGTCGCTTTTTATAGGCTTGAATCTCTTAGGGTGCTGAGAATCTGTGAGAGCAGTTAAAGCTAAAAAGGTCTTTCCTGCCTTTCTACCACGGGCACTGCAGCTGTTAGCACTTCTGGTGTCAAGGTACAAATGTCACAAAGGTACTGTCAGTAAAGTAACACCCACAAAAAACAGCCTGGCAGTCTGGCTGGCCGCCAGAACACGTAATCATCTTGTTATATGCTGCTTGGAGGTGGACATCTGTTATCACTGTTCCCTCCGATTACTCTTAATTGATTTGCTTCACATCAATGGAATGAAAGTTGTTTTTTCTTTTTTTAGTTTAAAGGTTTAATTTCAAAACTGATGATTAACTAAGGTGCTTAGAATGTTATGGTTCAGCTTTCTGTGACTCATAAACATGTGTGTCATGGGAAGAAATGGTTTCCATTAAAATACATTCCCCAATTCCACACCCCATGTGCCTTCCATGGAGAAGAGAGTACATTTGAAAAATCAAATAAATGAGAGATGTACAACATTTGCATGTTTCTTTTGATAACTCTGTGAATTCTGATTAGAGAAAATTAAACATATGTAGGTAGAAATTATTAGTCCCTAAAGTGATTTCTTAGTCTTTAAGAATATCTAGGCATTTAGTACTAAAAGGTAAAGAATTTATTATATTATCGTTCCTAAACCTCTTTAATTCGATTTTGGTACAATACCAGCACAAGTAAGGGGCGATGCAAAGATGCCTTTCTCTAGGATGGAACTCCAGGGATGTGCATACAGACAAACTGCTTGGCATCATCAATTACTTTGCGATTTGCAGTTATTATCAGTTTTAAACTTGGATATAATAATTTACTAACCTATTTGTCAGCATCTACAGAAATATGTCTTTGGTCTTGTGGATAGTTTGTGGATACTTTTTCTGGGACATCTGCAACCAGAGCACATACTTTGAATAGAGAAATGACTTCTCTAGAAAAAAATTGGCATATGCTCTTTTTCTCATCATTTAAAGGACAAATATCACAGGCATTACTTTCCCAACTCCACATTTCATATTTATATATACGTGTACACACATTCCCACAAGGTATACAAACTAATTTCCTTCTCCATTATTTGTATCACCCTATCAAAACTGCTTTGCAAAGTTTATAGCAGACTTTTAACTGAAAGAAATAGCTATGAAACATGACTGGCTTACTATATATGTTCAATCAGTACAGTTCCCTTCATCTCTAATTATCAACATCAGTAACCAATTTCTAGGCTTTATCTTCCAAACCTGTAAGTGTTTAATCAATATACACATATGAATACCATACAGGCCCCTCAACCTCATTATTTTCATACCCCCTATGTGTTTTGCTTTTTAAATATTACATATATTTCTTATAGATTTTCATTTGTGCAGTTCCTTGGCAAAAGCAAAGTAAAGCAAAACATAAAACATCATTTTCCTTGACATGAGTTTATCCCAACTGTTCCCATCTAATAATTTACTTTGTTCTATTATTATAACTCAGAAATTATCACCAAATCTGGACCCTCTTTGCCATCCTTAGTACTAACGTTTAGCCTCTTGCTTTCATCACTTGAACAATGGCAGCAGACTCCTAATGGTTTTTCTTGTGCCTCTTCCTCTCACTATCTTGATTTGCCTGGTCCTTTAAACTACAATCCGTTTGCTTCCTTACAAACATAACTACAGTGCCACACTTATGCACAGAGGCTTCCCTTTGCCAAAAACTAATGTTCAAGACCTTTAGCCTGATGCTATTTACAATCTACTTTTTTCCAACTTCATTAACTGAGCTACTCGCCAGACCAAATGCTTTCATTCTTCCATGATGTAAAGTGTACTTTTCACTCTGCCTGGAATAGACCTCAATGCCTTTCCTCCCTTTATTACCTCACTACTCAAAGTGTTGTCTGCAGAACAGTAACATCAGCATTACCTGGGAGGCCACTACAAACGCAGACTCTCAGGTTCACCCCAGTGCTACTGGAGTCCCTAATTTTTAAAAAACCTCACTATTTGGTGTACAAAAAATATTATCTCTCCTGTGAAGCCATTCACCATTCATCTTCCCACTATATAGTTTTCACTCCCTAATATATTCACATTTGAAAGCATTATGGGTATTTTAATTATACTTGGACACTTCCTCCTCCTCTCCTTCGTCCTCTCATCTCTCCTTTCCTCCCTCTTTCCCTTTCTTCTACTCTCCTCCACATCCTATCATTAATTAAAAGCAGCAGCAGTACCAGTATTTTTTATAGCAATATACACCTCTGGCTATGTGCCAATTACTCAGATTTCTCCTTCCAGAATGAATTTCCTTCTAATCTTGCTCCAGTATAAATTCTGTCTTTTCTTCGCCCAGAGCTAAATATTCTTTCTTGCTATGTGATTATAAAAGTAAAACTAAACTTCACAAACAGTTACCACTGAACCAGTGAAAGTAGTTATTTGGAATGAAATGATGTAAATCCAACTATATATGGTATGACACATCCATATTCATGAAATGAATGAAACAGCAATTCAAAATTTGTCATATAGTACACTCTATCAAACTATATCTGTGCAGTTGTAAAAATTTTAGAGGAGGACTTGTGAATTGCTGAAGTATTTCAGTTAATAAAATTATTTTATAACATATACATGTACATATACTCCACTTGGACTAGCAATAAGTAAGGTTTTTGGTGATTAACTATTAGATGAATATTGTTCAGAAAATTTATACTTCATTTTTCATATGTTATCCCACTGAAAAGTTCTAGATATCTACAAAAATGGTACTCAACTTGTTAAATATTTGATGATGTGAATCTTGAAATTTGCTTAGACAGGGTCAAATGACTCACATATTACATATTTCTGACCCTTTTGGGCTGATTTGGCTTCAGATCTACTTTCTAACTTGAGTCCTCAGATATCTAAGGGCAAGAGAGTCCTTCACGATCTTCTTGATTTGGAGCACAGCATATGCTCAGTCTTCAACATCTTTCTATGTACAAATCCATTGTAGAGCCAATAAAGTCTGGTTTATGACTAAGGCTCAAGTGATATAAAATTAGGGATTTTTTGCAAACACAATATTTACTACTGTAGCTGTAAATGATTAGATTAAATCTTTGCTTTTCAGTTGTTTTGATTATTATGGAAACAGTTTAAATGGGCTTTGTTAAATGGCCTTTATAATTAACAAGTACAAAATTACTGAGTATCAATTTCATGTAAGTCAGTCCTTCCTTGAAAATGTACACTTTAAGATGCTTTATTTCACACACAAGGTCTGAGTTCTGTGGTAAATTAAATTCACCTAAGCAGAAAGGATACCCATCAAATTCTAAATAAATCATGTTGTCCTTTTATTTAATAGGTAACAATTTTTCTGCTGTTTCAATGTTAAATACATTCTTAGCTTCTATAGAATTCTTGAGTCTACAGTAAATTATTGGGTGATATGTGGGTCACAAACATTAATGATTCAAATAAATAATGAATGATAAGACTTCTTTTACAAGTGAACAAGTGAAGATCTGGGTCAAAGCTCAGATAATTCAGGCTGAAAATAGGTCACAATGATCTGTATATTTCAAGATAGTTTACTTTTATTCCTGAATCATGACTATATTTATAAAATTATTTTGCTAGTGTGAACTTATATGCTAATAGGTAAACCTTATTTGGTTTATATTTGATTTCTATTCATTGAACTTGGTGTCCTAGAGAAAAAAAAAATCATGGATAATGTGATGATACCTAAAAGAAAGGCAGAGGTTTGTATATGTTGGGTGTGGTATAATTACAGGTAGTTCTGGGTGTTCCTCTTCTTTTATGTATTCTTTCTGCTCTTTATTGAATAAAACCACTCTCCCTCTATTTTTTTTCAGCTAAAAAGTAAATGACTTTATTCAGTAAAATCCTGTCTCATTTTCATTTTTATGGAAGATTTGCAATCACATCTCCATGCTTCAGGTTGCTGTTTGCCATTTAACAGTTGACAGACTTGAAATAATTATCTTATTTTTTCTGAATTCTTTTTTTTCCTACTTAACATATAGGCTTTCTTTGAGAATATAATAATGGTGGCTAATAGTTATTGAATATTTTCTAAATGCTGTAGAGACTTCTCAGAAATTCACATAAACTATTTGAACTATGCCTCACAACAATCCTATGCAGAAAGGATACATTTTTTTTAAAACCATACAACTTTAATATAGGCGGATTGAGTAGAGACCATTTTCTCCACTCCCCATGTTATATGCTGCTGCTTTTTGCTGAGTGAGAAGGAAGGATATCATAACAGAAATTATTAAGCATAGTATGAAAAAAGTTCTTCCTGAAGCTTATTCACTGTGTAAAACACTATATTTGTCATCATCATGATCTTTAATATATAAGGAAACTAAGTCTTATAGAGGGTCTATAATTTACCTCAGAAAAAGATGTGATAGTATCATCTGTCAAAACAACGTATGTTGGCTTTAACCCAGTGATATCATATCTTTTTTACTCTCAAGCATCATCATGGCATTGCAGTTTTTTAAGCAGTAAATAATATATTTGTTATAACTGAATAATACTGTTGTGTGTGATTTAATTTGTTTTGTTTGTTGATTAATGTAAAATGAGGTATGTACTCAAATTTCACTGAAATACATTTTCTCTACTGTGTTTCCAGTATTTCACTTCAAATGCTAAGGCCTGATCACAGTCAAAGAATGAATTGGTGGCCTCTTCAAATTTCTCCCCTGGCTAAAAGGCAGCCACAGTCAACAAAACAGCCATCTGTTGTGATGTTTTCACACATAGTGGTTTAGGAGGTGTACAAGTCTGAAGAGAAATTTGCAAACTGTATTTCTAGATAGTAAATAGGACAAAGAAGTAATTTTCATATAAAGAGAAGCTAAAATAAAATATTTTTTCAGGTTGATCTCCTTCATTTTAAAAAGGAAGTGTCATGAGCCAAGAGAAAGAAAATGAGTCCCTCAAGGCTACTTTAGAGTGCTGACTATAAAACTCAAAAAAATATTCTGTTCAAGAATTGAGTTAAAGAATTTTTTCTGTTTTAACTTTATTTTGCTTTTTATTGAATTTATTGGAGTGACACTGGTTAGCAAAATTATACATGTTTCAGGGGCACAATCCTATATCACATCTGTACACTATATTGTGTTCACCACCCCAGGTCAAGTCTCCATCCAGCACCAATTAAAATGTATCCAAGGTATACCCTGCTCCACCTCCTCCATCCCCCACTCCCCCTAGCAATCACCACAATGTTGTTGGTGTCCATGAGTTTTTTCTTTTTCCTTGTTTTTTTTTGCTCAATCCCTTTACCCTCACCCCCAGAACAAACTCTTCCCCACCCCAACAGCTGTTAGCCTGCTCTTTGAGTCTGTCACTAATTTTCTTGTTAGTTCATTTTGTTTATTACATTCCACGGATAAGTGCAATCATGAGTTACTTACCTTTTTCTGACTTATATCATTTAGCATAATGTCCAGCCATGATGTTGCAAAGGGTAAGATGTCCTTTTTTATGGCCAAGTAGTATTCTGTTGTATAAATGCTCCATAGCTTTTTTATCCACTTCAGCTGCTTCCAAATCGTGACTAGTATAAGTAATGCTGCAATGAGCATAGGGGTGCATATATTCTTTTGAACTGGTGTTTTGGGTTTCTTCAGATAAATTCTCAGAAGTGGAATTGCTAGGTCATAAAGCAGTTTCATTTTTAATTTTTTGAGGTAACCCCTACTGCTGTCCACAGTGGCTGCACCAATCTGCATTCCCATGAATAGTGCACAAGGGTTCCCTTTTCCCCATATCCTCTCCAGCACTTCTTGATTTATTGATGATAGCCATGCTGACTGTTGTGAGGTGATATGTCACTGTGGTTTTAATTTGTATTTCAATGATAATAAGTGACTTTGAACATCTTTTCATATGTCTGTTGGCCATCTGTATGTCCTCTTTGGAGAAGTGTTTATTCAGGTCCTTTATCCATTTTTTAATTGGGTTGTTTGTGTTTTTTGCTGTTGAATTTTATAATTTCTTTGTAAATTTTGGATATTAACCCCTTAATAAATGTATCAGCAAACATGTGCTCCCATTCAGTGGGTTTTCTTTTCATTTTGTTGGTGGTTTCCTGTGCTGTACAAATACATTTTAGTTTGATGTAGTTCCATTTGTTTATTTTTTCCCTTGTTTCCCTTGCACAAGGAGATATATCAGAAAAAAATGTTGCTATGAGAAATGTCCAATATTTTACTGTTTACATTTTCTTCTAGGATTTTTATTTAAGCTTTTATCCATATTGTGTGGTGTAAAAAGGTGGTCTAATTTCATTTTTGAACAGAATGTCTTTATCCTCATTGTATGTCTTTGCCTCCTTTGTCAACGCTGTCCCACATTTGAAGTATTGTTGGTATCAAAAATTGTAGTTTTTGGCATAATTAACCACCCTCTCAACCACCTGTTCTCAAAAGGAACACTGAGTTTGACTTCCTTTTTTGGCCCTTTCTCCTCCATGGTTACTTAGTTATAAAATGAGATAATATCAATGTCTAATTTATGAAGCAGTGTATATTAAAGAGTTTGTAAATAACCAAATCTTAAATGTTATTATATATTATATATTTTCTTTTTCATTAAAAAAATCTCACCATGCCGAAGTGCCTGACCTTTTCTGATCTTGGAAAAAAACTCTATACTTATTATTATAGTCAATTTTAGAGTATTCCTAGCCTCAGAAATCAATTTTGAAACATAAATAAGACCTTATCATATCTTTGTAAAATTCCAGAATCTCAAATTGTATACTGTAAACTAATATTTATCTCAATAGTAGCTTATGAAAACTTTCCTAAATATTTCTAAATAAGTTAGGCACTAACTTTTTACCTTTAAAAAACACTTGTACTATACCTATTAAAAAGCAAATATGTTATTTTGTTTATTGGTTTGTTTCTTCTACTCAAATATGAGCTCTGTAACAGCTCTTTACTTGTAGGTTCTCTATAAATCTTTCTTGAATGGACAAAAGAAAGAAAATATGTTATAAAAGGAAAAAAAGTTATGATTTACAGTTAGTACTAAAAGGAAACAGAAAGGAAGCAAAGGCTATACAGTACAGTTTGGATATTCTCCATTATTCTGACAGTAAATTAGCTTTTCATTTGGATGTTACTTTATTTCAGAACAGTTTGATGCATTTTAAGTTGATGCAGTGGTGCATGTTATTAAAGCCAAGAATCATAAATTATTCCTTAAATCATTGAATCTTGGGAAAATAGAAAGCCAATGAATCACATACCATTTGAACATTGATTTAGTGTTTGCATAAGCTTATGCTGTGTGTGGTGTGTTTGGCTCCAGCAGGTCTGCATACTTTCTAATTTGCTTGAACACTGTGTGAAAATATTCCCATGATCCTCTTGCAAAATATGACAGCCTGACATTTCCTTTAATTACAAGACTTGATCTGTTTAATAGCATAAAATTGGCCTCCAATTTGACAGACCTCCCTTTTAAAATCAATGGTTAGACTCTAGGGCACCAGCTTGGTCATCAAGATCAATATCAGAAAAAAATATAGCTTGTCAAGACCTCTCAGCCTTTTATTGACTCATGGGGAGCAGCTCACAGATTGAATAATGATATTGGAGCTCTGATCCAACAAATAGAAGCTTCTTACATTGATTTCAGTATAGGCAGATGAATCTGTGATAAATGCCACAAGCATAATGTAATTATCCCAGTGCTGTAGTTAGATAAAGATGAATGTTTTCAGAGAGAAAGTATATATATTTAGAACACCTTTTTTTTTAGATTTCTCAGTAAATGAAAAAAATAACAAAAGTATTACCTTAGTCTTAGTAGAAACATCAACAATAGCAAAAAAAAACCACTAAAATTATTTTATTACTACCAAAGAATAAAAATCACCATGAAAAGAAAAGAAGAAAAATTATCATGAGAAGAAAAGTAACTCATTATTTTCTCTTGAACACATATATTTGAGTAAAAAATATGCTAAATTTCTAGAAAGAATATTTGCTCTAGAATTGCTCTAGAATTGAAGAGCAATGATTTAAGTGAAAGGTAATTATATTCTTACCCAAGTCAATTTATGTAGGTCTTGATTTCTTTGTCTTATGAAGTACTAAGAAAATATTATCTGAATATTATTTTAAAACAGAAAAAACAAATACATAACAATTGATGTTAGCTATCCTTGTATTTTATTAGTAATTATAATAAATCTGTAATGTTTTATTTTCACCCCTAATTTGAATGCTGATAGGTTTGAAGGTAGTCACACCAATGGGGAATGGGAAACTGTAGCCATACCCACGAGGATGTCTCCTTGTACTGCAAGCAATACTTTTTTTTAAAAAATCAGAAACAAGATTTTGTGATTCCTTAATACTTTTGAAAGTTTATGGATTTTGTTCTTAACACTACTAAACTGTATATTTAAAATGATTAAAATGGTAAATTTTATATTTTGTATATTTTATGATTATAACTTTTAACTATAGAAAAATAGTAGTTTAAATGGTTTAGTTCAGTTTATGTTTAAAAGTTAGAGAAGTACACATCAACAATTTATGCTGTAGAATAGTAACTTGGAAACATCTTTATATTCCTAGCTAATGCCTACACTAACAATGATAACTCATTGAATGTCTACAATTAATGGACTCTGTGATAGGTATTTTATTTTCTTCACTTAATTTCCATATCTCATATATACCTTTTAATTTTCCTATATTCATAAACTGCATGCATTTGCCTTGCTTATATAGCTTTTACCTCATCTGTTGTGTGGGTTCACGACAACCATAAAAAGTAAGCATCATGCCCTGTCCAGGTGGCTCAGTTGGTTAGTGTTATCACATACATCAAAAAATTGTGGGCTCAATTCCTGGTCAGGGCACATACCTAGGCTTCAGGTTTTATCCCTGGCTAAGGCATGTACAGGAGGCAACTGATTCGTGTTTCTCTCTCACATTGATGTTTCTCTCTCTCTCTTTCTTTCCCTTACTCTCTCTATAAAATCAATAAACATATCCTTGAGTAAAGGCTTTAAAATAAGGGTAAGCATTATTCTACTTATGACAAAAATAAAATGTATTTGATAAATAAATTTCTCAATGTCCAGAGATAACAAATGTCATAGCTCGTATTGTAAATAAATTGAATGACACTTAAATTTAATTTTTGTACTATAACACAAAACTTAATACTATGCTGCTTAGTACTTTAAAGACCAAAAGTATATTTTTCCCTATCACTTATGTTACATAATTTTTTATAAAAATATGATGGCTGTGGATAGAACTTTAACATTTAAGAAATTGTAGAAATTATATGAAATTTTAGTTTGTCAATAACTCTTTCTCATAGTTCTTTTATAAACACTCAAATGTAAAACTGAAACAAAAACTACACAATTTTTTATTTCCTGTTTAGCAAAGCTAAAATAACATTGCTGCCAACTACTAATAGTAATGTGAATTTTAAAATAGCCACTTCATTTTATAGAAAAGACAATGTTTTTCTCAGTTAGTTAAAAGACTATATATAATTGGCATAAAGGTTGGACATTTTTAATATATCACATTGATGGAAAATTAACCTAGAATATGAATTATTCACAGAATAATTTTCAATTATTTTCAGAATATAGTACTAAATTGTTTATTTAAAGCTATAATCTGTAAACTTCTCTGTATTCTCAACTCCTGAAATGAGGTGAATTAATTTGTACATGAGTTATTTTAATCAGATTATTTTCCTTACACAAAGTGTACCAAGATGATGTTTTTTGATGAGAGTGTTTAGAAGTTATGAGAGGTAACTCTGCAACATGGGGCTCTTCAAGGTAGACTTGGTCAGGGAAGACCAGTGCATGTATAATGCTTGATAGAAGCATTGAATTCCTGGGGCTGTGGCAGACAGTGAGAGAGGCCCTATGTGAAGGAAGGAAGTTCAGGCACTTCCATGACCATTTTAATTTATATCACAAATTTCATAGGCTCAGTCTTTCTCTCCTCATCTCTTCCCCCAGATCAAGAACAACTATCATTTAGCTTTAAAATAATTGTATATGTTGTGATCTCCGCAGTACAAAGCACATGAAGAAAGAGACTTCAGGTCTCTTGTGTTGACACAGGCATTAACCTGGAAGATACTTCTAAGGGACAGCAAATGGATAAAGATGTGTTTTGGAGGAGGGGAGATTTTAAGCCATTTATAGGTATGCACATCTGCTGCTTACTAGAAAGCATGGTGTTACTAAAGAGTGAGAATAATTTTACCAAAAGAAAATATTACAATGATTAATTAATGTTCTTAACATATATCCACCTTGCTGTCATTCTCAAACTTTAAATCACTTTTAGAAACTGAAACAATCGGTGAAGAGATGTGCCTTATTCCAAAATGGTAATCACTAGGACTGATGAGTACTACTGAAGCACGCCCAACATAGATTAATGGAGGGAATACAGGACTAAAGCTTTTCTAGCTATGAGAGTGGAGAGTACCGCTGACATTGAGTAGCATGTAATTGAACAGGAGACGGTAGTTTGGGTCAAGATTTTCTATTTCTTTCCTCCAGTTTAGTCTCATGTGTCATTTCCTATCTTTGGTTGGTCACAAGGTTGATATAATTATGCTGCTATTAAATCATTTATTCTAATTTGCATTAAATTGCTTTGAAGATAAATGTTTCAAATTTGTAATATTAATTAATATTTGTACAGCGATCCACTATTTAAAATCATGTGTTCTCTTTCTAATTTTAGTATTTTATACTGTAACTCTAGCTATTTAGAATATCTTATAAATAAAGATGAGTTCAGTTCTTATGAAAATTATGAACATACATGCTATTTCAATATGAATATACAGTGCAACACATTTTAAAATTTAACATTTAACATTAACTCTCTTATAAAATCAGTAAGCATTGGAAAGATATGCAGTGTAATATGACATTCATACAATGCCAGTAAATAACACAGATTATACTGGATGAAAAAATTAGTCGTTGTTACTGCAAAATTAGCATAATTGAAAAATATTTCAACACTATTATTATTTATATAATTTTGTGTTCTATTTCTTAAGGGTTATGAAACATCCTGACAGCTCTGCTTATATATTATATCTTACATAATTGTGTATATATATTCACACACATATATATGGTATACTGTATATATCCTCATGTAAACATATATGTACATGCATGTGCATATAGGGATAACTGCTGTGCTATATACCTATAATTCCAAGTATAAATTAAATATTGTATAGCCTATGTTATAGTAAATATTAAATACAAAATTTACATTTATATGAATTATCACATTCCCAAGAAAATTCTTTCCGAGCTTCATGGCTATAAACATTTCTGTTTGAAAATCATAATGCTCTCTCGTGCTCCATCTCATTTTCAGAAATTTTTAAACACTGAAGAGAATTTTTCCTATATTGTTTTATACATTTCTCAAGTAAAGGATCATTACTTGTTTGTTAATCATTATTGAGATATATTTCACATACCATAATAATCATCCATTTAAAGTGGATGGTTTAGACATTTTTATCACAGAGTTTTCCAACAAAAACTAATTTTAGAGAATTTCCACTGCTCCCAAAAGAGACCCCTAACCTTTTAGCAGTCATTCCCCATTCCTTCCTCTCAGGTATCTAATTTAATGTTACACAATTGTTAAATTCCCTTATAATTGATCATTTTATTTCTGTAAAACCATAGTTTTATTAACTTTTCTTTATTTTCATCATGTCCATTCTAGGTAAAGGATTGGCTACTTTGATGTTCTTTGAAAGACCTGACTTGGTTTCATTGACTTTATTGTTTTGTTTTCCCTATTTCATTATTTTTTCATGTCTAATATTTGTTATTTGTTTCCTTCTGCTTGCTTCAAATTTAGTGGGCTCTTTTTTCTAGTCTCTTAAGGTAGAAGGCAGCGTTATTATTATTTAATTGTAATAATTAATACTTTAAACTTGAATATTAATATTATTTATATATTTAACATAAACAAATATAGTTATAAATATCCTGAAGATTCATAATTTTCTTCTCATAAATTTTGATATATATTTTTATTCATTTATTTTAAAGTATTCTAATTATCATTATGATATTTCCCCTGTACCAAAGGGTTTTTTAGGAGTATATTGTCAATTTCCACATATTTTTCAACTTCTTAATTTTTCTCATATTGATTTCTATTTAATAGCATTTTATTTGATATCATACTTTATATACCACTAGTCCTCTTCAGTTTATTGAGGACTATTTTGTGACTTAATTTATAGTCCCTGCAGGAGATTGTTCCATGTGCATCTGAGAAAAACAGATTAAAAATGCATTTTTTCAGTTGTTGGAGGATATTCTACAGGTGTCTGTCTAGTCTAGGTGGTTTATAGTATGTACAAGTCTTTACTTTCTTGGTAATCTTCTGCCTAGATGTTCTATGTATTATTGAAAGTGGAGTTTAATGTTTCTAATTATTGCTGTTAAATTGTTTATTTCTTCCTTCAGTTATAGTTTTGCTTCATGAATTTGGGGATCCTGTTGTTAGAAGCAAAATATTTGTAATCATCTTATCTCCCTAATAGATGGACACTATTTTTATTTTTAATGCCCTCTTTTGTCTCCAGCAAATGTTTTGTCTTTTAGCCTATTTAGTCTAATATGAGTATAGTCACACCAACTCTCTCTTGATTACATCTCTGGTATATCTTTTTTACATCATTTTTTCAATCCACTTCTGACTTTGGATCTAAATATGTCTCTTGTAAATAGCATATAGCTGGACTTTTTAAATCCATTTTATCAATCTCTGCTTTTTGATTGGAATATTTGACCCATTTATATTTAACATAATTACTCATACTATATTATTTATTCTGCCATTTGCTATGTGTTTTCTATATATCATGACTTTTTGTTCCTCTACTCCATGATTCTCAATTTATTTTGCATCAGATATATAGATATATATCTTTTAAAATGTCATTGCTAAAAAAAAGAACTACCCATCTACGCAATTTTAACTTCCTTCACATCCAAACTACCACCACCATTTATATACATGTTTTATATATTTCAGCATTCTTTTGGTATTCTGAGAGTGGAGAGTATTATTTAAAAACTCTTCCCTGGCTGGTGTAGCTCAGTGGATTGAGTGCCAGCCTGCAAACCAAAGGGTCGCCAGTTCAATTCCCAGTCAGGGCACATGCCTGGTTTGCAGGCCAGGTCCCCAGTAGGAGACACCCAAGAGGCAACCACACATTGATGTTTCTCTTCTTCCCTTCATCTCTGACTATAATAAATAAAGAAAATCTTTAAAAATGTTGTTTATCAGGAAACTCCTAAAGGTGATGAATGTTGTGATGACTGTGGTGATGGCACCATGAGTGTACATGCATGTCCAAAGGCATCAAGTTATACATCTTAAATATGTGCAGTTTTCTTTTTTATTTTATTCATTATTCAAGTATAGTTTCTATCCTTTACTCCCATTCCAACCCACCCACCTATGTGCAGTTTTCTATATACCCATTGTACCTCAAAAAAGTCATAATATAAAATAAAATAAAATATTGTTTATCATGGAGTTCAGTTCAACAATCCTTTTAAAGGGCCCATGAGAGGGAGCAATCAAGGAGGCTACATGCGAGGGTATCTGATTTCAAGTTTTTTGTTTAGTAAATCCAAAATCCATGACTCCGCAGGGCATTTTTAACTGGTTGCACATTTTTTCTTGTGCATGTGACAAACTGTTCTCCTTTTTTGTGTGTCTTGTATTCTTGATGTCATTGTTGTTGAAAACTAGGCATTTTAGATGATATAGTGCTACAACTGTGTATCAGATGCCTCCATCTCCTCCTCTCAAGGTTTGTTGAAGGGGTGTTTGGCTTTTTAAAAAATATTGTGATTGTTGTTTTTATTTGTACTATTTATTTGTTTAGCTCTTTCTTCAAATAACTCTGTGGATCCTGTTTCTTTTTGTGTATAGCCCTTGAGTTCTCTGCTGCCATAATTTTTTAAGATCTTGTTTTATTTTAAAAAATAACTATAAAAGATCCATACTTCAGTCAGCATAATTGGATTGTTAACCAATGATGGGTCAGAAGATTTCCTTAAATGCCTTGTGTTTTTGTTTTCCACTCTGTGAGAGACATGATTTTACAAGATAGCCTTTGTTTAAACCTCTTGCTTGCTCAGGAACTTTAAAGTCAGCCACATGTTAGTGATTGGTGCCTTCTTTCCCAGGTATATCCTGGGAAAACACACAGCTCTGAGCATGTATGATCCTTTTGAAAATGCAGAAGTATGCTGGAGGTTTTCAAATTTCCTATGGTGGTCTATTTCCTTGTGATTCATTCTAAATTCCCAGATAAACTATGGTACGTACAAACTGAAATCAGACATTTTGGGGGGGGCAGCCAAATACCAACCTTTCATTCATAGCAAAGTAGCAACATTGATGAATGTTTCCCAGACACTAAGAGCAGGCTCCTGTCTCCATGCCTGCATGTGTGTGTGCATATTGTGTGTTTGTAAGGGGTGGGATAGTAATCTATAGAGCTGGTTTGTTGAAGAGTGGATCAATCTCCTGGAAACAGAATAAGGGGAATCAACAAACACTTGGAGAGGCTGTTAGAAAAGTGTCCTTGGAGGCCATCTTGAGCTCAGCTTCCAGGAACAGCAGGTGCTTTGGGTTCAGGCTGTATCTGAGGGCTGCTATACCCACTGTGGTAGACTTTCAAGAAGACTTGCTATAGTCATTGACATGTATGTCCTCACTGGGTTAGGTACATCTAGGTGTGCCAGAATGTGACATGGGAGCCCAGGAAGGTGCACAAGGAAGGAATGACCAGCTTCATGATAGAGAAGAACAGCAGCAGTACCATGAGACTCTTCTAGTTCACCTTGGCATGCCCCTGGCAGCAACTAGTTCAACTGAGAAGGCACATATCCTAAACCACAAAAGCACATACTTTATGGCCAGCACATAGGGAAATGACAGGGTTCAGCCCTGTGCTGACCTTAATCCCAGGAACTGTGCAATTTGCCACACCAATTGGAGGGGCTTCTCCTGCTATGAAGAAAATCTCTCCTCTGCCTGGTGGATACAAATGGTGGAAAACTCCATGAAGCTTGGAGCAACAGCCAGAATGCCCCCATAGCTAATGTGAAACAAGCTGCTAATAACTGGCAGGCCCCAAGGTGACTGGCCATGCCTAGAAAAATAAGTCCTCCCTGATAGAGTGGGCATTCTCTAGGGTCTAGAGCTATAATAGTGGCTTCCTGGGTTCTGCCATGACATAAATGGGGGTTCAGAGGGAGGGACTATCACTGGCTATTGCTCTTGGTTAGGCATCCCTGATGAGCTCATTTCTGAGGGCAGGTGGCATCCAAAACCTGGGCTACCATTTCTTCCAGCAAGCTTGAAGCAGCCAGGGCAGTGAAGATACTGTCAGCAGTTTGATATTTTTTAATAATGACCTTGGTGCACATTTCTTTTACCACTGCTGAACTCAAAACAAATAACTACTTGTTTTGGGATGAGAGATTTCCCAGGAAGACATAGCTTTGGAAAAATATTGACTATGCTCTGTGGAGAGGGCTTTTTGCAGACGTAAGTGTGGTTGGATCTCTCCATCATCTCCAACCCAAACAGGGTTGCTAGGTTTTGGTTACTGTGCCAGTAAATAGGAGAGGGAGAAGGGATGAGAATAGTCCCAGTCTGAAACATCACAGAGCCTACTGTCTTACTGGATTCCATGGTTTCTCTTGGAGAGAGTTTTCACTTAGTTCTGTAACTTGCACAAATTGCAGAATTCTGAAATTGTTGTTTTTCTCCATAGTTTTACTGCTTTGGCGGGGGATAAAATGTTTACTGAGGTCTACAGTTCAGCATTCTAGAATTCAATATTAACATCTTTCTTTTGAACTGTGACTCTACAACAATATTTCTTATCCTAATAATAATCATCATAGATAGTTTTGTTTTTCTGTTTGGACTTCAACCTATTTGGCACCTCTTGAAACACTTTGCTGTTCCTGCTCCTAGCTCTAGATAAGTACTTTATCTCTTTACTCATCACAAATTCCATTTTATTCCATTCCCCTAGGCCATTTCTTCAATCCTCTTCTTTAATTCCTTATATATAAGTGCTCTATTTTTTTGTTTGTTTGTTTCCCTGGGAAGTCCCTCATCCTTTTGTTTTTCAGATTTAGTCTTACCTTGACTTACTGATTATTACATTTCAAGAGCTCTGCCCAACAAGCACCTGTTAATGTGGTAACTCTGTTTTTAACATTGTAAACTTCCATAAATTTCTATTTATGTCACTGCTTTTCCTGTTTACTTACATTAATCAAGATGCTCATGACCATTTAAATTATTTGTTCTTTTTGCCAGACTGAAAGTATCTGCTCCATACAACTGCTAAGTTATATGAGGACGGTTTCCACCAACCTTTTAACTTTATGAGTTTGTCTTTTCTGGAAGCACATTTCTGTCCACATACATTAGCAAATGTACCAGCAATGGAAGTTATCCATCAGCTTTCCTGGTTCAAACATTGTAATGCTTTTAACATAAACAGTAGCACTGATCTACTTTGCAAAATCACAGCATGATTCAGAATTTAAGTATTGCCACTTATTTGCATTTTTCTTCTCACCTGCCTTTTTCTTTGTATGATTAAATCTTCAGAACAGATGGTAGAAGATTATCAATAAAAGGCGTTGTTAGCCACAGTGTGAATCCACTATGCTCAGTCAAAACGCATTGCTTAGCCACCTGCTCATTTATCACATTCAAAACAACTGTTTCCTGTTTTAGGCACTTTCAAATAGAACAGCTAATTTCTCATTTTTATGGATTAAGAACTGGAGAAGATATTTACTTTTCTAATAGCTTTTAAAATACTGTATGTAGCTATACATTATATAATATGTAGCTATAATTTATATAATTGCACACTTTTAATTTGACACTTATTTTTAATGAGTCATTTTATTTATATATCTTAAGTTGTTTGAAGATTCATGTTTTCAGAGAATACGTTTTTGAGAAGTGAAATCAGAAAATAATTTTTAACTAATCTATATAACAAGACTGGGTCAAAGGTAATTAGAAGAGATCAGTTAGTATAAGATGTATTTTAAATGCAATATTTAACTGTATATGTTAGAAACTGAGTGTTCCCACACACCCCCAAAGTTCTTAAAGTAAAGCCCTAATCCCCAATATAATGGTCGCTAAAGATGGTGTCTTTTGGAGTTAATTACACTAGATTACATGATGAGGTGGAATCCTCCTAATAGAATTAATGGCATTATAAAAAGAGAAAAGAAGGAGATGTCCATAGCAAAGAAAGGTCCTGTGAGGACACAGCAAGAAGGTAAGTATATGGAAGCCAGGGAGAGAGCTCTCACCAGGAGCTAAGTTACTGCCACCTTGATCTCAGACTTCCCATCCTCCATAATGGGAGGGGATATTTTGTGATGGCAGCAAAAGCAAACTAAGACAATATGTTAATTTACAGATGTCATTATTCTGACAAAAATATAGATAAAATATATACCATTATTGCAGAAAATATCATCTTTGATGAATATTTAGCAAAAAGTAATATTTGAAAACCTCCAAACTCTTCATTGCATAAATGAAGAAAATTTTAACTAGAAATGTAATGTATTTATCCAAATATTTTTTACTGGAAAATATTGTAATTTTAATAAAATAATCTTACATTTTTATATGAGTGCTTATTTTTATTGATAGAAATAGATTTTCAGACATATTTTTATAACATTCGATAGTGAAGAATTAGTTACATATTTGCACAGAAAACTGTTTGGATGTACATACAAGTCAGCAGGTATGTATTATAAGGCACACTCAATAGCACAGAAAATATTTGGTAGAATGCCAAGTAAATAATAGTTATGCTATGATAATAGTACCATATTAAAATATTTCAAATTATCAGTCACTGAATGTATATGAACACTAATGAAACTCAAGTTAGAGAACTTTTACCAAGTCAGCATTTTATTAGCGATAATTTAAGTAGTTAACTACTAAAAAGAAGTTTTTTTACAGTAGAATAGAGTTTCGGAAAACTTGCTGGAGCTGTATTTTTTAGTTCCATTGATTGAGATAATGTTTTGTGAAATTTTTGAAAATGGAGTTTCATTATCTTTTATATAAAACAGACATCCAGCAGCTAGAAAGGAATATACTTTTTCCCTACCTGATCTCAATCCCCACCATATGAGTGATGTTGTGCCTCTTTCTGTAATAAAAATGGAATTAAGAATAAATGTCACCTACATATTTTTTTATTGAGTTACCTCCAGAGTTCTTTCGTGAGGCTACTCATGGAATATTTATGGTAACCTTGAATTGTTTTGGAGATGCTGTTGTTTACCCAATCACTTGGGGCTTCAACTTTCTGGGCATATATACACATAAACTTTAGCAAAAAGTAAAGATGAACACCTACTTTCCACTTACAAAGACAAGTACTTGTATTAAACCTCTGATATTTATAACACAGGTTTTCAAAACTATACAAGTCTCTATCTTCAACTTTAAAACAAGGATAGTAACAGCTGTTTCCCTAGAATTTTGTGAGGATTAAAGAAACTAAATAAGGTGCCAAGCCCTCAATAGATAACCAGTAAATGGGGTTTTTAGTTTTAAATATGAAGATCCATTAGTGACAGAGTATAGAAATATGTCCAGTTTATTTTTATTAACTGTACCAGACCATCCCTATTCAATTATAAAGAAAAGAGTGCCATCAAAACAGTGATTAGAAATTCATCTATACTTTAAATACATTTAGTAGTGTAGCTCCACAAGGAAACCACAAGCTTGCAAAAGAGAAACCATTAGAAGCCAAGCCAAGCCAAGAAAATTATAATAAAAAAGCTATACCATATATAAATAACCATATATAAATAACCATAAATCATAGTTTGTGAAAGCTAACTATAGAAAAACATCGAATTATAGTTGAACATCAGTTCATTCACAACCATGTACAACTTTAAATTAGATCTGTTTCAATGATTGAAACTTGTTGAGAAATGTCCTTGAACGTTTGGGAAATACATATAATATATATCAAGAGATAAAATTGGTTCTGAAAGATTAAAAGGAGGTAGAAGTGCTCTTGTGCATCGAAATAAGGTTGAGTAGGTACAAGATGCATTTTTAAAAAAGGTAATATATAATTGAAACAGATGGCCATAATTTGTAGAAGACTAACTAAATAGGATGAGTCAATAATATTTAAAAAGTTCCAAATAAAAAGTTTAGGAAAACCAAATAGTTTTAGTTGAGCAAGAGTGCTTATCCAAATGAATCAATGTTTGTCAGTGAGGAAAAAGAGGGAAACTAGGTAACTAACTATGGGAGGTTCAGTAGGTAACTAGCTATGTCTATTATCTGATCTCCCAGTAATGTCATCTTCCTTCTGCAAAGCTCTGAGAATGTTACAATATGCAATATGTGTATGTATCCCATACATATTAACAGAGTAAAGAGACAGAGACTACTTTCCTAACCAAATAATCCACTCCAAGTTCATCTTGATTAATAGGAATTTTGTGAAAACTTAAGAAGTTTCAATACAAAACAAAGACAAAAGTCACTGATGGATCATAAAAAGTGGCAAAATAGCTTGACATAATTGTAGATGAAGGCAGAGACTTAAACTGAATCTATTAGGAAATATTATGTTAGGTGTTTCACATATATTATCACCTCAAAGCAACTCTAAGGACTTCATGTCATTATCTTCATTATATAGATGAGAAAATGAAAATGAGAAAATGAGTAAGTTTGCTAAGAAAAATGGTAGTAAGTGGTAGAACTAAGAATACATCTAGATCTGACTTTATAAATGTTCCTCTCCTATGATGCCTCCATAAAGATCTGGGAACCAAATACAGAACTCCAAATACTAGTGAAGACGTTTCTGTGCTTTGGAGATTACAGGTGAAGACAAGTGGTAAACACTGTTTTTTTCTGACTTTGTATTTGACAACTAGTGAAATTGGGATCTAGATGTATTAATACTTTAAACACCCAAGTGAAGTATTCATATTATCATATGTGTAATTTTTCAAAATAACAGCTCATTTTATTTAAGCAAGGGTGATTTAGTGAAAGTTGTTTTAATAGACTCTTTGAAGTGAATTTAGTGTTCATATAAAGTATAAGACTTAACAGGCACAGAGACACAAGTCTTCTATCCTCTGTAGATAATGAAATTTGGAAATGACATTCCACTAATCAAAACAGAACTACATTAAAGCTGTAGTCATCACCCATGGTGATTATAAAATGTGATAAATGATAGTCAAGCAAATTATGTCTCTTGAGATTGGCACCCAATAACAGTGAGATCAATTACCCCATTGAAGAGTTCAAAATGATACCAAACACTGATAAAGGCCTAATCTAAAGGTTATCATTTAAAAGAGACCAAATCACTCCATTCTTTTAATATCAGTAGATGAATATTATGATACAATTATATAATTTTCAAAACAACAAAATCATTTGAACTTTCTAGAAAACTTCTCGCAGAAATGCTCAGAGTTGACTTAGAATTGGCTAAATTTCAGGGAATGTCATAATTTTCTGGCTGCAGATCATTTGGGAAAAAGAAAAAAACTCTGCTTATATATAGCAAAAAAATTGCTTTTATATATTCCACCAGCTAATTACCCGCAATCATTTGGCTCATTTGCTTACATACACTTTTGCTTATGCTTGTGTGTCAGAAAGGAAAAATACAAAGAAAACATATTTTTCCTGTTCATTTTACCATGTAAGCATGGACATCTGCAGCATAGTGCTGACAAAACTCACTAAACATACTAAAGTAAAGAAGAAGATAAAGACCTTAGAGAATGTAGAATTAAATGACAAGAATACTGGAAAAACGTTTTTTCTCCTCCTCCTTCTTCTTTTCTTCTATTTCTCCTCTTTTCCTTCTATCTTTCTTTCCTCCACTTCCCATTCCTCCTCCTTCTCCTTCTCCTTCTTCACATTTATAATTAATGTTATTATCAGCTCATTGTAACTTCAAATGTTAAAAAGATTTGAGTTCATGGTATTAAAATATTTATTAAAAGAATAATAATCTTCTGACATAATATTACAAAGCCTTATTTCTATTAGTTTGTACTGAGTATATATTTTCAAAGTATGGAGAAACACATGATGATATTCTTTCATAAAAACTGTTAAATTTTTCTGAGTCATTCAAGATATTGAACCATATGAGTGTAGCTCTATTTTAATGTGCTGGTCCTCCATAGTCACATATAATCCTCTTGCAGTGGCAAGGAATTAATTGAACAGGGAAATGTGAATAAGCAATAGCTTTAAGGGCAGCTATTTCTCAGCTTAACTGTAAAGTTGATCTTTGTGAATAATGAGACAAAAGGGTATTTGGGTAACAGAAGTCAGACTTACAAATAGAACTTAACCTAGAAGGCACTATATTTCCTGGATAAAGCTACACTAATTTTTTCACACTTCCCGAAATATTCCTTAAAAAACACACCTCTATCTCTTCTGCTCAAGGTCCAGAAACACGTACATGTATAGCCCTTTATTGTTAAAAACTACAATGCATTCTCTAATTGAGTGCATAAAATGGGATGAAATATAAATGTCAATAAATTTAATTATCTATGTGTGAAGTGTACTGCTTATAGTACCCTGAGTTTTTACATAGCTTCTACTTTAAATGATTTCAATGAGAGAAGACCATCCCACTGTCTCAAACAAGAGCCTTTTAAATATTTAAAACATTTATTGTGTCTTCCTAATGCTTCTCCTTACAAGAAACACATACATCCTTCAATATTTTAAAATTAGTATTAAAATAGATGTCTTTTTAAAAGTATATTTATTGGTTATGCTATTACAGTTGTCCCATTTTTCTCTCCCTTCTCTTCTGCTCCATCCTCCACCCTCTCTCCCTCTAGCATCACTGCCCTGCCTACCAACTTAGTCCATATTCATAGGTTGTACATGTAAGTTCCTTGGCTTCTTCATTTCCTATACCATTCTTAACCTCCACCTGTCTATTTTATGCCTACCAATTATGCTTCTAATTCCCTGTACCTTTCACCCATTCTCCCTCTCCCCCCGCACCACTGATAACCCTCCATGTGATCTCCATTTCTGTGATTTTCTTCCTGTTCTAGTTGTTTCCTTAGTTTGTTTTGTTTTGTTTTTTTTTAGGCTCAGTTGTTGATAGTTGTGAGTTTGTTGTCATTCTACTGTTCATAGTTTTGATTTTCTTCTTTTTCTTAGATAAGTCCCTTTATCATTTCTTATAATAAGAGCTTGGTGATGGTGAACTCCTTTAACTTTACCTTATCTGGGAAGCACTTTATCTGCCTTTCCATTCTAAATGAAAACTTTTCTAGATAGAGTAATCTTGGATGTAGGTCCTTGGCTTTCATGACTTTGAATACTTCTTTCCAGCCCATTCTTGCCTGTAAGGTTTCTTTTGAGAAATCAGCTCATAGTCTTATAGGAACTCCTTTGTAGGCAACTGTCTCCTTTTCTCTCACTGCTTTTCAGATTCTCTTCTTATCTTTAATTTGGGTAAGGTAATTATGGTGTGCCTTGGTGTGTTCCTCCTTGGATCTAACTTCTTTGGGACTCTCTGAGCTTCCTGGACTTGCATGTCTAGTTCTTTCACCAGATTGGGGAAGCTCTCCTTCATTATTTATTCAAACAAGTTTTCAGTTTCTTGCCCTCCTTCTTCTCCTTCTAGCACCCCTATGATTCAGATGTTGGGATATTTAAAGTTGTCCCAGAATTTCTTCAGCCACTCCACATTTTTTTGAATTCTTGTTTCTTCATTCTATTTTGGTAGAATATTTATTTCTTCCTTTTGTTCCAAATCGTTGATTTGAGTCCCAGTTTCCTTCCTTTCACTGATGGTTCCCTGTATATTTTCCTTTATTTCACTATGTACAGCCTTCATTTCTTCATTTTGCAACCATACTCAACCACTTCTATGAGCATCCTGATTACCAGTGTTTTGAACCCTGCATCTGACAGGTTGTCTATCTTCTCGTTGCTTAGTCCTTTCTCTGGAATTTTGATCTGCTCTTTAATTTGGACCACATTTCTTTGTCTCAGCACACCTGTTATGTTGTGAGGGCCAGAGCCTTAGGTATTTACCAGGGCAGGGCAATCCTCTCCACTTTGTTGTGGGGCTACATGTGGAGGAGGGGTCCAAGAGGGATCAATGCCGCTTGCTAGCTTGCTTGGCTCTCAGCCAGCTTTCAGTCACTTCTCTCTCTTCCCACAAGCAGACCATTCCCTTTCAGGTGCTTATTCTCAGTTGGGCAGGCTTGTGTAAGTTCTAGGACCCCATGGGGTCTCTCCAATGGACTCTGCTGTGAGACTGGGAGTTTCTCCCACTTCTGCAATCCCCACAGGTTTTTACAGCCAGAGGTTTTGAGGCTTTATTTCCCCATGCTGGAACCCTTGGTTGCATGGTTTGTCTGAATCTCTAGTTGTCCCTCCCAGCTTATCCTCACATAAATATGGGATATCATGGTCTATCAGCTGCTGGCCTGCTGTCTCCAAACTAGCAGCCTGTCTCCACCCCTCCTACCATTCTGGATAAATGTTACTTCTTTAACTCCTTGGTTGTCAGATTTTCATGCAGTTTGATTTTCTGGCAGTCCTAGTTGTTTTTTGTTTTTAAAGTGGTTGTTATCTTTTTTTTTTGATTGTGCAAGGAAGTGAAGAGTATCTACCTATGCCTCCATCTTTACCAGAACCACCACATCTTCTAAAGAGATGTATTTGACATATTCTGATTTCAGGAAACAGTATAACCAGCTTTAATAGATGTGCTAGGCTAGAAGATTATGAAAATATAGCTTTTTAAGATTTGCAAGTTTTTAGAACATGGTTTATTTTTAAATAGTTCAAGAAAAGTATCACATTTTTATTTTAGAGAGTTTAGTTTAAATCATTTGGTATTGTAATGTAAAGTAATTTTTATATTATCTTAAAACGACATTTCATTTGCTTGAACAAATGAATCAAGAAGTCCTGTGAAATTACTTGTTTTTATACATTTTTTAGTATTTTCAGGAACCACTAAAGTGCTCTTGTAGCAAAGATCTGGAGTTAGAGTTAATTTGTTATTATGTATTATAATATCTATTAACCTAAAATTTCAGGGATTTTGAGAGACACTGATAGCCTATCAAGTTCAAGGTATTTCCCAGAGGACTGAATCCATTTAAATGACATTTTAACCTTAAGTTTTTAACAGCCTCCATGGGTAGTCTAACATGTCATTTGAAATCTCTTTATCATCCTTGGAAATATAAGACAAGTCACAGGTGAATAGCTGAGATCTGTCAAGAACAGCTAATTTGGTCAAGTTCAAATTAGTGTGGAAGCAAGTCTTACCTCACTCCCAGCATTTCTGTTTCTGTAGGTTTATTCCCTTAGGAACACAGCTTCCTAGGTGAGTTAGAAATGAGAAAGCAAGGATTTTGAGTAGTAGGGCCAGATAGTAGATTGGGTTAGGAAAAAGTTGTACATGCTACACAAATTTAGGGGATCAGAACTAAAACAAACAAACAGAAAAAGCTTAGCTCCTTCCTCTTTTTATAGTAATAGAAGATACTACAAAATCTGCTTCACTTAGTAATAATAATGGGAATGAATGGTGATAATTTAAAAGTAAATGGAAAAATATGAATGCTATAGTACTTTATTTTCTCTCCTTTTTATTTTTTAATGTTTTATTGTTTATGCCATTACAGTTGTCCCACATTTTCCTCCTTTGTCCCCCTCCACCTAACCCTCCCCCTACTTCCATAATCAGCACCGTCACCATTGTTCATGTCCATAGATCCTTCAAATATATGTTCTTTGACTAATTCCTTCACCTTCTTTCAACCAGTCCCCACCTCACCCCTCTCCTTTTACAGCTGTCACTCCATTCCATTATTCTATGCCTCTGGTTCTATTTTTATATGTATCTTAGATCACCATGAACCCCCACTTTCTGTCCATAGCTTGATACTACAATATATAATAATTAAGGCTGACCACTGCCATTCCTAAATTCTGATTCTCTGCTAGACCATAATACAGAGTCATCCTCAACTATTTCTCTGTTTTCTTCTTTACCTCAAATGTGCATCTTTACCATTCTATGCTCATTTAAGTGTTCCAGATCTAGTAACTGCACTCTTCTTTCCTGAATCTCCTACTTAAAATTAATGGTTTCCTACCCTGGGAAACAACAAAACAAGAGCACAATGCAAATATGAGATGCTGTTCTTTTCTCCATAGGCACCTCTTGGCTAAAGGAGAGTGGAATGAGGAGTAAAATTCTAAGAGAATCACGATTTACCCAATGATTATTTTTAAAGAGATTTTAAAACCTGAAGGAAATAAAATTACTCAATTATCAGGTTTTAATTCCATAAATTAATATTGTTAAGATGTCCATGGTGCCCAAAGCAACATACAGATTACATGCAATCCCTACAAAATTATTGTACAAAAGTATTTTTTTAGAAATAAAAAAACTTAAAATTTGCATGAAACCACAGAAAAGCCCATAGCCAAAACAATCTTAAGAAGAATAAAGCTGGAAGTCTCACACATTCTGATTTCAAGTTATATTACAAAGGCATAATAATCAAAACAGCATGGTATTGACATAAAAACAGACACATAGAGCAAAGGACAATAGATAACCAAAATATATAACCACACGTATACTTTCAACTAATCTCTGACAAGGGCTCTAAGAACACTCAGTAGGGAAAGTATAGTCTCTTTATTAAAACTAGATACCCACATGCTAAAGAATAAAATTTGACCACCCACAAAAATTAAATAAAAATGTATTAGACTTAAATATATATTATAATGCTGCAACCTCAAAACACTTAGAAAATAAAGAAAAAGGTCCTTGACATTGATCTTGTCAGAAAATAATTAAAATATAATATCAAAAGCATGATCAACAAAAGAAAAATAATCAAGCAAGACATTAAAAAGCCTCAGCACAGCAAGAAAACTATCCAAAATAAAATAAAAGTGAACCTACAGAATGGGAGAAAATATGTATAAACCATATATTGAATAAGAAATTATTATAAAAATAAATAAGAAACATAATTTATTGCAAAATATCAAATAATCCAATTTAAAAATGGGCAAAGGGTCTGAGTATACATTTTTGAAAAGAAGAGATGAGATGGCCAAAAGTTACATGAAGAGGTGCTCTACAACACTAATCATCAGAAAATGCAAGTCAAAACTACAATGAAATATCATCCCACACGTTAGTAGGGCTTTATTCAAAAAGACAACAGACAACTACTGGTAAGGATGTGGAGATAAAGAAACATGTTAGTGGAAATATAAATTGGTAAAGCCATTACTGGATGTGCAGGTTCAAAAAAAAAGTAAAACTAGAATTACCAAGTGATCCAGCAGCCCCAGGCTGGATATATATCTGAAGTAAATAAGATCAGAACCTTGAAGAGAAATCTACACTCCCACCTTCATTGCACTTCATTCCAGAATTTTTCACAATAACCAAAATATGGAAACAGCCAAATTGTCAGTCAACAAATGAATGGCTAAAGAAGATTCAGATTTACATTATATATGTATATATACATATATGTATGTATATGTAGATATGTATTTACATATATGTTCACACACATATATAATGAACTATTCACAAAGGAGAAATAAGGAAACCCTGTTATTTGCAACAAAATGAATGAACCTAGAGGACATTCTGCTAAGTGAAATTAGATTACATGATCTCACTTATATGTGGAATGTTAAAAAGAAAATGTCAAACTACTACAAAGAGAGAGTTAAATAATGGTTACCAGAGAGATACTATCAAGATGTACAAGCCTTCAGATATAAGATGAATAAGCTCCAAGAATTTAACATACATCACATTGACCACAATTAATAATCCTGTCTTGTGAACTTGTAATTTGCAAAGAGAGTAGAACTTAAGCATTCTCATTACAAAACAACAATCAAAGTAACTATGTGAGGTGATTGTTGTGTTACTTAACCTGATTGTGGTTATCATTTTACAAAATATACCTAAATCATTAAGCTGTATATATTTTGGAAACTTTTTTTTGATATAATTTATTTATTTATTTTTAGAGAAAGGAGAAGGGAAGGAGAAAGAGAGGGAGAGAAACATCAATGTGGGATTGTTTCTCATGTGCCCCCTCCAATTGGGTACTTGGCCCACAACCCAGGCATGTGCCCTGACTGGAAATTGACCCAGTGACCTTTTGGTTTACAGTCTGGCACTCCATCCACTGAGCCAAACCAACGTGGGCTAAGCTGTACATTTTAAATATTTACAATTTTATTTGTCAATTATTCACCAAAGCTGAAAAAAGTAAAATGATAAAAAAGGGACTGAATTGTTTCTTTTTTCTCTTTATCGCTAAACCAATCCACATCATTTTCTTACATATTGCACAAAGGAGTAAATAAGTAAATAGGGAAAACAATAGCACATGCATGAAAGAGTGAGAGAAAAAAAAGTGAATTAGCCTTTTAGTATCTTTCAAGACATAGACAACAATTTTTATGGGCTAACTTTATTTCTTTCCTATTAAAGGTAACATATTAATAGGCTGATTGTTGAAACTGTGATGTAAATACTTTAAATAAAGAGGTGAGAGAGTAGAATCAATCTTTCCAATAGCAGCTGTCAGTTCATGAGATCTTAGAGGAGGTTGTTATGGCAGACACTGTAGGTTGACTACCCGAATGACTACTGTCAACATACTTTTCTTGCCTTCCTTCCCCAGGGCACCTTGAATTGACATTAGCCAAGTGATATATTTCTGGCTAATTTCACAAGATATTATGAATATAATATCTAATAAGATATGTCTATTGTAAGAGTCAGAGGGTTATTTTTTTAACTAAAATGGAAAAAGTATGCCTTCCTCCTGTTCGATTGGAGATGTGATGCCAAAGACTGAAGTCACCTTGTAGCCATTAAGAAAAGCCCCCACAGATTTGACATGTTTTCTCAAAGCATTGGCATGACTGAGAGCTGGGAGAGCATCAGCAATCATCTACATGGGTTTCCTTCATGCAAAGAAAATGACACCTTCCCATTTAAGTTGCTGTTAGTTGGATTACACTTTATTTGCAGCTGCAATTATTTGTAACTGATATCCTTGGCAGACTGGTAACTTCCTATGTGTTTGCTTCCCACACAATCAATCCAGATTTGCACTAAAATCCAATCCCTGATGGCAGGGATAAGGGTGCCACTCTTATTTTTAATCTACTCTTTCTCTGATTGTAGAATATGACCGAATTTCTACAGTTGAAGTTATAAAACAAGTAGTTTTCCCAACACCATGTATTAAAAGACTTCTTTCTCTATGGTATGTTTTGACTCCTTTGGTATGTTTTTGACTCCTTTGTTAAATAAACATGTCCATGATTTTCAGGTTTATATCTGTGCTCTCAAATCTGTTCCTGTAGTTTGTATGTCTGTTTTTCTGCCAGTACCATGATGTTTTGATTATATGGCTTTGTAGAATAGTTTGAAATCAAGGAATATGATAACTCCAGCTTCGTTATTTTTCTGAGAAACTAGACTTTGGTGGCAAGGATGCTATAGTGAATACACAGATTGAATTATAATGTACACCTGAAAATCATACAATGTTGTGCTCCTGAAAGTTATATAATATTTTATACCAATTTTACCTTAATTTTTTTAATAAGTTGTCATTTAAACAAAATAAATGATAGGAAACTTCTATCAAAATTATTAACTGAAACATTATTCAAAAATTAATTCTAATAAAATAAAACATCACAAAATTGCAAAATCTACAAAATATTAGTGAATAACTTTTCACAAAATTAGTTTATAACTTTTTCTGCAATAAAAATAATCCCATATGCTAAACCACATTTCACTTATTTTAGTAAACTATTGAAAAATATATTTCCTTAGGAAAATTTTACTGTGAACAAAGATGTGTGATATGATTTTGAACACTGCACTATCATCACTAATATAGTATTTTATGAAAAGTAATTTATTTAAATAAATATTATATTCATATTATGTGTCCAAGAGTTAACTAAAATCTGAGAAAAATTGCTACACTTAATGAAGCCACTACATAACAGAGAATTAAAGGCACAAAAAATTGTGATGCCTGTGAAAGAGCAAAACTGACAAGTGATCATGTCAGATCTGGAGATGAGACAGGGAAGAAGCATCCAGGAGTGTACATTCAAAGGCAAGGTTTGGACTATCTTGATAAAGTTAACCAAGTGTCCTCCAGAAGTATCTTCTGAAGGAATAATACTTATAAAAGGATAAACAAGAGCATAAAAGCAGCCTGATATATATATATACATATATTATATATAAATATATATTAAATACATAATATATTTTATAAATAAAAGTATATATATGTATATATACTTTTAAAGTCATTTCCAAAGAATGAGTTGCCTAAAGGGTGGGGGGTAGTAAAATAATAAAATCAACTGACAGATGAGGTTATAGGACTTAGACTGACTTAGAGTGATTTAATAATATGCCAAATGCTGCAGAACATGAATATTTCCCACAATTTGTAGATTTCTGCCAGTGCTTAGAAAATTGATGTACTAAATGGATATTATCAATGATGTTAATTTGCATATTATTATACTATATCGTTGAAATTGTGTAACACATAGTGGTATAACCTGTTAATACTTAATATAGACATAGTCACTTTCATTGAATCTAATGCTTATAACAACAAAATAAAAATAATTATATGACAGTGGATTGTAGATATATATTAAATGAACAAAAATATACTCATCAGAATTTTGCATAGTTTTTAAACAAGAGTTCTGTGTGCATTACTTATTTAAAATGATTGACATCTAGAAAATTTAAGGAAGATCTTTGAACACAAATGCAGATGATATTTACAAAGAATATTGACAATTTAGGATTTTATAGAAAAGCATATTATCTTTATCATATGAAAGGGCAAAGTTGACATTAAATATTACTTATAGTCTTACAAAATTTTCAGTAGTACTTTATTGTATATTCAAGAACTCTATTTGAGCTATGATTCACTTGAGAATCTCTTTTTAATCTTATTAGAAATGAAGGTCTAAGTGTAATGATCCTGAACTAAGGATGGACAGAAAATAATTACATTCATTATTTATTTTTCACATCAACAAAGAAAGCCTGAGGCAGAGAAGATCAGCATGCCTATTAGACAGGTAATGAACATGTCAAGATCCATGGCAAACATAGATATTAAGAAAGTATTTGAGTTTGAAAGAAATCCCAGGAGAAGCATCTGGGCAGCATTTATCCATTTTTAAAAAATATGATTTTTATGGCTGCACTGTATTTTTCTCATATTATTTAATTTGTGTTTCTAAATATTTCTCATTTAACCTTCCCTGCCATGCCCAGTGACATTTTAAATTACATTTCCTACAAGATTCTCATATTAGCAAAAATAAATATATTAAAAAATAAACATGTAATAACTTAGCTTGGTCTCCAGGAATACCACCCTAGACAGGATTACAATTAACTTTACCTTACATGACATACTAGCATCCTATTTGATCTCCTCTCTTTGTACAATTGTAATCCTGCAATCTTTTATCTACATTGCAGCTGTGATAATTTATATGTGTATATGTACAAGTGGGTGCTCATCTATCAGATCATTATATCTGTAAATGCCTGGGATCACACACAATTTAGAAAACATTTTCTCATGGCCTACAAGTCTTCAAATAATCTGTCACCTATCTCCCTGAAGACTTTTTATTCTTCTTGCTTGGGATTTATGCTTCCCAAATCTAAAAATCTCATGGATTCTTTCCAGATAATTTCTTGACTACCATCATTTTAAATAATGACTTTGCTCATTCTCTCTCTCTTTCTCTCTTTTTAACCTTAATTAAATCTTTTACTTCTATTCACTATCTCCTAATCTATCTTTGAGGTTTTTCTTTACCTATGCTTATTTTGATGAATATATTTAAATGCATTTTAATATTATTAATTGTATTGCTGGGTTGTTAATATGCTGTTAGATCCATAAATTGATTTTTAAATTTTATTGGTAAACTAGAAATTTTATGTGTTTTCCTCTTTTATCTGTCCCTTTTCCTGTTTATTGCCTAAATATTCTATTTTAAGCATATTTGTATATATGTCATTAATTATTAATGAATAATTGCTTATTACTTATAGACCTAATTTGTTCATATGTTATTTATGCTGATCTCATAAGTAGTCAGGTGATTCATGGTGTTTTTTATCATTAATTTTAGATTGTGGACTCATTACTGGCTTATTACTGGTTCATATTTGTGAAAAATTTATGAGGCTTGTCTGTGTTGAGGGTACATTCTACCAAAGAGGATCTTTAAATTACTTTAAATTAACTTTAAATCACTTTAAATTAACATTTTGGAACTTCTGAGACTATAGAGACAGTGTAAAAATCAGAGAAATTCAAACCTATAAGAGATTAGAGTTATACTCACAAAATTTCAGGGTAAAGGTGTTTGTTCATTTGTTTTTTTCTACCTAGAACTCAGGTTAAGAGACCTATTTCCACATTGTCTTCCTTATTGGCAAGCCTCTAGTCAACTTTTTCACTGAATGCATATTTTTCAATATATTTTATGGATTATGCTATTACAGTTATCCCATTTTTTCTCCTCTTTACCCTCTCCACCCTGCACTCCCCTCCTTCCAGCATCCCTCCTCCTTATTTCACGTCCATGGTTCATACATGTAAGTTCTTTGGCTTCTCCATTGCCTATACTATTCTTAACCTTCCCCTGTCTATTTTGTGCCTACCAATTATGCTTCTTATTTCCCGTACCTTTTCCCCACATTCTTCTCCTGATCTCCATGTGATCTCCATTTCTGTGATTTTCTTCCTGTTCTAGTTGTTTGCTTAGTTTACTTTTGTTTTTGCTTTTTTTAGGTTCAGTTGTTGATAATTGTGAGTTTGTTTTCATTCTACTGTTTATAGTTTTGATTTTCTTTTTTTTCTTAGATAAGTCCCTTTAACATTTCATATAATAAGGGCTTGGTGATGATGAACTCCTTTAACTTTACCTTATCTGGGAAGCACTTTATCTGCCCTTCCATTCTAAATAATAACTTTTCTGGATAGAGTAATCTTGGATGTAGGTCCTTCCTTGGCTTTCATGACTTTGAATATTTATTTCCAGCCCCTTCTTGCCTGTAAGGTTTCTTTTGAGAAATCAGCTGATAGTCTTATGGGAACTATTTTGCGGGTAACTATCTCCTTTCCTCCTGCTGCTTTTAAGATTGTCTCCTTATCTTTAATATGGGTAGATTAATTATGGTGTGTCTCTGTATGTTTCTCCTTGGATCCAAGTTCTTTGGGAGTCTCTGAGCTTCCTAGAATTCTATGTCTATTTCCCTCACCAGATTGGGGAGGTTTTCCTTTATTATACTCCTCAACTAAGATTTCAATTTCTTGTTCTTCCTCTTCTCTTGGTACTCCTCTGATTTGGATTTGAAACATTTAAAGTTGTCCCAGAGGTTCCTCAGTCTCTCCTCATTTTTTTTAATTCTTGTTTTTTTTTCAATCTGTACCAGTTAGGTGTTTATTTCTTCCTTTTGTTCCATCATTGATTTGAATCCCAGTTTCCTCCCCTTCACTCCTGGTTCCCTGTATGTTTTTCTTTATTTCACTTTTGTGAGCATCCTGCTTACCAGTGTTTTGAACTCTGCATCTGATAGGTTGTCTATCTCCTCGTCACTTAGTTCTTTTTCTAGAGATTTGATCCATTCTTTTATTTGTGCCATATTTCTTTGACTTGACCCACCTGTTACATTGTAAGGGGCTGAGCCTTAGATACTTGCCAGTGGGGCAATAAACTTAACTGTGTTGTGGTGCTGTGTGTGGGGGAGGAGTCACAGAGGAACAATGCTGTTTGCTGGGCTCTCGCCCAGCTTTCAGTCACTTTCCTCACTTCCCACAAGCAGATTGTGCCCTTTCAGTGCTGATTCACAGGTGGGTGGCTTTGTGTATGTTTTAGGACATCATGGGCCCCTCCAATGTGCTCTCCTGTGAGGCTGGGAGTTTCACCTGCTTCTGCAACCTGCATAGACTTTTATAGCCAGAAGTTTTGAGGCTTTATTTCCCTGCATTGGAACCCTGGGTTGTGTGATTTGTCTGGCTCCCCAGTTGTTCCTCCCAGCTTATCTACATACAAACACAGGATATTCCAGTCTGCCATCCAGTGCCTTGTCATGTGTCCTCCCTCCCATCCCTGTTTTCCAGTCTCTGCCCCTCTTACCTATCTGGGTGAATGTTTCTTTAACTCCTTGGTTGTCAGACTTCCATACAATTCAATTTTCTGGCAGTTCTTGTTGCTTTTTGTTTTTAAATTGGCTGTTATCCTTTTGGTTGTGCAAGGAAGTGAAGCATATCTACCTATGCCTCCATCTTGGCCCATCTTTTTTTTTTTTTATTGTCTTTATGTGGGGTTTAGTTTCAACTCTCCATGTTAGACAAACCCAGAACAGTGTCTTATAATCCCTTGCTTCAGTATTTTTGATAATATTAAAGAGTACTTTAATTTAGATAGAATAAGCTCTCCTTTAATTAATTTTCTTCATCATCATGGTTTATTTTGTCAATTTAAAAATTTTTAAAATTCTATTCATTTATTTTGATGAGTCTATCTTCTCAACCCTAATTAAATCCTTTGAGAGAAGATATACTTTTATCTTCTATATTTAGATACTCAGTGCTTATCTGAGGGCTTAAAATAGAGTGGGCACACAAATATGTTTTGTGTGTAAGTTAATGAATACTTTGGTAAATGTATAGTTTTTAAATTAATATATCTCTGTTGTAATTAAACAAAACCATTTCACCTTTTAAAAATAACTGATTTGGTGCTTTTTCCTCTTTTCTGAGTAGATATTAATGAACAAACATATTATGTTCATTACCTAAAAACATTAGAATATGGCTTCTTTTTTCCCCCTATGAGGCAAATATTTAAGTCATAAAACCCATCTGTACATCCTGGTGAAAGCATTGAACAATCTGTAATTACTGACAATACACACTTTTGTGCAAAATATGTGCTACTTTCAATTGGGAATGGGCATTATAAGAAAACTGCATGATATTATTGTGGAGGATAAAAAATAAAAATTTTAAAGTTCTAAATTCAGTTTCATAAATAATCAAGAACCTTTAAAAATACTTATAAAATAATAACATTCATGTACTCAGTTAAGATGTCTATTAAAGTTTACCAAAGTATGAAAATCTCACTTGAAAGAATGTTTTAATGGCAACCAATCAGTTCATGCAATACAAAGCTGCCCCAACAAGCAAGTAAAACTAATTTGCAAATGTCAAGCATGTCCCTTTAAATTGGTTCATTAACTCACTTTTGGGGATCAGTGTCAAGAACTAGGAGTTACTAGCATTCCTCATTAGCAGATCTCTTGGACTGGGTAAATAGGTGTAGATAGAATTAGATTGATTAGTCTGTCTTAGAGATCAGTGCAACATGGCAAGCTCCAACTGTTTCTCTGCTGTTGAATAAGGGTGAAATATTTTCAGCCACCTAAGTTTCTAAAGAAGACTATGGTTTACTTCCTGAGACATATATGTATTTTGGTATGGCTTCTACTCTGGATATTAGTGACATGAAAAATATTTTGTTGAAGAATAAAATGGAGGTAGTTAGAGTAATAGGTTCAACAGAAAGATTAAACATAAATAAGCTACAAAAGCATTATGAAGAAATATTGAAGTAACAAAACACCAAACTGCTGAATGTGAGAGTGGCAAGAATATAGTATTTTGGGAGGTAGGTGTTTTTAGAGTGATATTTAATCCCCTGTATTCTTCACTATGTCAATATTTTCTCTTGTCATTGCATCTACAGTCTTGATTTTTCTTTAAAAAGCTGAGACAAGTTTGGGAGGGATTCAAGTTATAAGGGAATACCCCATTATATTGACAGGAATTCACTAATTACAAGAATATAATGAAATTAGTGAAAGTGACATGTGTGACATGCATTTGGCATGTGTTATGTTTTGGGGAGACACTTAAGGAACATATATGTAAGGCATATTACCACATATAATTGTATTAGTTAATGGTCTTCAGAGAGTAAGTTGTAGTTCTTAACTTTGACTCAGATATTTTCTTGCTAAGGTGACCACGGATAGGGTATGTAAGCTCTTGCCTCTACACCTTGAAAAGTAGACATAACAGTGTTTTGTGATATGACTCTTTTAAAAATTAATGAGGGTAATGTATATAAAATATGTATTAAAATACCTATGACATAAAAGTTGTAGCTCATCATTATCCTATCTGTCTATTGAGATGGAGAGCAGGTGACAGCTAGTAGGGGAGTAAGCTAGGAGGTGGAGGGATTGAGCAAAAAAGAAAAAGGATTCATAGATATGAACAACAGTGTGGTGATTGCTGAGACTGAGGGCCTTATAAGGGGACTAATTGGTAATGGAAAAAATACAATAAAGATTCAAATGAAAAAATAAAAACTGACTTCAATAATCTTAATTTACTTTATTTCTAATACTTATCTTGACTTACGTTACTCTACATACTGGCATAGTAACCCAGAGGCTTTTTGTAAACCCTTTCTTGGTTTTATAAATACTTCTGTAGTGGAAATTAGTTAGTGTTTGACTTTGTATCCATCATGGTTCCAAAGGTGGTTTAATTTTTTTTAACATACAAAGTCACTGTGATACAATACATGTTGGTTTTCAAGGACCTACATTTAAAATAGTAATCAAAGAAGCCAAAGTTTCTTTTTTGTCATACATCAGTCCTTCTTCTGACTAGAGGAGTTATAAATACAGTTTTATATTGTAAATATCAAAATGCTATATATTTAAAATGAAAGGGTAAAAAAGAAACATGTTTTGTTTTGTCATGAACTACAAACACAATGTCTCAGAAAGAAAACAATGTCAGCAGAATTCAAGAAATAAAACAGGCTGTCACTGGTCTTTAAATAGCAGTGTGATAATAATATAGTAGACAAGGCTTCTAAAAGAACCATTGCAAGCACACTTAGCTGGCCTCAATAATATGAGTGCATGTATTTCAGAGGACAGACCTAGTATCAAAGCCAAAAATAAATATATAAAATATATATCAAGGTAAAAATCATACAAAACTTGATATTGGTGTTCAAATGCTAAGGATACAATACATATAAAGGCAATTGATGCCAGTGATTAATTCAGAATAGAGAAAATATAACTGGATAAAAATTACATAGAAAAACATCATGCCTAAAAAAAGAAATTTCATGCCATTAAACAAAAGAAACATCATGCCATTAAAAAAAAGAAATTTTTCCTACAGTACAGGAACTGCATTTAATTCAAATCATCTTCCTGTAGCATCTAGTAAACATATGCAATGTGTTGCTATTCTATAAGATTAGCAAAATAATTATATATATGATACTGTAGTAAATGATGTCCTTTATATTTTACTTATAAAGGCTTAAATAAGTAAATAATACTGGAAAGCAATGGAAATATATTAGAATTTTTTAAAAAATATATTTTTTCTAACAATTTTAGTTCTTTGGCTCCCTTTGTTTGCAATAGTCTTAATTATAAAACAACTGTATGCAACTATCTTTGTAAATTGACTTATAGTTGACATAAAATAACCTGATATTTTCAGGAGTATCTCATATAATTCAATATTTACAAACATTGTGAAATGATCCCCATAATAAGGCTAGTCACCATCTGTCACCATACAAAGTTCCTAAAATAGTATTGACTATATTCCCTATGCTGTACTTCACATTCCCATGACTGTTTCATACCTGGAAGTTTGTACCTCTTAATCCCCTTCACCTATATCTCCCACCACCTAACATCTCCCCTCTTTGCTAACCAGTAGTTTGTTTCCTCTATCTAAGGGTCTGTTTCTGCTTCTGTATTGTTCATTTGTTTTGTTTTTTAGATTCCATATATAACCAAAATCATACAATATTTTTTTCTCTGTCTGACTTAATTCATTTAGCATAAAATTTCCATGTCTTCCTTATCCATTAATCTATAGATAGACACTTATGTTGCTTCCATATCTTGGATATTGTAAGTAATGGTGCAATGAACACAGAGGTGCATGTATATCTTTGAATTAGTGTTTTCCTTCTCTTTGGATAAATAGCCAGAAGTGGATTTGCAGAATATCCATACTGTTTTCTAAAGTGTGACAGTTTACATTTTCTCCAACAATACGAGGGTTCCCTTTACTCCACATCCTGGTCAACAGTTGTTGAATTTTCTCAAATGCTTTCTCTGCATTTTTTAAGATGATCATATGATTTTTACCCTTCATTTTTTAATGTGGTATATCATGTTAGTTTGCTGATTTTGAACATTCCTTGCATCCCTGATATAAATTCCACTTGATCATAATGTATAATCCTTTTAATGTACTGCTGATTTCAGTATGCTAGTATTTTTTGAAGATTTTTGAATCTATGTTCATCAAGGTTATTGTCTACTAAATTTTTAAATATCCTTTAGTGTGAAAGTAATATTGGCCTTGTCAAATGAGTTTGGAAGCATTCCATCACTTCAGTTTTTTTGGTACCAATGTAAGAGAAATGGTATAAATCTTTAAACATTTGTTAAAATTTACTTGTGAAATCATCTGGTCTTGGACATTTGTTATTTTGGGAGTTCTTTTGTTTTTTGCTTTTAATTACTAATTGGAAATAATTGCTTGTAATTAGTCTATCCAGGATGAATTTTTATTTCTTAATAACTCAGCTTGGAAGATTGTTGTTTATAAGAATTTATTTATACATTTCTAAGTGTTTCCATTTGTTATTGCCTAATAATCCATAGTATTCCTTTATGATCCTTTGTATTTCTGTGATGCTGTTTATAACCTCTCTTTCATTTCTGATTTTATTGAAGCAATATTTCTTTTTTTCTTGTTGAGTCTGACTAGAGCTTTACCAATTTATTTTTAAAAAACAGTTTTTAGTTTTATTGTCTTTTTCTATTTTTTATCCTTCATTTATTTACACTTTGATTTTTATAATTTTCTGCCTTCCACTAACTTTAGACTTCATTCTTTTTTAGTTTTGTAGTTGTCAACTTAGATTATTTATTTGAATTTTTTTTGTTTTTGTTTCTTGAGGTAGGCCTGTATCACTATGAATTTCCCACTTAGAACTGACTATGGAAATTTTGTGTCTATTTTCATTTATCTAAAGGTGTTTTTTGTTTCCTGTTCAATATTTTCATTGACTCATTTATCATTTAGCACAAGGTTGTTTATTCCCCATGTATTTGTGTTTCTTCACTTTTCTTTTTGTAATTATTTCTAGTTTCATAACTTTGTGGTTAGATCAGATACTTGTTATGACTTCTTGAATTTACTGAAACTAGTTTTGTGGTCTAACTTACAATCTACAATGGTTATGTTCCATGTGTACTTGAAAAGAATGTTCATTTTGTTGTTTTAAATGATGTTCTGTATATATCTATTAATTTATTCTGGTTTAATATAACTTTTAAGGTTAGTGTTTCCTTATTGATTCCCTATTGGATGATATATTCATTGATGTTAGTGTGGAATTAAAGTCCCTTGCTATATTTTTAATATAGTAAGTTTTACCTTTCATGTCTGTTAATATTTGCTTTAAATATTTAGATGCTTTTATGCTGAATGAATAAATATGGCTGACTTGTATCATTTTGGATTGAGTCCTTCATCATTATGTAATACCTTCATCTTTTGTTACAAAAATGGTCATTTATCTGATATGAGTACTGCTACCCTAACTTTCTTTTGATTTCCATTTTCAGGAATGTCTTTTCTATCCTTTCACTTTTAACCTGTTTGTATCTTTGGATCCAAAGTTAGTCTCAGGCTGGCAGTGTCATGTTGTTTATTTTTTTAATCTATGCAAAAAAGAAGTAAAACTGTCTTTATTTGACATGATACTGTACATAGAGAATGCCAAAGATTCCACCAAGAAACTACTAGAACTGATAAATTAGTTCAGTAAAGTAGTAGGATACAAAACTAATACCCATAAATTATATATATGTATATATATATGCATTCCAATAATAAACTATCAGAACAAGGAATTAAGAAAACAATCCCATTCACAATTGCTTCAAAAATAGTATCTTATTCTTTTGTTCTATAGAATTTTTCTATACTTAGGAATAAAAACAACCAACTATGTAAAAGACCTGTTTAAGGAAAATTATGACATTGAAGAAGGAAATTGAATAAGGTACAAAGAAGTGGAAGCACATACCATGTTCACAGAGAGGAAGAATTGATATCATTAAAATGTTCATGCTATGCAAAGCAATCTATAGCTTCAACACAAGTCCTATCAAGATAACAATAATGTATTTCACCGAACTAGACCAAACATTTCAAAAATTTACATTGAACCACAAATGGCTCCAAATGCAACAATGATCTTGAGAAAGAAGAACAAAGATGAAGGAATCACACTGTCTAATATCAAACTGTACAATAAGGTCATAGTAATAAAAACAGCATTGCCCTGGCATAAAACCAGATACATAGATCAATGAAATAGATAGAGAACCCAGAAATAAGCACACACCTTTATAGTCAATTAATATTTGACAGAAGAAGAAGGCACATATTGTATAAAGGTCTAAAGATAGTTTATTCAATGAATAATGTTGAGATAATTGGACAGATACATGCATAAAAATGAAACTGGACCACTTTCTTATGGCACACATAAGAATAAATTCAAAGACTAAAGACTTAAATATGAGATCTGAAACCACAAAAATCTAGAAGAAAGCATAGGTAGTAAATTCTTGGACATTGCTTGTATCAATTTTTTTTTCTGATATATCTCCTCAGGTAATGGAGAAAAAAGGAAAAATAAACAACTGGATTTCATCAAACTAAAACGTTTTTGCACTGCAAAGGAAACCACCAACCAAATAAAAAGACAACCCACTGAATGGGAGAACATACTTTCCCATTCATTAAATAAAGGGTTAATATCTAAAATTTATAAAAAATTTTATCAAACTCAACACCAAAAATAAACCCAACCTAATTTAAAAAATGGACAAAGAACCTGAATAGACACCTCTTCAAAGAGTATATACACATGTCCAATAGACCTATGAAAAGATACTCAACACCACTAATCATCAGAGAAATGTTAATTACAAACACAATGAAATATCATCTCACACTTGTCAGAATGGCTATCATCCATAAATCAATAAACAAGTTCTGCAAAGGATGTGGAGAAAGGGAAAACCTTTTGTACTGTTGGTGAGAATGCAGATTAGTGCAGCCACTGTGGAAAGCAGTATGGAAACAACTAAAAAAAAAATAAAAGTGGAACTGCCTTACAACCCAGCATTTCCATGTCTGGAAATTTATCTGAAGAAACACAAAACACTAATTCAAAAGAACATAAGCACCTCTATGTTCATTGCAGCATTATTTAAAATCACCAAGATAAGAAAGCAGCCCCCATGTCCATCAGTAGATGAGTGGATAAAGCAGTTGTGGGACATTTACACAATGGAATACTACTCGGCTGCAAAAAAGAAGAAAATTTTAGCTTTTGTGACAGCATGGATAGATTAGAAAAAATTATGCTAAGTAAAATAAACCAGTCAGAGAAAGAATGATACTATATTACTTCACTCATATGTGGAATTTAATGAACAAACTGAACTAACAAGCAAAATAGAGACAGACTCATAGATAGAGAGCAGGATGACAGCACCTGGGGTTAGAGGGTGAAGGGACTGAACAAAAAGGAAGAAAGACTCATGAACATGGACAACAGTGTGGTGACTGCAGGGAAGAGGAGGTATAAGGGGAATAAATAGTAATTAGAAACAATTAAAAATGTTTTAAAAAGTTTACTCAATCTTATGTCTTTTGATTGGATCATTTAGTCCATTTACATCAAAAGTAATTATAGACAGATACACTTACTGATGTTTTGTTAATGGTATATTTTTTGTTTTTATTTATTTATTTATTTTTAGATATTCTCTGTTCTTTTCTTCTCTTGGTCTCCTCATTTGTCATTTGATGTTTTTACTTGGTGTTATGTTTGAGTTCTTTTCTCCAAATTTTTTTTGTATGTGTTGTAAGTTATTTGTTTGTGGTTATAATATAGTATACATATCTATAAAGTCATCTTCCTAGGGCAAGTGCAGGGCAGAGAAGAGTGGATCAGCCTGTGATAGATTTTCATCAATTTCCTCTCACATGCCCCAGCCAGGGACCTGGCCTGAAACCCAGGCATGTGCCCTGACCAGGAATCAAACTGGTGACCTTTCCATTTGTGGGATGACACTCAGCCCACTGAGCCACATCATTCAGGGCTATTAATGAACTATTATCATGACTTTGCTTCATGTCTTACTGAGAAGATGTGACCTTAAAAAAATAATTTTGTTCCAAAGAATTCAGAAGTGATATTGGGCCAGTTCTGAGCCTGAGCCCCAAGGTAATTTAGCACTTGTTCATTTAGCACCCTATTTAACCACAGTGTGTGCAAGCCAATGCTTACCTCCTGCGTCATGAGACGCCATGTATCCAAAGCAGAGTAAGTTACATGTTCCAGTCAAGGCCAAGGTATGTCAATCCAGCCAAAAGTAACAAATCTACCCACCCAACTGACAACTGCTCACAGATTCATAAGGAACCTGATGACCCATAAACTCATGACCAATAATAAATGGTTGTTTTAAGTTACTTAATTTTGTGCTGGTCTGTTATAGAGCAATAATTAATACATTACCCTCATTAATATGTTTACCCATTCAAAAATATTTATTAACCATATATTATAAGAACAGATTGTACTAAATGCCACATAATTTGAGTGACTAAATATGAATACATACAATTTATCTATAGTGCAAAATGTAAGTAAAATGCATACTGTTTTAACCATGTGGAAGGGGAAAGAATAATTTAGGGAGCAGAGATATATTTAAAGAAAGAAGACAAGAGCAAAAAGGTAAAACATGTAAATGAAACATTTGTTGACTGAGTTTTGGTTATCAACTAACTTGGTGTTTTCTGTAGAGTACGTGAGAGTGAATAGTATTTTATTAGTCTAGAAGCTTTAATAATATTAATATTGATGATATATTAGTAAATATTTTGTAACTATGGCATATACATCAATCTATAGATGTACATTTATGTCTAGTTTTATATATATGAAAAAAGTGAAAACCTAGGATATTTGCATAATTTGCATAACCATATTATAAAATGTTCATAATATTATAGTGTACTATGATTTATTTGTAAGCATTTGTGATAATTAATACAATTATTATTGAAATGAACAATAAGCCCTGGCTGGTGTGGTTCAGTGGATTGAGTGCTGGTCTGAGAACCAAAAGGTCATTGGTTCGGTCCACGTCAGGGCACAAGCCTGGGTTGCAGGTCAGGTCCCCAGTGGCTGGTGCACAAGAGGCATCCACACATTGATGTTTCTCTCCTTGTCTTTCTCCCTCTCTTCCCTTCTGTCTAAAAGTAACAACAAAAATTTTTAAAGAAATGAATAATAATAATGCTAATTATATGTAGCTTTTACTAAACATTGTTTACACTGTGCTAAATATTTTAAAGGCATTATTTCATAACTCTGAGGAGATGACAGTTTTTCATTTACTGGTATGAAAAATGAAGTTTAGAGAGATAAACTTTTCCAGGTCTCACAGAATAAACTGGTGAAATGGCATTAGAAAACACACATGCACACATGCATACAATATACGTATTTAAGTATATTGTATGTATTAGTTCTTTACTCATCCAATAATATCTAGAGCAAAATTGATAACTCACTATTATAAAAATCACAAAATGTGAATAATTTGTTATCTTTTTATTTGCTTTAATTTATTCAACAGATATTAATTATAAATTAATGTTTATTATGTATTTAACTGTAGAAAGCCTGATGATTGTTGAACTTAAAGAAAAAAATTTGTAAAAACAAGACAGATTTGTAGTCTTTCTGCCCACTTGAATTGCTTTATGCAGATTCTACAAGAATTAAGATACTGAATTAAGAAAATGATAAATTATACCTTATAAATTCAACACCCACCAAATTCAAAAGTTTCTTCTCTGTTAAAAAGATATAAGTAATTCAATATTAAAAAATTTTAGCGCTGGCTGGTGTGGCTCAGTTGGTTGGAGTATCAGTTTGTAACTGAAAAGTCACAGGTTTGATTCCCTGTCAGGTCATGTTGTGGGATCAGTACCTGGAATGGACACACAGGAGAGGCAACCAGACAACCAATCATTCTGCTCTCACATTGATATTTCTCTCCCTCTCTCTCTCCTTTCCTTTCCTTCTGTCTAAAGTCAACAAGCATGAGCTTGGCCAATGTAGCTCAGTTGATCGTGGGTTCAATTCCCTTTCAGTTTGGTCCCCCATTGCGTCACATACAAGAGGCAACCTATCAATGTTTCTATTTCTCTTGCATTGATGTTTCTCTTTCTCTTTTTCTCCCTCTCTTCCCCCCTCTCTAGAATCAATAAAATAAAATATTAAAAAATAAAATTAATAAGCATGTCCTCAAGTGAGAATTAAAAAATTAATAAAGTTTTAGACAAGTCAGAAAATCTTACATGACTTTTTGAGATTAACTTACATCACCATGAGACTGCAAACTCTATAAATAAATAAAATAATGTTAAAAATCTAGAATTACTATTTCTAAATTACAAAGAATCCAACAGTAAATAGATAAATTACTTTATTTATAGCATTGTCTAATAGAAGTTTCTGTGATGATGAAATGTTTGATATCTGTAATGTCCAATGTTTCAGCCACTAGTCACATGATCTATTGAGCAGATGAAGTGTGGGTAGTGTTACTAAGAAGTTGCATTTATTTTATTTCAATTAGTTTAAATGTAAGTATAAATATCTATTTGTGGCTAATGGTTAACACAGTTACAAAGGATCAATTCTGAAAGGTAGTGTATTTTTTCCTCCAAAATTTACAGGAAACAAAGTATTTTTTATACCAGTCAACATCAAAATCAATTAAAATGATATATAATCATATACCTTACAAGCTTTAAAAGTGATTTGACTATTCAGAAACTCATCGAGCATAATTAGAATTAGATTTTATAAAGTATGGCTATTTTTTCAAATTCAATTATGCTTATAAATTTCAATAAATAAAAATACAGCAAATGTATTAGAAAACTATCAATTATATTAAATTCTCTTAAAAAGTATCAACATAGAATTTCAAACTAGAAAAAAATAGAGAAGTTTGGAAACTATTTATTTCTATAGTACTCATGTGTGACATAATAGCTACAAAGGGTTGGGTTTGTCTTCTCATTCAGGTCTACTTTCACTTCACAGAGAAGGAGGAGAGAGACAAACGTCAGGAAGAAGTATAGATCAATACTTTTCACTTCCCATGAAAAGTGGTTCTGTACAGATAAAGTTGACACTTCCATTTGGGGATACACTAGATATGAAGGTCTAATATTCTCTGACATTTAACGTTTTGTTTTAAGTGAACTTGCATTCTGTGGTGAGAATGGTCTACAAGGAGGGAAATAAATTTAATTTTGTTTTGTCTTTTCTAGTGAGGTTAAATGCACTTGAGTGAGTTTAGGGAATAAACTTACAAAGGTGGTAGACTTTGTAAGCTCCAAGCAAGAATCAGTTCAGAAGAAGGTCCTTATGTTTTTAGACTTTCCCTTGCTATACCTAGGGAGACCCTTTTCAAACCTTCAAGACTCACAGATCTGACTCCTGGTTCCCCTTACTTCTGAAACCACTTTTCTTTCCACATTACAGTAGTACCCTTAGCTATAAAGGTAAGGAATTTCTCTTAGCATAATTACTTTAATTTATATTGTGTAAATTTACATTGTGTGACATATAAAATTATTTAGATGTGCTTTCAATGTCATTTTAGAAATCTAATATACACTCTACTTTTTCAGTGTAAATATCTTCATCTGATTTCAACAGGAAATTTTATAAGGAATATCATCTTCAAATATTGTTTTAAATTGTTTCCTCTTAGGCCAATAAAAAAACATAATCACTGATAAGGGCACACTAAGATATGTCTGTTGATACTAATTTGAATTTTAATTGATTTATGTTGGAAAATAAATATTTATATTATTGAATATCTGTATATATACATCTATGTAAATATCAAACCACCATTTAGGATTAAAGAAACTATTTGTTTCTTCAGCTAGTAACATGGCCTGTGTTCTTGATATTTGAACAAGATCAACTGTTATTTTAATGTAAGTCACATGGTGCAGGTTAACTTCTAAGATTGCATGCATTTCACCATAGTTTCCATATTATGAAAAGAATATATGTGAATGAGAGAAAAGAAATGATTAAAATCATATTTAAATTGAGGTGAGATATAGTTAAGTTAAAATAGTATTTCTCTGGCATTAGAAAGGAGGTTTGTATGAGTTATAGGCTCTTAATGGCAAAATTTTTAGGGTGACAAATCAGTAAATTGTGATTTGTAGTTTAAATACTAAATTTATTGTTTGTGTAAAAAGGGTTTCCGCTGATTATGCCAAACACAGCTATGGAGGCAGCATAGGGCAGCATTTAAAAGCAAGCATTCTGTAACCACCTTACCGGGCTTGGAATGTGAGATAACCACTTGGTTGTGTGCCCTTGGGAAGCACACTTAGGTTCTCTGTGATTCAGATATTATGGGTAAATGGAGTAACAATAAAATCTGCATCATAAAGTTGGAGTGAGAATTAAATAAGATTTCACGTAAAAACTGTGAATGACGGACTGAAATTGGATAAGTAATACATGGTTTGTGTTAGTTTTAAAATATGAACAGAGCACCTTCGATGCATTTTGTTCAATGGCCCTTCACACTCTTCCACTTCAGTGTGAACTGTTACTTAGTGACTGGCTTCTAACAACAGAATGTGGTGGAAATAATTAAGTGTGACTTCCAAGAGTAGGTCACAAAACCCATTGAGTTACCGTCTTTCTTTCTTGTGTTAATCATTCTGGGGAAGCTGCTGCTGTACTCTTAGAACAACGCATGAGCCCAAGGAGAAGTCCGTGAGGCCTCCTGAAGACAGTCTGTAAGAACAGAAGGTCACGTGGTCACAGCCAAGGGAGCAAGTCCTCTCCGAGGTGGAGCTTCATTACAATTAAGTCTTTGGGTTCACTTCTGCCCCGGTGAATGAATTAACTAAAACTTCATGAGAAACCTTTTGTCAGAAATACATAAGTCTCTCCCAACTAAATACCCTCAGAAAATGTGAAATAATAAATATATGCTGTTTTAGTCTGCTAAATGTTGGGGTAACTTGTTATCCCAAATTAAGTAACTAATACAAGTCTTAGTCCTTATTCTTAGAGAGTCTAAACTGCACTTTAAACATTATTCTGAAATGAATAAATTTTGTTAATGTCTGCTTTCATATCACATAAATGTACGTGTTTCTGGTGTTTTGTAACAATGAAAAGTAGAACTAACATTTGTTGGGATTAAAATATTAACAAAACATAATAGTAAAATATACTATTTTATTTATCAAATCTATTTTTATCAAAATAAATATTAAAACAAATTTTAATATACTTATGTTAATGTTTTATATCATTTTAGCCAAGTACTTAATTGCTCTCAGTTAAGAACTAAGTCTGAGTAAATTGTTTTTACTACCATAAGATTCAAGTCAACTTTACTACAACATAAAATAATTTTGTATATGACAACATAAGTCATTTTAGAAATAGATAATAGTACATTATCTATTCAGTACAGTTAACCAGTTTATACACTCATTCAATCATTCATCTAGAAAATACCATGTTCCAAACACAAATCTACATACCGAAGATGTAATGGATATGACAAAATTGATCCCTTGCCTCGTGTGGTGTATAGTCTAGAGGAGTATGTCAGTCACAACTCTGACCATCATTGTAACAATACACTAACTTTTATGACATCACAGCCATTATGTTGAATAGAAAAATGCACTATGCGCAGAGTCCCATAAAGATAATTAATACATGGTTCTTAGGATATAATCCTAGCAGTGGAATTGCTGGGTCAAAAGGCAGTTCCATGTTTAGTTTTCTGAGGAAATTCCACACTGTTTTCCATAGTGGCTGCATCAGTCTGCCATCCCACCAACAGTGCACTAGGGTTCCCTTTACTCTACAACCTCCCCAACAGTTGTTGTTTGTCGCTTTGTTTATGATGGCCATTCTCAATGGTGTGAGGTGGTAACTCATTATGGTTTTTATTTGCATCTCTCTGATTGCTAGTGATACTGATCATCTTTTCATATGTCTCTGTATATCCTCCTTGGATAAGTGTCTGTTCAAATCCTTTGCCCATTTTTTAATTGGGTTGCTTGTCTTCTTAGAGTAAAGTTGTGTGAGTTCTTTATATATTTTGGAGATTAAACCTTGTATGAGGTATCATGGGCAAATATGTTTTCCCATATGGTTGGTTCTCTTTTTATTTTAATACTGTTTTCTTTAGCTGTGCAGAAGCTTTTTATTTTGATGAGATCCCATTTGTTTATTCTTTCCTGTATGTCCCCTGCTGCAGGGGGCATATCAGTGAAAATATTGCTGTGTGGAATATCTGAGATTTTCCTGCCTATGTTCTCCTCTAGGACTTTAATGCTATCATGACATATTTGAACAACAATAAAATATTTTAAAAATTTAAAAAAATTAGAAAAGGTAATTAATACAGTAGATGGACAGAGCCACAATGGTTTCATTGGTACCATCTTTCAGATTGCATTTAGATTTAGTATTATTTCTTTTTAGGTATATGAAAGACAGCTTATAAACATAATAGTAGAAATGCTGGGAGAGACTCTGTGCTTTTAAATTCTTATGGATTTTCACCTTAGTGCACAAAATCATATTAATAGAAAAATTATTTGTTCCAAAATCTAACATGAATCTTGATAATTTTGGGGAGAGATCTTATGTGGACTTGTATTTATACCTCAGAGAAAAGACTAACCTTGATACATTAAGGGTGCTAACTTTGAAAAGGAGGGTAGGAGAGGATAGATTAAGAATACTGTCTTACTGAAGGGCCCAGGGTTAAGTTACCTCTAGTAAGAAGGTACTGAAAAAATGTACTTAATTCACAAGTTTTCAGAATCATAATCGAGAGGAGAGTTGAGCCTACATTGAAAGACTGTGTAAATTAATTTGGAAGAATTGTTCTGAACATATTCAGAACATATAAAAATATTTTAAATTCCTAACCTAATACATTATTAAAACTACTGACATACATGTATTATTAAATAGACACATTACAAAATATAACATATACTAAAAAACACAATAGGCCAACAAGTCATTTGGAGGCCTGGTAGCAAAGGAGTGAATCAGTGCAAAAAGCTAAAGCAAACGATTGGCAAGTATACAGATTGAGAAAGACGTACATAAACCTTAAAGAGTTATGTGTAATGCTAGTCTAAAACATTCAATAATTTATCAAGTCTATTTTTTTCTTTTGCATTTCTTGCCTGATTATTTCAGAAGAAATGCAGAGAAACTACCCAATAAATTTGCTTATTTTAAATTCTAATTCTTGTATGATTTTTTTATCTAAAAAACATAATGTTCATAAAATAACTCTCCCATAGGAGTGAGTTTATATTACTATACTGATATATCTACAATTACATAATAAATATTTTATACTTCAAATAGTATACTCTCTTTGATATACCAAAAGGTTTTAGTATTAAAGGGAATTTTGACCAATGAAAATTCAGTCAATCTTTGTTAATATGAAGATATATCTGGACATAAAGCTAGATCCCTACACTTACTATGAGAAAACTAAAATGGGTTTAAGAAATACCTTCCCTCTTTAAACTACAAAATCTCTAATTTGAAATATGTCTGTTTAGAAGAAAAACTGCATTGTATAAGTAGTTCAGTGTTAAATGGCAAGCAAAAAACTGATCAACTCTCTTAAGTACACAACTTTTCAACATTTGCATTAATAGTTTGCTTTCCTTCATTCTCACAGTTAAAAAATCAGGAAACATAAATAAAATTTCAGGTTTATATTATTGAAATGATGTCATATATCTTAAATATGAGATCATGATTAATTATTCTATTAAAAAATGAGAGACAAGTAGGTTTAACAAAGGACATGTAGCACATCTCTAGCATAGATGGAAATAGGGCTACAGCACCAGGCCGCTCATTGGTGCTCAACATAGAGGCGCTTTGGCACTTTGACAGGATGATTAACTTTGACAGGTTAAATTAACACAAATATAAAACAGAGGAAATCTATTCTTGCTTGTCTCTCTGCCAGGAAATACAAGCTTGTAATTGCTGTGATCTAGCTCTTCAGCATAAAACTGGCCAGATGCTTATATCAAGAGATTGATTTTGCAGAGGAAGACTCTATTCTGATTTTAGGGTCGTTGGAGATTAGCGTCCTTTTCACAAGAGAACTTTTTCTTAAATTTTACCCAGGTCAGATGTAGGTGCAAATAAATGCCAAGGCCCTCTCAAAACATACTTTAAAAAGAAGTAAATAAACATTAGATCAATGTTGCAAAAGAAAAATTAGCCACCTACACTAAAAACCTTTGTTTTTTAACCACATACATTAAAAAATATTGGGTAGATCTAACCATGTCGTTTTTTTAAAACATATATTTTTGAAATATATTTGATGTATGTTGACTTAATCATCTTTAATTGATTCTTTATACTATAAAATATTTTGATTTCCATATTAAATATGCTATAACTCTCTTCTTTACATAAAACAAATAATTACATGGCAAAAGGCTTTTTCAAGGCAAAATTGCAGAACAATGATGGTCTTTTTTAGTATTTTTCAATGACTTGTTGTAATAATTTTCAATTACCTTGAAAATACTTGTGAAACTGACTATAATTCTTGAAAACAGTCTTGATTTGCTTGTTCCCAGCTTTGTTTTTCTAGATTCTCCACCTCCTCGATTCTGCTCTCCAGCCCCAGGTATTGGTGTCTAGCCACCTTTCTTTAAGCCTGACAGTTAGTCTTTATTCTGGGTTCACTGCACTGTCCTCAACACATTACATGCATTATGTCTTTTAATCCCATGATAATTTAGTTGATGAAATTGAAGGTCAGAGGGATTAAAAAATTTGCATAAAACCCAATACCTAGAAAACAGCAGAGTAAAGATTTAATACTGGGATTACCAGACACTTTAGTTAAGTGAAAAATATTGCTGCTATGTGTATACCCATGCTCTTGGTTCATTTTGCACCTGTTAAAAACTGGGCCTTTTGCCTCCATGTTTTAGCCAGAGAGGGTTCAACTAGAGTAACCACACCTACCTTTTCTTTCGAAGACATGTTTTAGGTATAAAAATGGTAGAATTTAGAATAGAAAAAAACCCTACATATGAATTCTTTCTCTGATTAGGAGCAAAGTGGTAGCATATACGTTTTAGTTGTACAGAATTACACTTAAGGAGTTCTTGATGTGATTATAAATGTAACTTTCATAATATGAGACTTGAAGCTTCATTAATATAACAGCAGTGGTCTGGGTGGTGTGTGTGTGTGAGAGTGTGTGTGTGTGAGAGACAGAGAGAATGAATAATATCTGTTGCTCACAGGTGAGTTCATATAATTTGGTTTTTTATTACATTAGAATGTTTATAAAAGGGATGTGCAGAAATGAATGCTAATTCATTTATTAATGTTTTCCACTGATTTATGGGCAGCTGATAGTGGTTTTATGGCCTTTTATCATAAAAAAGATGGAAGCTATTTAAATGTTTTAATTGTTTGGTTTAGAAATAGATTTGCTTTTATCAGATCAATATTGCTTTGACTGAGTATCAATTAAACCAACAAGGCTCTACTATTGAATGAAGGAATGAATGAGTTTAATTAAATTTCATTCTCTAGTTTACATAATGAGGAAGAAGGATCAGAGTTATGTTTTTGAAGGGCAGATGGATAGTAACTTAGAAACCAAAATATAAATCTTTAAAAAACTGAATTTTTCATTAAAGACACAAAATGAAAATTGTACTTTCTATTTCCTATTCTATATAATTCTCAGAATATTTCCATCATTTACTTTTGTTTTATATAAAAAATACTAGTAAACATGTGGGTATGTGTTGTATTGTTAGAAGTAGTTAGAAATTTGGTTTATCTATAATTAACTTGACCTAAGATTTCTGTTCTTGATAACCAACATGTTATTTCAGGTGTTGTTAGTTGGCTTCTTGTTATCAGCGTTATATCCTCTCAATTCTTCATGATGCTACCAGATAAGGTTCTAGGATATAAGTCTTATCCATACTCCCATCCCCTAATAAAGCCTTCTATCTTTCTCCACTACTCATAGAATATGGCTCAGATTTTTCTTACTATTGAATACTAGACATTTTTAAATCTTCTTTTTGTCCCTAGTCCTAGATGTTACATACTGAACCAACTGCAATTCTGTGAAAATACCATACAGCTCATTCTTTCGTTCTTTTTTTTTTTTTTTTTTTTGCAGTGGCTCATTTTCCTCTGTTTTTTTTTTCTGCTGAAATGTCTATTTCCAACACATTTGTCAGACAAAGTATTATTTATTCATCAAGAAACAGCTCAAACACCATCTCTTTTCTTAACTTATTTCCATCTCTGTCCAAATTTAGTCACTAATCCTCCATTTTCTTTGTGTATTGCATATTTATACTGTAGAGAACATAATTTCATATTTTCATGCATTTTCCATCATTGATATTCAAATTCAATAATGGACAGTACTCAAGAGTAGCCTTATTAACCTCATATTCATCTTTCCATCATTTTGTCAAACTTAAAACTTAATGTCTAACAGATTTGCAATAGCTGCTTACTGAACAAATGCTCTTTTACTGTTATTTTAAAGCCTTCATCAATAGGTATTAAACTGTTTTACAAAGGGAAAAAATCAGGAAATACTATTGTCCTACTAACAGATAATTTATTCTGCAAGATACAAACATTTTAATTCAAATGTGAGTGGGGTGGGAGTGGAGCAAACTAGAAAAATTCCTCCTAACTTGCTAAAAAGGAAACAAATTTGAGCAGCAGTTTATTTTCAACATTAGGGATAGAAAGCCCTTTAAAAATATACAAATATTTCAATCTTCTTTCTGCAAACTGCAATACCTCTAATCATTTTGCCTGGAGCTTTAATCATTTCAATTTTTCCAATGTGTTGTCTTCCCCAGTATTATTGTCTTCAGGCTACATTATGCGTTAAGCTGAGTAATTAGAGTGCCAACAATAGGACCATGGTCCAAAATTAATTTTCAATATTATCATCCTGTTTCTAGTGGCAAAAGCAATGACGAATTTATACCCCTTTGCTAAACACCTATTAAAATAAATGATTCAGTAAAAATCATATTTAGAGTGAGTTCTTCAATATGAAACATTCCCCCCCTTTTTTACATTTTCATGAGAGACATGAAAGTTTTAAGTATTTACATTAATTTATTTAAACTCAGTAAATACATTTATTTAGGGAATTTGCTTCTGTTGTCTATTTTAGTAGTTAACATTAATAATTTTTGCAATAAATTTTCACCCCACTTAAGACTTTATAACAGCATAAAATTAACTGATAATAATTTTCCAACTAACATCACTACTTACTCAGTCATGTTAAAACTTAACATTCCCCAAATGAAGAAAATTTAATATCCATTTTCTAGAAAAAGAAACAAAAATAGCATATTTTGTTTTATGTAGAAATTGTCATTGGACAATATATTTTATCCACAGGAACATGATTCCTTATTTCATAATGCATTTATGAAATTTTTAAAAATAATGGTAAGAGAGAGTTTTTAATGCTTTAGTTCTAGATATAAATTTTTCTTATAAAACTTTGAAACTATTCAGTACTTTACATAGGTAGGTTTCTCCAAACATTGATACAATGGTATCATTACTATATCATGCTGTGTATAATGTGCACATTTTTGCCCAAATTTTTTAGGGAAAAATAAGGATGCACATTATACATGGATATTATACCTGAAAAGCCTTGTAACTGTTCTTGTGTTTTGTAATTATTTGTTACATAAAATTTCTTGTACCATAATATGTTGAAAAATAAATGTTAAAACTCCTTTATAATAAAAACAAGTTATCTAAATATGAATAAATACAAATTAAATTAAAAAATTAAAATGAAAGATTTTTTCCCTGAAAGTTTGGGCCAAAACATGGGTGCACATTATACAGAGTAAATAAAACCCATCATCTTGTCATCAAGTTGTACCACTGTGAAGCAGGCCAATGTGTCCTCCTTTATCTCTGTATTGCTCTTAGAATTTACTCTGTCCCAGTGCCCAGTGAATTCTCATCACCCCAAAATAAGGTGGAAGGTGGTAGTTAAGGGTCAAAGGGGTCAAGTACATGGTTACAGACAAAGATTTGGCTTACGGTGTTGGGCACACAATGCAATATAAAGATCATGTATCACACAAATATTCACTTGAAACCTATATAATCCTATGAATCAGTGTCACCCCAATAAATTTATTAAAAATACAGCACCTCATAAAATCATTTATCAATTGTGGCCAAACTTTCTAACCCTGTATTTCTCATAATGCCTATACACTCTAGATTAATTTATTATAGAATTTGTTTCTTAAAAGTATATTTAATTAATTTCAATAAGATGAGAAGATGTTTAAATATAAAACAAAACATTTAATAGGTTGAACAATGTCCAAACAAATTTTACCTATAAATTATTGAACCTATAAATTCTAACTTAACCTACTTAGGAAGATAAGCAGAATAATTAATGCCTGGTATAAAATTTAGAATAAACATTTGTCCTTTATAATCCATAGTTAGATAAATATATATCAACTAAGCAAGAGTTACACTAATTTAAAATTGGAGATTGGAATTAGGGTGTATTTTTATTTAAATACATGTGATAATTTTGCTTTATAATTCCTGCATTCTCAAGGAGAAGGCTCAATATAAGTCTGTTAGGAAAATACAATCAGAGCTATAAACAGAAAATCAAATAAGGTATAAATAAATATATGTCAATTAGGTGACATTTTTTTCTTTTAACCTCAAGTATGTATAAGATTGTTGCTTTGGATAACACCTAAAGTAGTATTTGGCTACATTTTATAAGGGAAATATAATTATTTTTCTTTTCTTCTTTTTCCCTTAAAGCAAGATCTTTATGCTCATATTTGTACAATTTTCTTAGATGTTCATAGCATAATGTGTTATTAAAGAATTGATTTCATGGATTAATTAATTAGATACAATTGATTTCTTCAGAACATACTCAGGTTCACTATATACAACATATTTATATAAAACATGAGGTGTATTAGTATAATATTTCTAAACCCTATTTTTAGATTATAAATAAGACTCGCAGACAGTTAAGTTCAACTAGCATGTAAAATCAACATACAGCTTTTTAGGAAGATACAACACAGCTCCACATAATAAAGGTAAGGAACAGAAAAGAAAGGTATTTTCAGCAATTACGATTCCTAGTGACGGCATTATATATAAAAATCTTAGATGTGAAAGAGAATAAATAGAAAATGCCTAAAAGTCACCTCATATATCTCCTGGTCCCAAAAATTACTTCACAACATTCAGAAATCAGAATTACTAATGTGTTTTCAAGGTGCTTCTTAAGATGATAGACTTTTTAATAACTTAATGTGAGTTAAGGATCAATGACTGGTGCATTTTATGTAATCAAATCCATAGCATCCAATAAAATCCATTCTGGGTTAGAGTGAAAAATAAGAGCTATAATACGTTATCCATCTATCCTTCTTTAACACATTTCACCTGAAGAAGTGTTTATGAAGAACCTACAGTAAGGTACTGCCATGCTTGGTATTACAGGAGCAAGAAAATAAGTGTAAGCTTGTTTGAAAAATAATATAAATGGAGCCCCTTCAAAATTGAGTTGGAGCTGAAATTTCAGAGGAATTGCCTTGCCTGTCTCACTCCTTAAATCTTTGGAATGTTTGCATGGGAAAAATAAGCCTTAGATTGGGCTAACCCGCACATTTTTTTCTAAACAACTGTTTGCCAAACTAATAGGAATGGATACATCTTCACTATACTACTGAAAGCTTAAGACATTCTTTAGAATTACCACCACCTTATAATGCTGAAGAATAAGTTAGCTTGGCATCTACAGGAATGTCTTCTTTGGTTTACCAATAATGTAATTTTTCCCTTCCCTTTCTTATAAATACCCCTTGCCTTCACGTCTTAATCAAAAGATGGTTTGGGTGTCTGCCTGAATTAGTGCTTTCCAGAACTGCTGTTATTTTTTGTTACAAAACAATGTTTGTTGTTTCTTACTCTAGCCTTTTATTTTTAGGTTAGTATTGGTTATACTTAACTAACCTCAAATCTAAAGAAATACATAAAGAATTTTAAGCAATAGAATTCATTTTAATATTTTTAATTGAAAGTGGGTCCAAAAATACAGCAGAGTAAAACATGCTGCCTCTTAACACAATTTCAAATAAATGGTATAAAATTAATTTGGCATTCATTTATAGTGCTGTCATTCATATGACACATGGTCACATGGTGACATGGTGAGCTACAAAAGAGAAAAGGAAAAAAGAAACAAAAAGGACAATTATTGCTTGAAAATTTAGTTTTAGTCTTCTTCAGACAGATTGTACTGAGAGATTCCTACCACAAATAATGTGTCATGATAAAATTATATACTTCTGAGTGGCCAATCTAGATGTAGCTAGCACAGAATGATGCCAAATTCAAATATACCTGCCACCTTACCTATGAAGGGAAACAGATTATTTCACCCCAAAAATGTCTCTTTGGCATAAGGATTATCTTGAACTAATTATTTTTAAAAAACAGACAGGAGAATCTCTAAAAGCCAAGTAGAAACTTTCCCTCCAAAAGAGACATTTTACTTATAAGGAAAATCTCCATTTGTAAGGAGAGGGGGATGACTAAATCTCTAGAAACTTTTTATTAAGGGAGAAGCTTAGTAACTTCTCCCTTCTTGCACCACAACTATTTTGTAGTTTGCTTTGCCTGATAAACTACCATAATTGGCTTGCTTCCTTTCCTTCAATACCTTCTTTCATCTTTGGCAGAAAATGGTGGCTTGGGCCATTTTGGGGGTGTTACTCATTTTTCCTGGATATTTCCCATGTATATGGAAGGTATACATGGTATTAAACTTTTGTCAGTTTTCCTTTTCCATTTTTTAAAAAATTATGGGTAGGAGGGTTCTCAGCCAAGAATCTAGAAGGGTAAAGAGAAAATTATTTTTCCTCATACCTATCTTCAGAGAAGATAGTTATTTTGCTGATAATTCTGAAAATTACACTTCAGAACTAACATACTTGTATGAATCAGAGCCTGATTTCTCAACTCCAAGGCAGTCTCTTAAAATACCAATTTCTTTATTTTATGTAAAATGACTTACTAAAATGTTTTAACAAGTACTATGACAACAGCATTTATCTTTTGCCTAAAGATTTTAATGGTTTATTATTATATTTCCTCATGTGATGTTTTAGAGGTTACTGACAGTTTTCAGTACATTTAGGTTAAATAGAGATTTATTTAAATATTAAAGTATTAAATTTATAACTGTTAACATGTGTCTATCATATATTCTAACTTCAATGATAAAATATTCAATTATATATATTTCAATACATTAAACACAATAGACATTGCCTATTAAGTTAACATTTCTATTTTATTGCCATTATAAATATATTGTCTGCATTATACACTTTAATAAAATTATAAGCATATCCAGCATTGCATATCACAAATCAACTCTAATACTCAATTCAACTTTCTTATTGCTTATTATTTTCTCCAAGATTCATGGAACATGTTATATAAAATGTTCTGTAAGTTTCTTTCTTTGTATTATTAGTTTATTTCTAAATATTCCAGAACTTTTAATAGGCACTTTTTGGCTGATTGTATTTTTTCTGGTTAAATACAATGGTACAGTAGGTTTGAAGATAAATAGAAGCTTCAATAATTAAAACAAGTTGTTATTTCTATAATCTTAATCTCTAAATCTTGCTTTTAGAGATGAATTCAGTTGAGTAACTATAAATTCTTGCATACTATAACTCAACTGAGTAAAAGAAATAACTTCTTCCTACTTTTGATGAGTTTGAAATTTCTAGTCAGTGATTTTATATTTATATAACATTTGTAATTTCAAAAGTGCCAACATAGGTCCCACTGATACTAAAAAAAAATCATATGATAGACTTTATTCTTATTTTATAGACAGTTAAACTGGTTTAGATTGCTCAAGAACATATAGCTAGTAATTGTGAATATATAAATAGAACCTTCATGATCATCCACTAGTAACATATTCCTTCCTACACAGTGATTCCCTAAAAAGCTCTAAATATGGAGTAAGGTTTTTAATTTTATATATATATATTATATATATAATATACATAAAACTTGTATTAAGTGTTGAGACAAAACAGTTATACTTGGTAATATCTACAAGGAGATAAAGGAATTTACTTTTAATTAGGTGATAATCAATTTAGAAAATCTGAGAGACATTTTACATTCAAAAGTTATTATTATATAATGTGTTGATTTTATCCTTTCATATGTTAGCAATAAATATCTAGGAATAGAAATATATTCTCCACATCACAAAGCTTTAAAGCTTTAACAAGAAAGATATTGGACATATGTGAAGATTACTGTATAAATGTATTTGAGGATCAAAAAACAAGGTATGAGTAAATAGAAATCCATTCTATACTTTTACATTCTTTGTAAAATACCTGAAACTTAAAAATATTAATATTTCCAAGATTAATATACACATGGAGGACAATTAATATACATATTACATTCTGTGCATGTAGAAGAGAATTAAATGCTCACACATGGAATATTAATACAAGTGTCAAGAAAATCTAAACATTATGTTTACAATAATGGGAACCCCAGATGCTATAAAAAGAGCCATGTTTGATTTTATGGAAATTTAAAAGATTGCATGATGAAAAATACCAACAGCAAATTCAATAAAAGCAGTAAATCTAGGAAATATTTTCATCTCTAGTATCAAAGGATTAATATTTATATTATACAAAAAAGAATTATAAGATGACAAGAAAAAGAAAAAACATAAGGAAAAATTGATCAAAGGACATAAATAGTTTATACAGCAACAAATCCAAAGTGTCAAAAACTATGAAAAGATGCTCAACTTTACTAGTAACCTAGCAAACAGAAATTGTGACAGTAATGAGATATATTATGCACCAGTAGTCTGTAAGAAGTAAACAAATCCATAACTTGTGTTGTTGTCAGAAATGGAAAGTGAAGGGTACCGTCATTCAATGTTACTAGAATTGTGAGACGTTATAGTAATTTTGAAAGCAATTTTAGAAACCTCTATTAAGTTTTAGAATGTACATAGTACACAGAACACATAGAGACACATATATTCCTCTCAACCAAGAGTTTTTATCCTTGGAATCCATTCCATGGGAATAAAAATACAATAGTTCAGAGTGAAAACACATAGAAATAAAGAATGCCCATCAATAAACATGTTACTTGCCTATGTCATATGCTTAGTATGTAGTTGATTAGAGTTATTTCAGCTCACCAGCACTGCAGATAAGTATAAAGTAATCAAGACACAAAGAAGATACATTATCTCATTTTTAAACAAAATACTGAAGTTCCCAAAACTAGCATATGTAACCTAATATTAGTGTCTATGTATAAATGTACAACCATGTGTGTGTATAGGAGTTAGGAGTACAAGCACAGAGGAAAAACACTAAATTGCTAACATGGAAAATAGATGTCATGGATACAAAAAAGCCTGGCTATGTGATTAAATTTATTATATATATGAAAATACAGTCATACCTTGGTAGTCATCGGCTTCAGAATTTGTGAAACCCTATACTTGTCACATTTTGACAAAAAAAAATTTTTCAGCACTCAGCACTTCTTGGGACCTATAGCACTTGCTACTTGTATGAGTCACAATGCAGCTCCAGAAGAGAAAATGCTTCATTGTTTGATACTCATTGGTGTTGGCACTCATCATGAATTCTAGAAAGAATTAACGATGAGTACCGATGTTCCACTGTATGTGTATGGCTATATAATTTGGGTTTTTATGGCAAATGCAATAACATGAACATTATATTTAATGTATACATATGTATATACATTCCATAATATGAGGCCTGTCCTGAAAGTATCTAGTCATGTAATATGAAGTATAGAGACATTTATTGAAGAAGATACAAATACAAGAAACATTACACACTGGACAATGATGCCTCAGTCCCTTTCAAAGTAGGCACCTTAGGACCTCACACAGTTCTCATAGTGTCATTGGTAACAGTTTGAATCAAGTCATTAACAACCGCAGAACAATGTTCATTCTGCTATAGTAGCAGAAGCCACAGAACAAATCTTGCCATGACACGTTATGCCAAAATTCTGCATCAATATCTCAGACACAGTAGTTTTTGGAATCCCCAGATCAGCTTCTATTTCTTACACTGTCAGTTGCCAGTCTTTGTTGATTGCAGCCCATACACATTCAACATTCTCAGGTGTCCTTCTTGTTGCAAGCCTTCCAGAACATGGATCACTTTCAATAGATTCTCAGTCATCTCTGAAGTGCTTGTGTCACACTTTTATTTTTGCTTCACTCACTGCATCATTGCCGAAGACCTTCTAAATCATCTAAATAAGTTTCTGCAGAGGATGTTCAAGCTCAATGCAAAATTTGATGCAGACTCATTGCTGTACTCTCTCAGTCATTTTGAATATGACAGCCACACAGTATGCATGCTCACTCAACATCATCTACTGCCCCATTGACTAGGTACAGTGAGGTCATCAGTGTTCATGCATGAGTATTCTCTCCTTTGGTGCCAGGTTACATGGATATTGCACAAACCTTTATTGTTATATTAACAATGGCTATATTTTTTTCAGACAGAACTCATATGTTCATGGACTATATGTGATAACATATGTATACTCATTTATATTATTTATTTAAAAACACTGTTATATAATAAGTTGAAAATAATTCTATGTTTTTCCTTAAAATTTTCTTCTCTTGTTAACATATTACTCTTTAGCCATCAATATTTAATTTCTTAATAGACACACCATAATTTTTTGAAAAAAAAGAGTATCTTTTTACATATGGTTCATTTTAAAATATGAAATCTACCTAAGAGCATGCTATTGATAATTTCAAAAAAAAATTCATATTTGGGTGTCTATTTCCAAATCATTACTTTATCTACCATTTAAACAGTGAAATTTATATTCACTTCTCAATAATTTTCTTTTTTCTTTATAATTCAAACTAACAAAAAAACACAAAACAAAAATCTAATACATATTTTGAAACCCTATTTGACATTGAATTATCATTATAATAAATGAGTTTATTATATCTAGTTAAACTCTCTCAAGATGAGTTAAATATTTTATGCATTCTTTTACATCCCTGAATGGTTGAAGATGAAATAATTTTTCACTAACTCAAAACTTTCTTACTTGTCTAATTAAATTGTACAAAAAATGTGCATAAAAATACATAAGTGATTTAAAAAATGACATCATAGGTAAAAAAAGGTAATACTAGGTTCAATCACAAACTGTTATGGATATACTATATTGTAATCTTATATAAATAAATTTAGAGAAGTTTAAGATTGCACTCACGAGTTTAGTTTCGACATTTACTGAGAATTTCAGTTTTAGATGTTCAGAGGGAGAAAGATATTATGGGATAGTAAAAAGAATATGGGATTTAATCTTGGTAAGCTTCCATTCTATTCCTGTGGTAACTTCAGTGAGTTAGCCTTTCACAACTCACAGGTATAAAACAGGAATGATATCTCTTTCAAGTCTTGATTTAAAAAAATGAGGCAATGACCCTGGTAGATACTATAGTACTAGAGAATTATGATTGTTCACATACTTTTGTTTATGTTTTTCCAAACAATGGAATTCTGTATTCTTGTACACTCTTCTTAATGCTCAGCTTCTTAAGTCACTTATGTAATTATTCCTATGAAGACATTCATTGTTAACATGATCATCAGAAGACTGTCTTCATGTTACATTTATCAATTACCTGAAATCTGAAATTGCTATGATAGAATCTGGAAAATATAACCACCTTAATGTTAGAAAAAAAGTGTAAAAAATAGAACTCTGGCCCAATTAAAAATCAATAAAACTCCATAATGTCTATTAAATTGCCTACATCAATTCCTGTAAAGTGCTGTCTCTCACCCAAAAATCACAGCTCTTTTATTACATATATTTTGGATTTTGTAGTTTGGCAAAATACTAAAGACAGCTTTTTTAATTTTTTAAGTATATTTTATTGATTATGTAATTATGGTTGTCTCATTTTTTTTTCTCCTAAGGGGGCCTTGCACCCTCCCTCACAAGAACTCCACCCCCCTTTAATTAATGTCCATGAGTTGTACATATATGTTCTTTGGCATCTCCATTTCCTATACTATTCTTAACCTCCCCCTGTCTAGTTTGTACCTACCATTTATGCTTCTTATTCTCTGTACCTTTCCCCCTATTTCCCTCTCCCCCTCCCCACTGATAGCCCTCCAGAATCTCCATTTCTGTGATTCTGTCCTGTTCTAGTTGTTTTCCTTGTTTATTTTTGTTTTTGTTTTGTTTTTAGGTTTAGTTATTGATAGTCGTGAGTTTGTTGTCATTTTACTGTTCATAGTTTTGATCTTCCTCTTTTTCTTAGAGAAGTCCTTTTAATATTTTCATATAATAGGTCTTGGTGATGATGAACTTCTTTGACTTTATCTTATCTGGGAAGTACTTTATCTGCCCTTCCATTCTAAATAATTGCTTTCCTGGGTAGATATAGTTCCTTGCCTTTCATGACTTTGAATATTGCTTTCCAGCCCCTTCTTGTCTACAGGATTTCTTTTGAGAAGTCAGCTGATAGTCTGGGAACTCCTTTGTAGGTAACTCTGCTTTTTCTCTTGCTGTTTTTAAAATTCTCTCCTTACCTATAATCTTGGGTAAGGTAATAATGATGTGCCTTGTTGCATGCTTCCTTTGGTCCAATGTTTTTGGGAATCTCTGAGCTTCCTGAACTTTCTTAAAGTCTATTTCCTGTGCCAGATCAGGGAAGTTTTCCTTCATTAGTTTTTCAAATAAGTTTTCAATTTCTTCCTCTTCCTCTTCTCCTTATGGCACCCCTATGATTCAGATGTTGGAACGTTTAAAGGTGTCCTGGAGGTTCCTAAGCCTCTCCTCATTGTTTTGAATTCTTGTTCCTTCATTCTTTTCCAGTTGAATGTTTATTTCTTCCTTCTACTCCAAATTGTTGATTCGAGTCCTGGTTTCCTTCTCTTCATTGTTGGTTCCCCGTATATTTTTCTTTGTTTCACTTTGCATAGCCTTCACTTTTTCCTCAACTTTGCAACCATACTCAACCATTTCTATGAGCATCCTGATTCCCAGTGTTTTGAACTCTGCATCTGATAGGTTGGCTATCTGTTTGTCACTTAGTTCTATTTTTGGAGCTTTGATCTATTCTTTCATGTGGACCATTTTTTTTTTTTGTTTGGGCATGCCTGTTATGTTGTAAGGGGAGGATCCTTAGGTATTCACCAGGGCCAGGCAACCCATGTTGCTGCGTTGTGGTGCTGCATGTGGTGGAGGGATTCAAGAGGGAATGATGCCTCTTGCTCGCTCTTAGCTGGCTTTCAGTCCCTTCCCCTGCTAACCAAAAGCAAATTGGGCCCTTCTGGTGCTGGTTCCCAGGTAAGTGGGTTTGTGAATGTTTTAGGACCCTGTGGGTGTCTCCAAGGAACTACTCCTGTTAGGCTGGCAGTTTCTCCAAGTGCCACAACCCCCACAGCTTTTTATAGCCAGAGGTTTTGAGGCTTCCTTTGTCCACACTGGAACCATGCATTGCGTGGTCTGTTTCACTCTCTAGTTGTTCCTCTCAGTTTATCTGCACGCAAATGTGGAATCGCCTTTTGTAGCCTTGCCCATCTGCTCTTCCAGGCACCACCTTGTTGCATCTTCTCAGCCCTGGTTGCCTGTCTGTGCCTCTCCTAATAGTCTGGGTGAATGTTTCTTATTTAACTCCTTGGTTGTTGGACTTCCATACAGTTTGATTTTCTGGCAGTTTTTTGTTTGTTTTGTTTTAAAATTTGTTGTTTTCCTTCTTTCAGCTATGAGAGGAGGCAAAGTGTATCTACTTACATTTCCATCTGGGCTGGATGTCAAGACAGCATTGTTTAAATGCAGTTTGTGGACATTATTATCTACTTGTCTACAATTAGGTTGTAAAACTTTGAACAACACTCTTAACCTATAAGTCAGTTTTTCATGTATAAAATGAAATTCTACAAGTTCTTACTGCCTCCATTTATATATGTGATATACTTTTTTTGAGTGATTATATGTAAATATGCTCTGAAAACATTATTTCAAATTCTGATAAAGAGATAATAGAAGTAAATTTGTCCAGTTCTCCAGGATCTTGTTCCTACCGCCTTTACTCTAGCCTTCTGCACATTCTTTAACATGTGTATCAGTCCCAGAGAATAACACAGACCAGGATTTGAATCTGGCTCTGCTATTTAGTGTCTAAGGGATGTGGTGGAAATGATTTGATTTTTTTAAGTTTAAATTTCTTCACAAATATAACAAGAATAATAATATTCTGCCTCATAGCGTTGTTGTAGACTCCAGATTAGGTAATATTCACAAAGCATCAGAAAGTCTAGCATACAATAAATATTCAATAAGTGTTTAATATTTATTTTTATAAGTATCTTCCTCATCACTATCATAATGCCATTATCCTTTTCCTTTAAGACACTTAAACATCTAATTCCTATATGTCTTTAATAACACATAAAATAAGTACTAGTTTTTCTGTGCAAGCATCAGCTTTTCACTAACATTATTTCCTAAAACGTTTTGAAGGAGGATTCAGGTATGATTGCAGGTTAAATGTTATAAAATCACAGAAACACACAGAAGGTAAATCTAAAATAATGAGTTTTTATATATGTTTAAAAATCAGTCTCATTAATTTATGTTCTATATATGCCTTATTTATACAAATCTTAGGTTGTAATTACTTGTTTACAAAAATAGTTGGGATAAGTATAATTTGATCTATTATATAATTCTTTTCCATTGCCTATTCACACATTATACTTTTTAAAAATATATTTTTGGTAGCATTTCATTATGATAACACTTTCTCTTACTATCTTTTGAAACATATGAAATAATTTAAATCAAAATAACTCAAAAAATTTCAGTCCAATTCCAATTGCCATTTGTGATAAAATAAAATATAGCCATATAGTATATAAAATTTCATCTCCAAAACAATGGTGAACTCAAATATAATAGTTCTTCACTCTTAATAGTTTCATAGATGGCTTTTGGCAGTTCTATCAAACATAGCTGCAGGGACCTTTCAATTGCAAAAGAACACTCATTTCTCTAAGAAATTGTACTATGGGACCAGAGAAAGCCTTTATTTATAAAAATCTAAATGTTTGACATTTGTGCCCACTACAAGGAATTTAGATGTCTAGAAGTATAACAAGCATAACTAAGCCATAAATAATTCTTCCCTTAACAACCAAATAAGTTAAAACTGCTCTTCATTACACATATTTGTTTTCTGTTTTTTGATGTTCAGAAAAACTAAGGAAATATTGACATTGTTTATTAATTGTATATGATCTTCTAAGAAATTGAAGAAGAAAATACTACCTATCATTCATGATTACAAGTATTTCTAGACTACTGACAATTATTTTTCATATCAAAAATCTATATAGATTTGTATAATAAACATCTCTGGATGTCAACCATAAGATTCCTTTTCTGAAGTATACCAGTGATTTATTTAATCACAACTGGAAGAATAAAGGGACCACACAAAATGAAAGATTTGCTATAAAAGTGAACATTACTGTGACCATACTTTTATTTTGAAAAATATGCAACTTTTGGATGTATATTTATAAAACACCGCCCTGGCTGGTGTAGCTTAGTGGATTAAGTGCGGGCCTGTGAACCAAGAGATCCCGGTTCGATTCCCAGTCAGGGCACATGCCTGGGTTGCAGGCCAGTTCCCAGCAGGGAATGCACAGGAAGCAACCATACATTGATATTTCTCTCCCTCTCTCCTTCCCTTTCCCTCTGAAGATAAATAAATAAAATCTTTAAAAAAAAAAACACCCTTCAGTTTGGTAATTAGCTCTTTATTTTCATGGAATAATAAAGCTACATGCATTTTTAGTGAGGCCTCTTAATTTCCTGATATCCTTTTGCAGTTTTTAATTTCATATAAAAAAGTTAGTTATTTTTGCCCTGGCTGGTGTAGCTCAGTGGATTGAGCACAGGCCTGTGAACCAAAGCATCACTGGTTTGATTCCCAATCAGGGCACATGCCTGGGTTGCAGGCCATATCCCCAGTATGGGGTGTGCTAGAGGCAACCACACATTGATGTTTCACTCCCTCTCTTTCTCCCTCCCTCCCCCATCTCTCTAAAATAAATAAATAAAATATTAAAAAAGAAGTTATTTTAAATTCCCATACACATTTATTTCACATATGTGTCTCTAGTGCAGTGATTTTGAACTTTTTCCTCTCATGGCACACAAAAACTAATCACTAAAATTCTGCAGCACAACAAAAATATATATTTTTTCCTGATCTGGCAAAAATAGGTATAGTTTTGATTCATTCACACCAGGCTGCTATTGTTGTGTTGGCTGTTGTCATTTTTTAATTTGACAATCTAATGGAAAAGAGGTCAGTGCCCTTAAGTCGTCAGGTATTGCATGTTTTAAAAATTCTTGTGGCACACCAGTTAAAAATTGCTGGTCTAGTGTATTTATGTAATTTATATGTTCAGCAAATCAATTCAAATACTATTAGTCACTCTAAAATCTTTAAACAAAATTTATATTGAATAAAAACATTCTTCAATTTATGCACTGTAAACATTAATTTTAAATACTCATGGTAACTTAACTTTTATTTTACTTTATTTGTTCACTCAAAATACTATCATATATGCTCAATCGCTTTCATCAACTGCTTTATTTTTTGGCTTCATTTTTAAAAATAATTTACAACAAATTATTAGACTGTCTTCTGGTATTAATATTCACTGCACAATTCACTTAACAAGTGTTTACTGTTCAATTCTACTCAAATGATAAATGAATGAGTCTATGAACTTTGATTCTAAAGATTATATATATATACATATATACATAATAAACATAATTTCTTGACTAGTATTGTTCATAGTCCTTTCTTTCATTTTTTTCTTGTTGGGCCAGTATCTTACTTTTTTCAATAATTTAACATCCCAAAACCTCATTAAGAAAAATTGGTTTGTTTAAATAGTACATTATTTAAAGAACATAGAATTCCTGACCAAACTTAATGTTCTATTCTGCTTTAAGAGAAATATTAGTGCTTATTTGTCATCCTTATACAATTATTTTTTAGGATCTTCTTTTATCTATCACACTTTACTATTTGTTCATACTGGTTTAACAGGAGAAAACTGTATTATGTCAACATTTGCCAAGCAAACTGATAGTTAAACTAAAGCGTATACTATTATAAAAATCTATTGCTTTAAACTGCCATATACATATCAAAATAAGATAATTTCAGACATGTTTTTGTGAAACTAAGATTACTAAAACAGGAACTGAAAAAATTTTTATTCAGAGTATCAACTTAACAATTTAATCCAGCAGTAAGAAATTTAGAAAAATAGAGTCCACATTATTACTTCTACTACTACCTTTAGAAATACCAGAAAATGATATTAGTCAAAGGAAGCTTCATTGTATGTAAAGACAGATTTTACCATTGCAAAACTACTTTCTCACTATTTTCCAAATTGGATAAAAATGAAAGGAAGAGATTATTCTACTCATAATAAATAATTATCAATTGAGTTCACATTATATCAGGTTGTGGAAAAAGTAGGTTCACATTTGTGAGTGTGCAAACCAGAGTTTTTTCTTGTACTCATATTATCTGTTAATTATTGTATTATTTTCCATATCAGCAACTGTAAACCTACTTTTGCTCAAAACTGTATTTGGGTAGGGCTTTACGCAGGTTCACAGAATTTGCTCCATCCTACCACAGTGATAGGTCACTGAATATTTATGCTATTAATGTGTGTAGGTGTGTGTGTATGTGTGTAGGGTATAATTATATATTTCCAAAAATATGTGTATGGGTTCTTCCTTTTCTGAAACACTATAACCATGTCTCTTCACCTCAACTCTGCAGTACAAATTCCTCCAAGAAATCATCTTTAACTAACCTATCCTAGCCAAATCCTATTTGAATATCAATTCACAACTAATTGAAGCTAAGACTATACCAACATTTTTTATTGTAATATGTTAAGTTAAAGAAAAGTTAACATGACTCATAGGTATTATTTTAAATTTATGTTACTTTAAAATAATTTAATAATGTTATGTGTATGTACACAAATGCACACTTATGAATATTATTACACACATGTTCTTACATGTGTTTTTGTTAATGACTTTTTGTATAGACAACACTGTAGAATCTATACATGAATTATTATATTAATGAGTTTTAGCAAAATTATGGATGCAAAGTCAGTACATATAATTAATTACATTTATAAGCATCAGGTACAATGAGTATTAAAAATAATATATAATACCATTTTATTTATAATAAAATTGATAAAAATAAGGAATATATTTATCAGAAAATATACATCAAAATAAATGGAGAAAAAGGTCATGCTCAGGGCTAGAAAAAATATAATAATCTGAAAATGACAATTTCATTTGGACCTATAGATTTAATAAAATTAAATTTTAAAACACATTAACAAATGGAACTAAACAAGGAAGTGCAAAGAAAAAAAATGAAAGAATCATTTATGATATTGACATAGGCATGGACAAACAAACCTGTGGGATATATAAGGGAACCCTAGCAAAATGAAAAGTCAAAAGAAGCAAATTTAAAAGAGTGTTTTTACTCCCTCTCAATAGGAAAGTATTAATGAACAAGAGGCAAAATATAGAAAATATTGATACATCCAATTATACAATAATTGAGAGAAATAATTCACAGCACAAATTCCTCTAAAGGATTAGTATATAAACTATAAAAAGGGTCAAACCATTATAAAATATGTGAAAAATTTTAACTGAAACTTCATTGAAGAAAAAATATGAATAGTCAAAATTCTAACAAAGTTCAACCAAATAGAAACCAGAGATTTAAACTTTAAACCACAATTCACATTCTCTAAATTGAAGAAATAATGTTAAAATTTAACATCAAGTTCATGTGGGATAATAGCTCTAAAGCAACATTTATATACTCTTGATAGGAGTGTAATTTTGTACAACTGATTTATATGAGCCAATAGTATCTTCTCCTCACTCCAACCCCCAAGCCAATTTGGGTTGGTAATTTGGTCATTTATAAAAGATAGACTTCTTAATGACCAATAGAACTATTAATGAGTAAATTTAGGAATATATTGCAGGAAAGGGGAAGTGTTTTGAAAAATAACTTTTAGACATTGTTTTTTAAATAGTCTGTTGGAAGTATTTATTAACTAACTGAACATCAATGAATGAAACTCAAAATTGATATCTGGCATGCATAAGCGAGTTATAGTTGAAGCCTGGAAATAGTATAAAATTAAAAAGAAGAAGATATATGAAGAAAGCAAGACATTAATGAATAGTTCCCTGAAAATAAATATTGCTAAATTATCAATGGAAGAATAGGTGAAAGGGAACAAGAGTAAGAGATGAAGTGATATAAAATGGAGAACCAGTGAGAGATGGATCTCAGAAACCAATGAATCTTAAAGAAAGATGAGGACTGACGTCCTCAGTAAAAATGCTATATGAATGAAAAATTTTTAAAAGAATTTTATATTAACTTAGAGCTAAGAAATTACCATTTACTATTTTTTAAAGTACGTTCATATTAAGCCTGTATCTATCCTATTTATCCTTATCATTGTGTTCTTCATGGCAAAATACAAGAGCTTATCCATTAAATCATGGATACAAGAAAGTTTTCCAACCACCATTTCAGTTTTTTATGAAATTAAATATTATCATCATTTTGAACAATTCTTTAACTTTAAATATTTTTACTTTGTTCTTCAAACTAAAGTATTAAGCAGAATATCCATATATTCACACAAAATAAAGAAGTTACTGATTAGTTCTATTTGACAACTGAGGTAGCTGTAGCCCAATTTTCAAACAAATACTTATATAGGTCAGAGAACTGAATTTAATATATATTTTAGTTAGAAATATATTTACATATTATCAACTATGTTTGTTGTATAAATTACTAGTCAGATTGTGTACTGGTGTTACACTTTTAAAAAAGGAATGCAAAAGATACTATTTTAATAACTGACTAGCTAGAGAGTTGGTGTTGCTTCCCCCCTGCATTTTGTGTAGGCATTTAAAATAACAGCTTGAACTGATGTTTCTCTCAAACTCATACCCACCCCTGTACAGGTATATCTAGAAACATTATCTCATATTGATCTAACACAGTAAAGATCACATCTCTTCTCCTATATAAATAAATAATTTATAATCACATATCACAGAAATGGGAAGAAAACTGAGACAACAAAATAAAAACGCAAGTAACCCATTTTTTTCCAATTTCTAGATGACTTTTATTATTAAGTTCCAATATGGAGAACTTGAAAGGGCAACACATAGTTGAATAGTAGTAATCTATTATTTTTCCCCTGGAGAGGTATATCAAATTTCTAGGTTCCTGCTCCATCAGAAAATTATTGTCATTTCTAATCTTAGTAAAATTTTAATTTTAGGAAGTGACTATCAACAGTTTTTTTTTCCTAATCAAAACATTTTATCCTGGGAATATATATAATACTCAAAATTGTACCTTTGAGCATATTGTAATATCTTGTATGATATCTTCAGATGTTGGTGTTCATATTAGAATATTAGACTTTTGAGATATAAAAAAATGTATTTTTCTAGAGCATAAGAAATTTGCACCCCAAAGAAGAAAAACAACTTGTCATAAATGATGCAATTAACTAGTATCTCAGCTATGATTAAAACCCAAGATAACTAACTCTATTATTTGCTACCTTAACACACTATCTTCCATAAATAACTTTCAATTAAAAGAAAAATGTGAATCCTTGTAAAACAATAACTAACTTACACAAATGCATCAGAATTTAATTTTTTAAAAATTTGTCATGAACTTTAAAGAGCAGCAAACGTCCTGCAACTTTTTAGATTTTCAGTGTAGCTAGATTTTATTTCTTTGGAGTAAACATTGTTTTCAAACATGTATCAAGGGACTTTCCCTAGTGTTAGTTTAAATTTATCAATGAATTAAGAATTTATTACTCCAAAGTGTTTTCATGATTTAATTACCTTTATGTATTTCCTAGTATTACATTGGGTATTAGACAGTAATCAACATCCAATAAATGTACAATGTCGAGTAGTGACTACATGATCCCAACATTAAAGAAATGACCCTGTTCCAAAAGGGTATCTCCTAGGTTCAATAGGTTTACCATGTAGGAGGTACAGAAGAGAATAACACAGGAGATAAAACACTACTTAGAGCTTCATCACCTAATCTCTGTATTTATACCAAGATGATGTCAATATATATATTCAATTAGGTTATCATAGAAATGCTTGTGATGTCTTTATTGAGAATCAGATAATAATTCCAAAGAGTTCATCCCCAAATACTCCAACAGGAGAGAGTAGAAATCATTTTGCCTTATTATAGACAAACTCAGAAATAAATCTTCAGGATGCCATATCTGCTATGATCTGTCTAAACATAGTTACAATGAGTTAAAAACATCCATATTTGTGTCTTAATATTTATTGAAATATAATTTACAGTGAATATGTTTACAATGTGTTTTTCTTTTTACTAACACTGAAAATAACTGTATCATTGTAAAAATTTAAATAGAAGAGAGTGTACCATAATAGATAAGAATGTGCATTCTCCTATCTGGCTTTATCTCAGGTTCCCATATGTTAGGTGCAAAATATTAGACAAGCTTTTGCCTCTGTCTACTCATTTGTAAAAGGAAAATAATAAAAATTCCTATATTTGAGAATACTTTGAATTTTTAATAACATGACCATTTTAAGGGACTTAGAATATTTCTGACATATATATTTTGTGCAATTATTTTATGTACTAAATCTGTGAGCAATCTTTCTAATTATTAAACATCTTTTTTGCAACAATATGATAATTTATTAACTTATCAAAGGCTATTGAATACCAACATGTCATGCACAGTTCTAGACAACTATGTGTCTTAGAGAGGTCTTGCCACATCAATTATCAGGTCATCAAAATATGACAGACCATAGTTAAGACTACATTCTATTATATGAAATAAAATAAGGAAAGGTATTAGCATAAATAGTGTATGACTGATACACCAGACTTTGAAGTAAGTTTTTTATTTTCTCCTTCAAAAAAGACAATTTATACAAGTGAAGACATGAAACCATAAAATTGAATCAAATTATATCTTCAAATGTAAGAATAACATAAAAATGTGGGGAAAATGTGTACCTCAATTTTCTAAGTCTACATATTTGACTTTTTTCAGTTACATTTGAGTCATTCTCCATATTTCCTTACCATTATATACCAAAATTTATTTTATCTAGACTATAGGCCTAAATATAAATGCTACAGTGATAAGCTTTCTAAAATAAAGCAAAGGTCTAAGTAGTGTTTTATCTCCTGTGTTATTCTCTTCTGTACCTCCTACATGGTAAACCTATTGAACCTAGGAGATACCCTTTTGGAACAGGGTCATTTCTTTAATGTTGGGATCATGTAGTTACCTTTAGAATTTTGAGGAAAACAGAGATTTTTTTATTGACTTTATTGAAGGTGATGCTGGTTAATAAAGCCATACTTTTTTCAACTGCACGGCTCTGTAACACATCATCTGCATACTGCATCATGTGTTCGCCACCAAAGTAAAGCCTCTTTCCAGCCGAATTTACACCCCTTAGCTTTCTTCCACTTCTTACTCCCCCGCTTTCTCTCTGGCTACCACCATACTTTTTTTCCAGTATCTATGTGTAATTTTTCTTTTTAATCCCTTCAACTTTTTCACTTGGCCCCCTAGCCTCTTTCACTTCTAATAGCTCTCAGTCTGTTCTATGTATCTATGAGGCTGTTTTCATTTTGGTTGTTAGTTTATTTTGTTCATTTTGTTCATTAGATTCCTTATATAAGTGAAATCATATGGTATTTGTCTTTCTCTGACTGACTTATTTCACATAGCATAATATCCTTCAGGTCTATCTATGCTGTCACAAAAGGTAAGATTACCTTCTTTTTCACAGCCAGGTAGTATTCCATTGTGTAAATGTACCACTTTTTTAATCCATTTATTATCCACTATTAATAAGCACTTGGGTGGCTTTCAGACCTTGGTTATTGTAAATAATGGGGCACTGAACATAGGGGTGTATATAATCTTTCAAATTAGTGTTTCAGATTTCTTCAGTTATAATCCAAGAAGTAGAATCGCTCCGTCACAAGGCAGTTCCATTTTTAATTTTTTAAGGAAACTCCACACTGCTTTTCACAATGGTTGCACCATTCTGCATTCCCACCAACAGTACATGTGGGTTCCCTTTTCTCCACATCCTTGCCAACACTTATTGTTAATTTATTGATGATAGTCATTCTGACATGTGTGAGGTGATATTTCATTTTGGTTGTAATTTGCATTTCAGTGGTGATTAGTGATGTTGATATCTTCTCATATGTCACCTTTGGAAAAGTATCTGTTCAGGTCCTTTTTCAATTTTTTTAAATTGAATTGTTTGTTTTTGTGGTGTTGAGTATTATACGTTCTTTATAGATTTTGGATATTAACCCTTTATTTTATGTATCATTGGTGAATATATTCTCTCATAAAGTGTGTCTTTTCATTTTGTTGATGGTTTTCTTTGTTGTACAGAAGCTGTTTAGTTTGATGTAGTCAGTCACACTTATTTGTCTTTTGTTTCCCTTGCTCAAGAGATATATCAAAAAAATATTGCTATGAGAAATGTCTGAGATTTTACTGCCTATGATTTTGTCAAGAATTTTTATGGTTTTGACCAAATGTCTTAAAAAGACATTTAAGTCTTTAATTTGTTCTGAGTTTATTCTTGTGTATGGTATAAGAAAGTGGTCTAGTTTCATTTTTTTCATGTTTTTTCCTAATTTTTCCCAACACTATTTATTGAATAGACTGTCTTTACTCCATTGTATGTTCTTGCCTCCTTTATCAAATACTAATTTACCATAAAGTTGTGGGTTTATTTCTGGGCTCTCTGTTCTGTTCCATTGATCTATATGACTTTTTTGGCAGTACTATGCTGTTTTGTTTACTGTGGCCTTGTAGTATAGTTTAATATCACATAGCATAATTCCTCCAACCTTGTTTATCTTACTCAGGGTTGTCAGGCTATTTGGAGTTTTAGGTAGTTTCATATAAATTTTTGGAATAATTGTTCTAGTTCTGTGAGATACACCATTGGTATTTTAATAGGAATTGTGTTGAATCTATAGACTGCTTTGAGTCATAAGGATATTTTAATGATGTTAATTGCTATCTATAAGCATGGAGCATATTTTCACTTATTTGTAAATCTTCAATTTTTTCAGTATCCTTTAATTTTCTGACTACAGGTCTTTTACCTCTTGATTAATTTATTCCCAGGTACCTTATTTTGTTGTTATTGTTGTTGCAATTGTAAATAAAATGGCTTTCTCATTTTCTCTTTCTGACATTTCATTATTAGCTTATAAAATGTCATGTATTTCTAAACATTAATTTTGTACTCTGCTACTTTACTGAATTCTTTTATCAATTCTAATAGGTTTTTAGTGGAGTCTTTAGTGTTTTCTATATATATTAACTTGTCATCTGCAAATAATGACTGTTTTACTTCCTCCTTTCTAATCTGCATGCATTTTATTTCTTCTTCTTTTCTGATTGCTGTAGCTAGTACCTCCAGTAATGGTACATTGAATAAGACTGGTGAAAGCAGACATCCCTGTCTTGTCCTGATCTTAAGGAAAATGCTCCCCGCCGCATTGAGTATGATGATGGTTGTGGTTTGGTAATATATGGCTTTTATTATGTTTAGGTATGTTTCCTCTAATCCCATTTTGCCAAAAGTTTTTATCATAAATGGATGCTGAATTTATCAAAAGATTTCTCTGTCTCTATTGGTATGATCATGTGATTTTTATTCTTCAAATTGTTTATGAGATGTATCACATTTATTGCTTTGCAAGTATTGTACCAACCTTACACCTCTGGATAAAATCTCACTTGATCATGGTGTATGATCATTTTATGTATTTGGTGGATCTAGTTTGCTAATATTTTGTTAAGAATTTTAGCATTTACATTCAATAAGGGATGTTGGGCTGCAATTTTCTTTCTTTGCAATGTTATCTGGTTTTGGATTTAAGATAATGTTTGCCTCATAAAATAAGCTTGTATCTTCCCTCCTTTGGAATTTTTTGGAATAGTTTAAGAAGAATGTGTGCTAGTTTTTCTTTAAACATTTGCTAAAATTTGCCAGTGAAGTTATACAGTCCAGGCCTTTTTTTTTTCTGGGAATTTTTTGATTACTGCTTTGATTTCACCAGTTGTAACTGGTCTATTAAGATTTTCTTACTAGTTCTGATTCAGTTTTGGAAGATTGTAGGTAATTTATTTATTTATTTTTTGATCTCATTATTATTCAGTTCATTGTTTAGTAACATGTTATTTAGCCTCCATGTATTTGAGTATATTTTTAGTTTTTTATTGTAATTGTTTTCTAGTTTCATGCCATTGTTCTCAAAAAATATTCTTGATATGACTCCAATCTTACTGAATTTTTTAAGACTGGTTTTGAGTCCTTACATGTAGTTTATCTAAGAATGTTCTTTGTGTACTTTAAAAGAATGTATATTTTACTACTTTGGGATTAAATGTTCTGTAGATGTCAACTAAATACATCTAATCCAGTGTGTCATTTAAAGTAACTTTTGCCCTGTTGATTTTTTTGTCTGGAAGATTTATCCATGGTCAATGGGATATAAAAATCCTCTACTATTGCTGTATTACTGTCAATCTCTCCTTTAATGTTCATGAAAACTTTCTTTATGAGGAAGTTGGGGGACTGGGTGGAGGAGGGCATGGGGAAAAATTGGGACAACTGTAATAGCATAAACAGTAACATATTTCAAAAAAGACTAGGTGCTCCTATGTTGGATGCATGTGTTTAAAATTGTTATATCCTCTTCTTGTTGAATCAATTCCTTAAGTATTATGTAATGTCCTCCTTTGCATATTGTTATGATCTTTGTTTTGAAGTCTATTTTGTCTTATATAAATATTTCCATGCACCAGCTTTTTTATTTTCATTCCCATTTGTGTGGACTATTTTTTCCATCCCTTCAATTTCAGTCTGTGTGTATCTTTTGCTCTGAGGTGGGTCTCATGTAGAGATCTTATAAATGGGTCTTATTTTCTTATCTATTCAACTACCTTATGTCTTTTTATTGAAGCATTTAATACATTTACATTTAAAATCATTATTATAGGTACTTATTCACTGCCATTTCATTATCTAAATCTCTCTGTCCCACTCTGTCATTGCCATCATCTTCTTCTTTTCCTCCTCCTCTTTCTCCTCCTCCTTCTTCTAAGAGTAGGTCCTTTAATATTTATTGCAATACTGATTTGGTGGTAACAAACTCTTTTAGATCTTTCTTGTCTGGGAAGCTTTTTATTTTGCCTTCGATTTTAAATTATAGCCTTGTTGGGTAGAGTAGTCTTGGTTGTAGGTTCTTGTTTTTCATCACTGAATATTTCATGCCAATCCCTTCTAGACTGAAGTTATCTGTTGAGAAACCATCTGACAGTTTTATGGGAACTCCCTTGTAGGTAATTAATTCTCTTCCTCCTGCTGCCTTTAAGATTATCTAATCTTTAACATTTACCATTTTAATTATGATGTATGTTAGTTTGGACCTCTTTGGGTTCACCTTGATTGGGACTCTCTGTCTTTCCTGTACTTGTGTCTTTTTCCTCCACCAGGTTAGGGAAGTTTCCAGCCATTATTTCCTTAAACAGGTTTCCAGTCCTTTGCTCACTCTCTTTTCCCTCTGGTATTCCTATAATACAAATGTTGTACACTTGATGTTGTCCCAGAAGTTTCTTAAATATTCTTCGCTTTTTAAAAAATTCTCTTTTCATTTTATTGCTCTGCTTAGGTGTTTCCTGTTACCTTTCCCTATAATTTGATGATTTGATTTTTTGTTTCATCTAACCTGCTGGTGATTTCTTCTGGTGTATTCTTCAGATATTGTATTCTTCCTTTCTGAATGATTATTTTTTATGGTTTATATGTCCCTTTTTATATTTACCATCCTTTTGTTTAAGTTCTCACTGAGATAACCCATACCCCCTGAGGTCTTTGAGCATTCTTATAACCACTGATTTAAAACTCCCCATCTGGTATCTGGATTGCTTCCATTTTATTTAATTCTTTTTCTGGAGATTTCTCTTTTTCGTTAATCTGAGGTATATTTCTTTTTCTCCCCATTTTGTCTGTTTGTATGTGTTTTCATCTATGTATTAGGTAGATCTGATGTGACACCCAAACTTGTTATGATGGCTTTATGGTAGGTATTTTCTAGTGCTCAGTCATGCAGTCTTCCAGACATTCTGAACTAGGTGCTCCAGGCTTGTTTCTTGTGTGGGTTATGTGTGCCCTTCTGCTATAGTTGACTCTTGAAACTTGTTTGCCCATTTGTGAGTGGAGTTAACCTTCAGGCTGGCTGACTATGAGAAAAGACCTCAATCACCTTGTATGAGTCTCTGTGCAGTGTCTGCCTTTCAAAACGGGGTTGTTTCTATCAGGAAATTATAAGAATCTTGATTTTGGGTGTGCTACTTGTGTGGCTATTTGAATCAAGATCTGGTATGGTCTGAAACCCACCACTGGTTGTGTTGTTTCTCTGTCTACCTGGGTAGGTTTCTGGTGCATGTTGATGTCAAACATTTTCTGTAAGAGGCCTTGGGCCATCTGCCTTAATCTATCTACTGCACTCTTCAATGTTTGTATCTGCTTCTATTGAGCCTGTATTTGCACAGGTTGGGCCATGCTGTGTCAACTTACTGTAGCCCTGAGATGGGGGCAGATCAATAAAAGGTTCAAAGCTCTCTGAGGTCCACCTCAACCTATAAGCTATCTGTCACCTCCTGAGGTTGTCTGGACTTCTTCCAAAGCCTTCTAAAGAAAGTCTGTAGAGTGTGCTCAAGCTATCAACAACCTGTAGACCTTTCCACAAGATGCAAGTTTCATAGGGCAGGGCAACTGGAGTTGGGGGGAGAAGGCTAGTGGGTCTCCTATTTGGAAACAGTATGGTCAGGCACTCAATGAGGAGAAAGTGTCCTCTATGCCAGAGTTATACCACTCACTCTTTGCCAGAGTCTCCAACCCTAGCCCCCCCAGGAGGAGTGCACCACAGGTTCAGGTTGGTTATAGTCAGCCATCTTCACTGCACAAGCAAGCTCAGCATGGTGAGGCCACTGAAACTTGCTAGGGTAGATCAAATTAGTGTCCCATTAGGAATTGTGCTTTTGGAGCCTGTAGGAGTGGGGCAAGCACTAAGCCTATGCCCAGCTATGCAACTGTGTCCATCCAAGACCTGTATAGGGGCCTCTGAGGGAGATACCCTCCAAAGGTCCCAGTTCTGAGCAGAATCCCCTTCCCTCCTTGGAACAGAGCTCAGCATGGCAGGACCACCTGGACTTGGGAGGACAGATCAAAACGATTTCCCATTATGGGTGGTCCAAGCTGAACCCAAAAGTTGGGGGAGCAAGACTCACCCCCTGTTCCAAAGCCACACAGCTCAATGACTAACAGTCTGCCTAGAACTTCTCCAGAAAAAGTGAGCACCAAAGGTTGACTGTTGGGTACAGTCAACATACCTTTCTGCAAAACTTGAGTTTGGAAGGATGGAATCACCGATAGTTGGAGGGTCAGTTTGGTGCAGTATTCAGGCTGGTGCTGTAACAATAGAAAGGCTCAACCAGGGAAGATGGCACCTGAGGGTTGTATGGAATATTGACTCAGGACTGGGACCTCCTGGGCTGACCCTCTAGTCTCCTTTCAGGGCCATGGCACCCAGGTCTTCTCTTTATGACTTCCATATGTCCTGAGTTGCCTTTACCAGAGACACATTGAGTGCCCAAGAGCAAGATTCCATGCATTGGCAGTTAAGAATGCCTGTAGTTTTCCAGCAGACTCCTTATTTTAGGTGAACAGAGTCCTAATGATTTTCACTGTGAGATGTTATGTAGGCTCCGCTTCCTGGCACTTTTGGTTAGGAGTTCCTGGCATGAGGTTGAGACCCTCACTACTCAGGGGGGCTTTTGTATCCAAGGTATCCCTTTGGCTTCTCAGCCTCCATGTGTGGGTGGAAGAAACAGCCCTCTCCATGTCTCTGACCTTACCAGTCTCAATGTGGCTTCTGTAAATCCTTGGTTATAATACTTGGTTCAGCTATCCTTCAATTGGTTATTCAGGTTGATTGCTTTGTAATATAGCTGTAAATATGGTTTGGTGCCAGGAGGAGGTGAGTATAGCTTCTACCTACTCTGCAAATATCTCAAAACCTATTTCTCCTACTTTTAAAACCCATTGTGATAATAAACATTAATACCTCCACAGATTTATCCAAAGAAACTTTATTTTTTTATATTATAGAAGAGGGTCATATACATACATAATTCTATATATTTGATTATACTAGTGAAGTATTTCATTTTGACTTCCTGACTTTTCATTTTTTTAGTAAATGTATCAACTTTCATTAGGATTAATCCTTAGTGAAGTTCTTTTCTTTATTTCAAAAATTAAGTGACAAATAAATAGCATATGTATTAACAGGGTGTTGTTCATAATTTGGTTCTAATTCTAAACCGCTGCTTTATAGGTTTTCCTATCATCTCCATAAAGATACTAACCTATGATTAGTAACTATCTTTGCTTTTGTTAAATAATACTTTTTGTTGCTGTGATACTTAACTTTATAGTCTGAATATTGCTTATACTCAGAGAAGAACCAGTCAGTTTATAAAATATCATATTGGGGTGAATTATCTTTCCTAACATTTTTATGCTAAGCCTAATCTCATAAAGATATTTTTCAAGTATAGTGTTTTTCACACTTGAGTTTACTGTTTGGCAGCTCTTGGAATATACTATCATAATAATCCTGCACATAGCCTTTAGAAGTATTTATAGGGATAATCAAAGTTACAATTTTGATATCATAGATGCATACCAGCAACTTGAGACAAGTATTACTTATACTGAATTTCTCTTTAATGATCATTCCTACCCCATGACAATGTAAAAAGTGTTCACCAACCAATAATCTGTAAACCTCTAGCAATGAGGCCAACTTAATCACACAGTCAGTATGCCAATTTTTCAAGAGTCTGCTGGCTGACACACACTGCTTCACTACCATTGCCAGTTATTATATAATTAGATGAAATAATGTGAGTGTAGTGTAATTCAGATCATTTTCATATATATAATGATGATGAACAACTTTAGTTCTTATAGCATTACTGGCATTGGCTAACAGTATATGATGACTTCATTGGATAACAACCACCTCTGCAGTTAAATTTGTGATATGAAGATATGATCTTAGAATTCATCTTTCTTAACAGCTGGAATCAAGAAGGTTAATACTTAACCCAACTATTTAAACTTCATGCAAATAATTTGGGATGAATTAAACAGGTTTATGAGTATAAGGTGATATAAGCTTCCATAGCTTAGTTTAAGTAATTCAAGATAATATTTTGGGAATGCATAGTTTCATTCAGATCCCTTCAGGGCTGTCCAACCTGTGGTCTGTGGGCTGCACATGAACCAGGATGGCTATGAATGAAGCCCAACACATCATAAATTTACTTAAAACCCCTTTTTGCTCACCAGTTTTCATTAGTGTTTGTGCACTTAATGTGTGGCCCAAGATAACTCTTCTTCCATTGTGGCCCAGAGACACCAAAAGTTTGGATACCCCTGCTAGACAGTAGATTTCTACAGAGGTGAGATTTTGCTCTCTAGAGGATGTTGAGCGATGTCTGAAGACATTTTTGGTTTTCACAACTTGGGAGGTGGCACTGGCATCTAGTGAGGAGAGATTGGGAATTCTGCTAAACATCTGGCAATACCCACATCCCTTCCAACTCAGAATCATCTGGCCCAAATGTCAACAGTGCTGAAGGTAATAATCTTAGCTTTAGATGACAAAAACTTGAATTTCAACTAATTCCCTTCAGTGGGATATAGTCCAGGTTACATAAGCTGTTTTCTGGTCTCTGTTGTCCTTATCACATATAAATGTTTATGCAATTAAAATTAAAATAACAGAAATGCAAAAAGGGTCATAAATATAAAGTAAAAGTATACATCTCAGGAAATGAGTCTTAACCACTTTTCTACTGGAGTTAATTGCAGGTAGATACATTCAAAGGTACACCAACAGTAAAACCATACCTAAATACTTTTAATGTTTTAATATACTTTTATATATATATAAAACAATAAGAACTTGAGTGTATGTAGTTTGACAGTGATGTCAATAATTTCATCATATGCCCCTCTGCTTTGAAATTATCACAAAGATGATACTATTTTTATAATTAATTTTATAAATATATTTTTGCTGGAAGATTTTAATAAAAGTGTTCTAGGAGTCAGATGTCAGATTCACAGTTAACTAATTACTCAATCCATATTTGCTGAGTGTGACCTAAGTGCCCAACACTGTCATTTCATTACTCTAAAGGCCTGTGTTAAATCCAAGGAAACCTCTTTCACTTGAGTGGATAGGAGAAGCACTTGAGGAGGGGAATTCCTCAAAGTCCTGTTTGTTTGCCAGAAGCTGTAGTTTTCAAGTTTTTAGCCCGTCAGAATGACTAGATGGTACTTTTTTCTTATTCTTGGACCTGAGCATCCAAGAGTCTGATTTAGTAGGTATGGAGAAGAATCCGGAGTAAGCATTTTTTAAATGAACTCTTCTAATGATTTCTGCCAGTGATTTCAGATGATAGTTTTGGAAATACTGCCTTAAACCTGTAGTTTACTGGGTACAACTCTCAGTCAACAAGGTCAACTCTCAGTCTGGGAAAGGAAGAACATGAAGGGATAAATAGAAAGGTCCAAAAAGTTTAAAGACTGTAAATAAGTTATTCTTAACTTGTAATAATAATTCATTGATTCAACACATATTTATTGCAAACCAGTTGTCTGGCAGGAATAAAACAGAAAAATAATCTGTTCTGATGGAGCTTACATTCCAGTGGCGGAGACAGACAGTGAAGTACTAGCAGAAACGATGAATAGTTGTCTTCAGATGCATTCTCTAGAGTGATTCATTAGTAAGTTTGGAAGGAAATAATAATTTAAGGATTTCTTTCCTTTGAAATATGTTCTTTCTCCACACCCCTCTCCTTAGACCCATAATCCTACCAGTCAAATGTTTGAAGTGTTAATAGACACTAAATTAATAGGCCAATGTTTTACTTCAAAGAAACATTATATCTCACATTCTAAAAGATGTGGTTGCCACCTGTAACACAGTAATTGGACATAATAATCTTGACAAATCTTTCTGCCATATTTTGTTTTCCATTTGTAAAGTACTATCATGTATATTTAGTACTATCATACATTTTATTTTGGTTGACTTTATACCTCAATGTTAAAATTGCATACATTGTCATAATTATATATTTTTGTGCAGCATAACAGTAAAATTTTTAAAGTTCTATGATTAAATGATAGAAATTATGTGTACTTGTGTTTTTATTGGTTTCTCAACTATCTAGGATATTAACTAAATTTGGAGGATTTAAAATGTTCTCCAGTCAATAAAATAAAAATAATAAAATGTGCTTGAAAAACTCCAGAATGCAATGTTTAAATCTATTTATTAACTGCAGATTATCTTGTAGCTTCTATTATGTGACTGTGAATCATAGTCCTTCAAGACTTGATAAAATGTGCAGTGCTACCTGAACTTGCACAATCATGGATTCCTTTGCATAGTTTATAAAAGGACCATATGCTCTAAAAGAGTGATTAAAAACAGGGAGAAAATATAAAAACCAGGTAAGCCAAGACACATTATAAAAAATCTCTCTTTTCTGTCTCTCCACACACACACATATGCATGCTCACAAACATGCACAAGCACACAATTATATAATTCCATGTCCTGCATTTCACTGGATATAAATTGTTAATCAGAACAACTTTCTTTCAACATTGAGTTAAAATTTAGTGATTTTTTAGTGCTTGCATTTCAACCTGGTGAAGTTATTTTTATATTAGTTACTAATCATTAAGTTACTTCTCTATCCTATCAAGGCACTAGAAAGAATTGTATCAAAAGAAGGAAGACAAAGGAGTAAAGAATCCCAGATCCTTTGTTGCCAAATCTGTCATTATTGGCTTGAATTTTGTAGAACATATGGAATGAGGAACACCCAAGGAAATAAACTGCTAAGGGAAAATGCACAAAGACAGTCTTGAACATAAACATTAGTAAAGATGGAGAGTAATCATATGTGAAAATAAAGAGTTTAAATGAAAAGTAATTATATTAATTACAGATGTAATTTTTAAAATATAATTAATATGATGTATCCATTAAATCAAGAATTGTGCCCTGGCTGGCGTAGCTCAGTGGATTGAGCGCGGGCTGCAAACCAAAGCATTGCAGGTTCGATTCCCAGTCAGGGCACATGCCTGGGTTGCAGGCCAGGTCCCCAGTGGGGACCACATGAGAGGTAACCACACATTAATGTTTCTCTCTCTCTCCTTCTCCCTCCCTTCCCCTCTCTAAAAATAAATAAAATCTTAAAAAAAGTAAATAAAAAAAAAGAATTGTGTATATTTATATACTGGCTTGTTGCAGGAAAGATTTATAGTAATTACTAATTTAAGACCACTTTAATTTTACATTTATTAATTTTATGCTGCACAGTTTATTTTCAGTAGTAACAAAAATAAAACTCTTATACTAACATATACTTCATGTTTGGTATTAGGGATCAGATTTTATCAGGAAAGAATTCTATACTCAAATGGAAACAATCCCCTTAGTCATGCTAGGAAAAAGTTTTGTTTGTTTTTTTTTTTTTTTTCATTTAGTGAGGCAGTACTGAGAATCAATGTCATAATCTAATGATTATTACTCTTGATTATATGTAGATTGTGCTTAAATACAATAAACTAAAGCTACTTCTCATGTGATGGGTTTGGTTCTAGCACTTTACCAAAATTCTTGTCTTCATAATGTTTAATTCCTCCATTTATTCATTTAACAAGCATTAAATGTTTATTATGCTCCTGTTGTTTGTCTATTCATGGATCACCACACATGTCTTGCATTTGGCATTATGCAGTTCTTGCAATTAAGACACCAATGTCCAGATTTGACAAAGAAAGTTTAAAATTACACTTTTCAGAACACCATCTTAGTGAAACTGTGTTCTGTTTAAGCATGTGACAGAGTGGGCATGCATTAAACCTCAGTCAATTACTTACAGCTCAGTCTCTCTGGGATGTCCACCCTTTTAAAATCTCTGGGTCACACTGGAAGAGTTGTCTTGGGCCACACATGAAATACACTGCAACATGTAATTACATAAAAACTTCATAGTGTTTTAAGTAAGTTTATGATTTTGTGTTGGGCAGCATTCACAGCAATCCTGGAGTGCCTGAAGGCCATGGGCCACAGGTTGGACATCCCTGATAGGCAGGCAGGTCTGAGATGGCCCTAAAAGTTTCCCTTATGTTGTGAAAAGCAGGTAAATGTTTTCTTATGTGTTCAAGTGTAGCCCAGATAAGCACAGCAAACTGGTGAATCTTATTATATTATTTGGATAGAACCAGGAGAATACAGACAGCAGAAACCTGAAGGATCTGAAAGTGCCTATTTCCCATTGTCCATTCTCCCATGCAAATACTTCATGGATTTTTTTCATTCTTCTTCTCAATTTTGTCGCAAACATCCTGGTTTCAAAATCCTTTGAAATTTAAAGGCAAAGTTAGACAAAATCTGAGTGGAAAACCTGCTCCAATTATTTTTTTTAATTTTATTTAATCATTGTTCAAGTACAGTTGTCTGTCTTTTACTCCCATCCCAGCCCACTCACCTCTCCCTCCCCACCTCCCTCCCATTTCCATCCCCCTTAGTCCTTGTCCATCTGTCCTTTATATTTGTTCCTGTAAACCCAATTGTTCAATATGAAGTTTTCATCATGCAAAAAAATGAGGATTTCAAAATAGTAATAAAAACTGATAAATAAAATTATATCTCAACTTTAATTTTGACCTAAGATTCATATTTACCACACCAGACTGTGTATCTGAAACAAGGTTATTTAGACATTTTTCAGAGTAGGATTAAAGTACTTCAATAGTACATAAATAAAAATATTAAAATAGGAGTATTCAATCTTTACCATCTTTTTTCTAGTAACTGATGTGACTCTTCATGGTTTCTAGTCCCATCCTAGGTGTCAAAATTTGATGTATCTGTATCTGAGTCTATGAAAAGTGATGAGCGATTATTAGATGTAAGCAAGTATTCTACTACATATGAAAAGTCACATTTGGGTTCCAGATCACCCTCCCATAGTAATTTTAAAAGCAATTCATATGGAAAAATGGAGGTTACCTAATATGTAGGAGACATTATGGCTACATCAGTAAATGTTCCATTAACCTGGATTAGGAACTAAATCTTCTTAAACTATTGATCCATAATGAAATCATACTCGCATAAACATATTATCACTCAAAGCTCAGAAAATAAAGCTAAAAAAATAATTTAAAGCTTTTTCAGCTGATAATTAGACCTGACTAAATCTCAGTTTATTTAACCTCTTCGAATATTGTCAGAAACTAATCTTTACATTATTTTTGTTCCATTAGTTTGAATACTCATAAAGTTTTATATTTCAATGTAGAATAATTTTAGTTTAAAATTTATATCATTATTCATCAGTTAATGATCAAATATTTATGTATAATAATTACTTATACTGTTATGTATAATTAATGAAACATTGGAAATAAGCTTAATAAAGAGAAATATAATAATGGAAAAAATAAATTATTGTGTAAACCTATAATGGTATATTAGAATCAACAAAAGTTATATCTAGAAGAGGTACAGAAAAATAGATAAATTAATGTAGAAATCTATAATGAAATATCATAGAGTCAACAAAAGTTATACTTAAGAGTCAGAGTTACAGATAGTTTCATTTAGTTCATCACTTTTCTGTTTTTGCTATGTGTTCTACACTCACAAAAATTATAAAATGATAAAGTATTTTCTTATCAACATATTTTTACATTTACAATTTTTTATCTGTTATATTATTAGGTTAATTGGTTTAGTTATTTATAAAGGTCATTCATTTGACAATTGCATAAATGCATTTGAGGAGCAGGTCATACCCTTGAACCTAGATAGAATATCTTATAATCAATTATAATATTTCCAAGAAACACTATTCTTTATGAGAAAACAGTAAAAAATTACAAAAAATATTTTAGCATAGTAACAGAATAGTTAGAATTCTTATTTACTAACTGTTTCTCTTGCCAAGTTAGGCAATGTTCCAAAATCATAATGCTGCCAAATTATATGATGTTATTATAAAATTTTCATTTAACAGAGCCTTAATGATTTTTGCAAAGTAAGTTGATTCAAATAGGTTTTTAAATAACAACCATACCAGAGCTCCTAAACATGTGAGACCCAGAAATGAATGATAGATATTTCTGGGAAATAAGGTGGTAGGATAGAAGGTGGGAGGTGCAGATGGCTGGGGTGGGGAGCGTGATGGGGGGGAAATGGAGACAACTGTACTTTAACAATAATAAAAATAAAGATTTAAAAAATTCAAAGAGAAAAAGAATGAATCTGGTACTAGCAACTTATATTCCAGGCTTTATCAGGCAAATCAATTAATTCTCCTTATTTGAAAACAAAGTTGAATACTCCATATTTTTTATAGAAGCCAGTGACTTTCTAAAGCATATGACTGACTTGACTGATTTTGTTACAGGACATTAAACCAAATAAGTCCTCCCAGTGAGACTTCCTTTTGCTTCTACATGCAACCAAGGGAAGTTTCTTACTTACTCCTTTTTGATAACTCCACATGCATGATCACACCTTGATAGATGGGAATTATGATTTATCCTATTTTCCAAAAATGCAGTGCTCCATTTCCCCAGTTACATATGCATATATATTTACCATAACATTAATTTGGAGGACATTACCTTCAACTTATAGAATAGTTATTATTTTATAAATTATATAACAAAAATGTTCAGTCTTTGGTATGATTATTTTACCTAAGAGCTCTGTTATTAATATACTGTACCACTTTAGAGAAAAACGAGTCAGGAACAATATGACAATTTACAGCTTCTATTGAGTTTTTCTTGGTCTTTGTTCTGTGGATTATAACCAACAATGAGATATATACTTTGAAGGAGGTAAAATAAGATCAATATTTATTTTTGCTTATAAAGATCAACCTCATGATTTTTACATAATTTCAATAACAATTTAAAACATTAGGCAGTCTGTACATTTATACATTGATTTTTAAGTTCTGATAAAAGTATAAGGCATGTACTTGACACCTACAATATTTATTAAGTGACTAATTGAATAAATTATATCTTCAAATAAATCAGGAATAAAAGTCTCAATTTTGAATAAGTTTGTATCTTGCAAAAATAGCATCAATTTTATAAAATGTAAAATATTAAAAACTATTCCACAAAAACAAAGTAATTGAACTCATATCCATAGGACATGAAAAAAGGAACATAAAGAAAAATATGAAAAAGGAGTAGATACACATTATTTTCAATATTATGGGGTGGTATTATGGCCTAATGAAAAGAGAGAGGCATGATTGAACAGACTGACAGATCTCAGAGAGGAGGAAGTTGTTGGGGACTGGAAGAAATGAGTCAAAGAACATATATGCATGCCACATGGACACAGATAAAAGTGGTGAAGGAAGGCTAGAGGGGAGAGGGCTGAGTGGAGGAGGGCAAAGCAGGGAGAATGGTGGATGTCTTTAACAGTGTCAACAATTAAAAAAATTATCCTATTTATGAAAGAAAAAAACGTCAAAAATGCTTGAAATTACAATTAATTTCATGGAACCACTCTATAAAAAGAAACACACTTTTCTATATGAGGATTTGGCAGTTGGAAAATATTTTGAAACATCAATAAAAAATTTTAAAAAATATTATGGTAAAAAGACACCATAAGAAAATTGTAAATAATAGGAAAGAGCTCAAAAGACATTAAAATTATATAGAAAATTAAAACTTGTCTTAGGATTGTAAAATAATATTAGAACAAGAAGGGGCAATATATTTACATGAAAAAAGAATCAGTATTCTGAAGATGGCAATTATCTGCACATATAAGGGTGCTCTCCTGAGAATTCCAAAAGGATCAGGCAGGATGAAGGACCAGTTTAATTTGAATGAGGAAAGAAAAATATGATAATGAATCTAAATTTCATCTGGAAAAATAAACAGATAAAAATGACCTGAAAATACTTTTGAAAATAATGAGCAGTATCTTTTAAAAATGTTTTTAAGTTTTCAATTACTTTTTACATTCAATACCATTTTGTATTACTCCCAGGTATACAGCACAGTAGCCAGACAATCACATACTTTACAAAGCATTCCCTCTGACATTTCCAGCACCTACCTGGTACCATAAATCATTACTCCAATATCATTGACCATATTTGCCATGCTGTACTTTACATTTCCATGACAACTTTGAAACTATCGATCTGTACTTCTCAGTCCCTTCACCTTTTTCACCCTGCTTCCCAACTCCCCACTTCCCCTCTGGCAACCATCAGTCTGTTCTCTATATCTATGAGTTTTTATGTTTTGTTTGTTCATTTCTATTGTTCTTTAGGTTTCAAATATAAGGAAAATCCTATGGAGCGGTTTCTTAGATTGTGTGGCAGGTTTTTCACAGATGGTTGCAATAATCCCTTCTGTTCTTATATTCAAAATATTGTGCCTTATTACTGTTCTAATCATGAAATTAATAAAAATATTATAAATTATCAATACTTATTGAAATATTAAACCAGAATTGTCAAGGAAATGCATGTTAAACAATAATGAACTATGTTTAAACTATTACATTAGCAGAGTCTAAACATAATAAGACTCCCTTGTGTTAACAAGATTTTGGAATAGACATTCTAACACAATGTTAATAATAGTATATGTTTTTAAAAATCTTTCTTAAATACAAGGGTTCTATATATTTAGTTTTAAAAATGCACTTAATATTTTATTAAGCAGTTTGAGTTTTAATAAGATATTCTAAGGGAAAAAATGAAGATGTTAATAAAAAGATGTATGTATAAGGATGTCCATAGCAGCATTATGCATAGGACAGATAACTTAGAAATAATGAGAATGCCATTAAGGATCATTATAATGGAAAGCTATTATACCATTAAATGTCACATTAACATAGCATATTAATGATCTGGATCAATATTCACAATAATTGCCAAACAGAAGTATTCACAATAATGGCTGTGCAAAAATAGTAGATTTAGCAGGTATTGTTAATCTGTTTGGTATTGATAGTAAAGACTACAAGGACATAAACTACATTTAAACAGCAGTGCAATTATGCATAGGTTTAGTTTTAGTAGCAGTAACATTATTATTAGTAACCGACATTTCTAAAGGACACGCTATATGCAAGGCATTAAACTAAGCATTTTATATGGATCATGTAACTTAACAATCCTCACACATATTCTATAAGAAAAATGCTATTCTATCTCTATTTTACCAATGAGGAGTAGAAACAGAAATTGGGTATAATCTAACAGATTTTTTTTTTTGGTATTTATGTGTGTGTGTGTGTTGGCGGGGCGAGTCTAAGGTTTGAAAATGTTGAAAATAAAGCTAAAATGTTATATTTTTAAAAAAGACAAAGCAAAGAGTTCTCCAGTCTTCATTGTCTTGGTTTTATTAATTATCTGATAAAACTTTTGTATACATTGATACATATTCTCTTGACATAGAGAGCCAAAAGCATACTTCTTGATATTTGTAAATGATAAAATCTTACTATCTCAAACACAATGTCCTAAACAGACAACTAACCAGGTTTAATTGTGTGGTTTGGCATCTAGTGGTAAGAATCTGAAAAACATCAAATGATATTTCCAAAAGAAAAGAGAGAATAGGAAAAGAAAATGCTGGAGAGGAAAAGAAGGGGAAAAGAAAGGAATGCACTAGGATGATCACAAAGAAAGCAAACAAGCTCAGGAAGGACAAGCAGAATGAAAAGTACCAGTGTTCTACAATATTTAAATTGATAAACCAAGTTAACTCAGGTATTTTGGGAATTTTCAGAATTATTGTATTATATTAAGAAATACTACCGCACAAATCTGGATGCTTCATTACAGGGAATATATTCTGGGCATTGTGAACATCTCTTACTATCTGGATTCTTTTTTTTTCATATTAAAAACATATTGACCTCTACATAACTGTGGATTTTCTACTGCTTGTTTGATTCTGCACTGGAATAGTTTCAAATCAACTTCTTTTCCTAAAAGAGTGTCAAGTCCCCTGTTGCTCACCCCAGTGGCCAGATTCCAGTCACTTTCTGTCACTAGGATTAATAAAACCTAATCCCAGTTCAATTTTCTCTTAAAACATAGGAATCTAAACTTTATCCATGAAAAGTCTACTGGTTTTCCAGACATTTGTCTTCTTCAGCTGATCATCCACATATGATAGATTCAAAATTCAGTAGAAATAAAACCCATGAAGTGAATATAATCCAAGGAAAATAACTCTAACAAACTTTTCAATTACTCTAAAATGTTCTTAGATCTAACCAAGTCTGGATAAAGTAATGTACTCAGACTCTATTGTATTGATGACTGCTATAAAAATAGCTGTTTAACTAATAGTTCTGCCTATTGTAAGGATGTCATCAAGAATATTTTTCACTATTTTCACAGGGCCATTTGTAACATTTTTCCGAATTGTTAAATAGATATAATTTTTTCTGGGAACTCAGTGCTTTTTATGGTTTTAATCTTGAGGATACAAAACATGTAATTGATAGTATTTTTACTTCTTCTCTGCAATTAGATAACTGGTTTAAATTGGTGGCTCATGAATAGTTCACAAATGTGTATATATGAGGTTAAAGCATACACATTTAGCTTTATGTTTGATTAATTTAATGTAAGATTTTTATTTTTTCTTTCTTTTATTTTTTCTCATTTTGGTGCCCTTTTCATGTACACTGAAGTTTCTTTTGTTATGTGCTTCTTTCAACTACATGAGGATTTTTTTTCCTGGAGGAACAAACATGAATGAATGAATGAATGAATGATTAACTTCCCTAAACCATTAAAGGTGTGTTAATATCTGTTTATAAATGTATGTGGAACTGATTTAAGTGTAATTAACAATATGCTTTTGGTTAGCTTGATTTCCAAAAACCATTGGGTATTTTTTGTTTTATAAAAATGCATGCCTCAGAGAACTGTTAGCCATTTTTATTAAGTGCTTCTAGATTAGACTCTGTCAAACGCAGTCCTTTTTTCCCCCTGGTAGGAGGGCAAGATGAGTATTTTTTCAGAACTGCTTTTGTTGACAATGATGATGCTTATGGACATAATGGTATCTGTGTCAGCTCAGTCCTTTTAACATATGATTGTCTATCAGACACAGGACTCTATAGACAATGGAGATAAAATGGAATTATGACCTAGGTGATGAAGTCTAGGATAATTTGAGAGTAATGGAAAAGACATACACATAAAACAAATTGTTTCAATTATGCAATAGGCACAGTGATAAAGATATACACAAGGAATTACTGGTGAAATTACATAATAAAACTTAAAAAAGTTTAAAACACTTTGCAATATCTGTAAATAGTCAATAATTGTTTAGTGAGCATCTTGTATAAGGTGATATAATGCTAAATTCTAGGAATAAAGCACAGAACACCTAATCCTCTATTTGAGCTCCCACTTCAGCTTTTACTTACTTTAGCTTTTTGCCTTCCCTTTCTTAGGCTATTCCTTGCTTCTCTTTTTCCCATTATTTTAATTTATACCTATCTATATCTATATTCATCATCTATATCTATCTATATAAACAATATATTGTATCCACATATGATTAAATTTAAACATTCCATCTCTATACTGTTCTATCTCTATACTATTTTACCCCCCATTATAAATTAACTCTATGTTTTGGTTTTTTTTGCTAACACTATAAAGAATATAAAGGGTCAAGGAATGTTACCATTCATAAACAAAGAATGTTAGTATTTGAGATTTGAAACATCAAATCTAAATTCTAAATTCTAAAATTTGTAACAGTATGATATTTGTACCTGTATGCAAATCAGCACACACTCAAAATTCAGATTTCCAGAGAAAATAAGCTTTTGGAAATGTTTTTATTTCTTTATTTTGTTTAGTTTTCTGTGTGTTTCATATAGTATGTTAAGCGAGTTCCTGTTTTGGGATTTTATTGTTTATAAGAGTCATCAGAGAAGCAGCCTAAGAGAAACTATAAATAATTCTTCCCTTGCTTTTAGTGAATTTCATAGATCTCTGGGTTTTAAAAAATTTCATCTGTTACTTCAATTCAGCAGTGACAAAACACCACAAAGAATTTCTGTTCATGTTATCTGAAATTAAATGTAGCCATGTGGATATGTGAGGGAGAAAAGTCTTGATTGCCTACTTTAACAAAGTAAAATTAGTTGAAAATGACTTACTGCAGGAAGTCTTTTCTCAATACTGCCTCCCTGGCTGGAGAAAGCATCCTATACTTTTGTTCCCATAAAGACCTTTAAAGGGTTTCATTTTTAATGAATTTATTGGGGTGACATCAATAAATAAAATTATATGGACTCATAATTTATACCTACAATTTATAATTGTACACATCATAGAAGTGTACAGTTCTATGATGCATCATCCGCATATTGCATTGTGCAAAAAAAGACTTAAATTCTTCTTTCTATTAAAAAATTACATTGTAATTTTATTGTTTACTACTGTCTATATCCTCATATCCTAGACCCACAAACTGGCACAAAGGAGGAGCTCATGTTTTGTTGAACCATATGGGGAAACTTCAGCAGGGCATTCCAGCAATTTAAGAGGCAAATCAAAGTTATTAACTTGCTAATCCCAGATTTAGTACTAGGGCATTTTAGCAATTGCTAACTACAAAACTTCAATAATATAATACTTGTATCCCACAGTAAGTTAAAACAAGTCTAGGATTTAAAAAATATGGTTACAGATTGATACGATATCATAGTGCTAAAAGCTTAATAATTAGTGATTATCTGCTTTAAATTGATATGACAAAATCTTTTATATATTGTCATTGAGCTTTTGCTCTATTTCTTCCTAAAGCCTCTTCATCAAATGTTAAAATAATAAACACACAATAAACAAGCCAACATAAAAACAAGCAAATCGCACATAACATGACTTTTTCCTCTCTAAAAACAAATAATGTATTTTGTAGAAATTTGACATTGTTCCTAAAATTAAGCAAATTCACCCCCAAACTAAAAGGTCAGATTTCATTTTTAACTGCTTAACAGATTTTTCTTTATTGTGTTTTGTTTTTTGTTTTTCCAAAGTAGCTGTCATCATTTTTGCTATTTCATTCTTCCATCTTCAGGGCCAGCATGATGGTGGTCTTGGCTGAAAAAAACATGTATAACCTTTCAATTCTGTAAAGCAAATACATTAACCTTACAATGATCAATGCCATTGGAGAATAAAAAATTCTTTCTAGGTTCTTTTATTATGAAAATTTAACAAAAAAAGAACCAATAAATATAAATTTGATTCTTTATAAAATAATCACAAAAATTAGTGTTGGGAAGTTTTAAAGAAAGCATTGCTATTTTATAGTTTAAAATTTCCCAGTTATTGTTAACAGCTGTAGTTCTGTAACAAAAGGAATATTTTCTTTCTCCATTATTGTGTAAGATTTATGTGTGTGTACAAACAAATATTTACATATACATAGTCTTTCCAAGAAGTATCCAGCCATGTACTATGAAAACTGAAGATATTTACTGAGGAAGATAACATAGATATAAGAAACATTACACATAGGACAATGATACCTCAGTCCCCTTCAACCATGGGACCTCATGCAGTTCTCCTAATTGCCATCAGCTGCCCTGTCATATTTTCCTCAATCTAATTGATGGTCTGAAGTCTCTTGCTTTTTAAAGATGTTTTTAGTTTTAGAAGAATCCAGAGAACATGGGACACCGAATCTGGGCTGTGGGGGGGCTAAGTCACCTCAGTGATTTGATGTTTCACCAAAAAATTGCACAAGATGTGATGGATAAGTGGGTGTGTTGCTATGATGAAGCTGCCAGCCACCAGCTTCCCATAGCTATGGCCTTCTGAATAATCTGAACTGTTCCCACAGAGAGATGTTCAGGCTTAATGCAAAATTTGATTCAGATTTTTTCTTTACTGACTCAGTCCTTTTGAATGTGACATCCATACAGTGCACAAGCTCACTCAATGGCATCTACCACCCCCACTGACTAGTACAGTGCAGTCATCATTGATCACCCATGTGCATTCCAGTATACTCTCCTTGGCTGCCAGGTCACATGAATGTAGTGCGAACCATTCCAGTTTTTTTCCAGACAGACCTTGTATATTCAATATTTTAAAGAAAAACAAACCATGTTGACAGAAGTATCAAAGTGACCATTAAGACCTGAAAGTTCATTCGCTCTATTTGTGCTGACACTGTAGCATGAAAGTGCTTCTGTACTCAAAGTCCTGATAAATATTTATTATTTTAGAAACATGAATTCCTCCATGTTGCCCGTGGAGAAAAAAAGCTCTTCAAGCTTTCAGGATTTTCTCTAAACGTTTAAAATCATGCTCTACTTCTGCATTCTGATGAACAATCATTAGCTTCTTTCTGGGAAATAAAATGGTTTGACTCTTTTATTCCCCCTTATTGGCTTTATTCTGTGTCCTGCTTTGTTCCTAAAATTATAATTTAGTTTTGTCATTTAAGGGATAAAAATAACAATTTTAAGTATAGTAGGTATTAAACTTTATGACTGAGGTAAAAGACATTTAAATAACACAGAAACAATCTATGCAGTAATTAATAACAACTATTCATATTATTAGATATTAGTATGACCTCCAAAAGTGACTTAAACACCTTTTTTCATTAATTTAGGATATATTCAAGAACAAAAGTTTCTTATATTTAAAACACATTAGTAATATGACATGGGTTTTATCTAGAATCCAAACTAAGTAAATGTTTTGAAGAAAATATATGATACTATATTATAAGATAATTTTGTGAATTCATATACTCAATATAATACATTAAAATGTGCATATTACTAATGTGGATATTTAATGGCATGATAAATTATTTGATATCTACATGAAAACATTACAAAAAACACAGGGTATGGACCTAATTATATTAAAATACTTATCCTTCATAGAAATGTATATACAAAAAATTTGAAAAATGATTTCTAAGTGACATCATGAAAATGATTTCTAAGTGGTATCATGAAAATTATTTCTAAGTGATATCATGAAAATTATTTCTAAGTCATTAAGGGCTATTTAAGTGAATGCCATATGGATATTCACACTGGTAAATTGTATATTAAAAGCAGTGCCTTGAAAATTCACATATCCATACAGGTTATGGGATTTCTTGGAATTCAAGGACACTAATCAAAAATGTAACCAAAAATCTTATGTGAAAATGCATAATACAATTCTCTTTAAAAATGTAAAATCAAAACCAAAAAAAGAAAAAAATGTTACAATTGAGTAATAGTTTAATAGATATAAAATTCATAACATGTTACATAAGAATCAATATTGCATTATCAAAATGCTTAATAGTATGTGAAGATATCCACATTCTATATTGAGATAATAAGTACATAATGCATATAAATATGGATACATGCATATATATTTAAGTGTAACTATGTCATAAATAGATAAACTAGGTGAAAAGTACAATAAAATATTAGCATTGTATGTCACTGAAAGGAAAAATTAAATTACTTTTCCTCCTGCACATGTTTCTGTATTTTTCACATATTCTGTAATGTTTATAATTCTAAGAAAATTGCTTCTTTAAATTAAAATATTTATGCTTTTGAAGGATACATTTTTTCTTAAGCCCCTCTCCTTCATTATTAATTTATCTTTCATAAGTTTTAACACATTAAAGAATTTTCAAAATAGTATATAAAATTGTTCAGAATTAATTTTATTTCTGTTGCCAGCATGTTGAAATTATTACCTTAACCAAAGGTATGTGGGTTTCTTTTATTACTACTAATAATGTTTTTAGTTCAAGTGATTTAAGGTTTTGTTACTAACATGAAAGTATAATTAACTCCAGGTGATTAATAAAATTATGATATTGAATGCAAACAGAATGTTGTAGTCATTCATAGGCATATCATAATTTTTAATAGCTTTTGAAGTAAGGGAAGTGACATTTCTTGGATAACTCTTCACTACTATAATACATGTAAGGCACTGTGATAATACTTTTTATACTTATCATGCTGTAAAATTCCTGTAGAATTCATAAGTAGCCATTCACTTCTAACTTTATCTTTTTAAAAATTTAATCTTTATTGTATATTTTCCATTACCATTTAGTGGCCTTATACCCCATCCACCCAGGAATTACCATATTGTCCATGTCCATGAGTCTTTTTTCCTTTTTGCTCAGTCCCTCCATCCCCTAGTCAAACCCCTGTAGCTGTGATCCTGCTCTCTACTATGAGTCTTTCTCCATTTTCCTTGTTAGTTCAGTCTGTTCATTAGATTCCACATATGAATGAAATAATACGGTACTGTCTTTGACCATCTCATTTCATTTAGCATAATGTTCTCCAGGTCCATTCACACTGTCAAAAAGGGTAACATTCTCTTCTTTTTTATAGCCTAGTAGTATTCCATTGTATAATTTTCCCATAGTTGTTTCATCCACTCATCTACTGATAGACACTTGGGCTGCTTCCATATCTTGGTGATTGTAAATAATGCTGCAATGAACATAGGGTTGCTTATGTTCTTTCAAATTAGTTTTTGGGGTTCCTTTGGATATATTTCCAAAAATGGGATAGCTGGGTTGAAAAGCAGATCCATTTTTAACTTTCTGAGGCATTTCCATACTGCTTTCCACAGTGGCTGCATCAATCTGCATTTCCACCAACAGTGCAAAAGGGTTCCCATTTCTCTGCATCCTCATTAGTACTTATTGATTTATTGATGATAGCCATTTTGGCAGGTGTGAAATGATATCTCATTGTGGTTTTATCATGCATTTCTCTGATGATTTGAGAGGTTGAACATCTTTACATATGTCTATTGGCCATCTGTATATCCTCTCTGGAGAAGTGTCTATTCAGGTCCTTTGCCCATTTTTTAATTGAGTTGTTCGGGGCTTTTTAATGTTGAGTGTTGTAAATTCTTTATAAATTTTGAATATTAACCCCTATCAGATATATTGGCGAATATGTTCTCTCATTCTGTAGGTTGTCTTTTTATTTTGTTTACTATATCCTTTGCTGTGCAAAACCTTTTTAGTTTGATGTAGTCCCATTTGTTTATTTTTCTTTTGTTTCCTTTGCCCAGGGAGATATATTCAATAAAATATTGCTATGAGAAATATCTGAGATTTTGCTTCCTATGTTTTCTTCTAGGATTTTTATGGTTTTTGGTCTAACAACTGTTTAACCCATTTTGAATGTATTCTTGTGTGGTGTAAGAAGGTGGTCTAGTTTCATTTTCATGCACATACCTGTCCAATTTTCCCAACACCATTTATTGAGTAAACTATCGTTTGCCCATTGTATGTGCTTGCTTCCTCTGTCAAATATTAATTGACTATAAAGGTGTTAATTTATTTCTAGACTCTCTATTCTGTTGCATTGATCTATGTGTCTGTTTGTATGTCAGTACCATGCTGTTTTGATTACTATGCCCTTACATAATGAAATCAGGTAGAATCAGAGAATATGAATACACAGATTACACCTAGTGAAACTGACACAATAATAAAAAAAACTCTCAATACACCAAAGCCCTGGATTGATGGTTTCACAGGTGAATTATACCAAACATTCCAAGAGGAACTAACACCTCTCCTCAAACTATTTCATAAAATTCAGGAAGACAGAAGGCTCCTAAACTCATTTCATGAGACCAGCATTATCCTAATTCCAAAACCAGATAAGACACCACAACAAAAGAAAATTATAGGCCAATATTCCCAATGAGCATAAATGTTAAAATCCTCAACAAAATATTAAGAAACTATATACAGTGATGCATGAAAAAGACCATACACCATGATCAATTGGGATTCATTCCAGGAATGCAATGTTGGCACAACATTCACAAATCAATTTGTGTGATTCACCACATAAACAAAATAAAGGATAAAAACCACATGATGATATCAATAGATGCAGAAAAAGCATTTGATAAAGTCCAGTACCCATTTATGATAAAAGCTCTTAACAAAGTGGGATTAGAGGAAACATACCTAACCATAACAAAGGCCACATACAGCAAATACACTGCCAGCACTGTACTCAATGGGCAAAAGACTACAAGGGATCCCATTAAGATCAGGAATAAGACAGTGATGTCCTCTTTCTCCTTTCTCATTCAACAGAGTACTGGAAGTCCTAGCCACAGCAATCACATAAGAAGAAGAAATAGTAGGCATTTGAATTGGAAAGGAAGAAGTAAAGCGGTCATTATTTTCAGATGAGATGATATTGTACATAGAGAACTCTATAAAGATTATACCAAGAAGCTACTAGAACTGGTAAATGAATTCAGCAAAGTAACAGGATAGAAAATTAATATACATAAATCAGTTGCATTTTTATATTCCAATAACAAACTAACAGAAATGGAAGTTAAGAAAACAATCCCATTCACAATTGCTACAAAAAGAATAAAATACCTAGGAATAAACCTAACCAAGGATATAAAAGACCTGTATTTGGAAAATTATAAGACACCAAAAAAAGAGAAATTGAAGAAGATACAAATAAGTGGAAGCACATTCTGTGTTCATGGATAGGAAGACTTAACATCATTAAAATGTCCATTTTAACACCCTGGGCCAGCATGGTTCAATGGACTGAGTGTCAGGCTGTGAACCAAAGGGTCTCTGGTTGGTTTCCCAGTCAGGGCACATGCCTGGGTTGTGGGCCAGGTCCCCAGAAGGGGGTGTGCAAGAGGCAACCACACATTGATGTTTCCCTCCCTCTCTTTCCTCCTCTCTTCCCCTCTCTCTAAATATAAATAAATAAAATATTTTAAAAATGTGCATATTATCCACAGCAATCTATAAATTCAATGAGATTCCTATCAAGGTTCCAATGATGTATTTCACAGAACTAGAAAAAATACTCAAAAATGTATATGAAACCACAAAAGGTCCCACATAGCACAGTGATCCTGTGAAAGAAAAACAAAGTTAGGAGAATCATACTGCCTAACATCAAACTATAATATAAGGCCATTATTAACTTATTTGATAGATGAGAAAACTAATGCTCAGAAAGCTAACACTTTCTTCATGCCAAATAGCTTGTAAAGGTGTAATGTAACTGAGCTCTGTTTCTCACCAATGTAATTGAATTTGACAAAAATGTATTGAATAGCATTAGCAAGTATAAAATGATGTAAGTCACAGAAAGGTGAACAGATGGGGACAAAACATGTATGGGTTACTTTGTCTACTAGGAATTTATTATTCAGAGGGAAAGATATATAATGGTTGCAAGGCAGATTATCCCTAACAAAGACAGCACTATGTGCTATTAAAATATAATAGAACTTTATTTTAGTTTCAAAATAAGATTTTATGATGCAGATGGCCTTTTAGCTACATATATTTGGCAGAATGACTTTTGGTAGAGAGATATGAGACAGAAAGGTACAGATGAGGTCAACTACAGAGACAGATGTGCAAGATGACTGGGTAGTTGTTTGGTGAGAATGTGTACAAATATTTAGTCATCTCTTCGGGCACAGAAGTAGAAGATGTGACTTATATTTTTGAACTATGTTAAGTTAATAAATATTTTGTGCCACACCTATAATATGTATATGTATATACCAGAAGTATGCTAAATGGCATTCTAGAGACTCACACAGTAGTGTTCCTTTTGTTTGGTGGCATAGTTCTAAATTTCATGTTTAAGACTTAAATTCTTTAATAGATTGGATAGGATTTATGTCTAGTTTTTTTTTTCTTTTTGTTAGAGCCTAAAAAAATTGTAATACATTGTAGCCATATATAAAAGCACTAAAAAATTGTACCCATGGCCCTGGCCAGGTGTTTTGGTTGACTAGTTGGAGCATTAACACATGCACCAAAATTTTGCAGGTTTCATTCCTGGTCAGGACACATATCTATATTGTGGGTTTGATCCTTGTTTGGTGCTTATGGGAGGTAATCAATTGATGTTATCTCTTACATCAGTGTTTCTCTTTCTCCCTGCCCCCATCTCTGAAATCAATAAACATATGCTCAGGAAAGAATTAAAACTAATAATAATTAAAAATTGTTTCCATGGTTTTTCAAATATCTCTTAAATTTGTTGAGCAGTTTATAATATTGGATTGGTTTAACAATTCAATCAGATTTTTCTGTGACATGGCCAATCTAATGGTGCTTAGTTCTCTTTAACTTCACTTGAAACAATTTTTCTTAGATTGCGTTGTTACACCTGCCATATCACCACACATTTAAAAAATTCAAAATTGATGAATTTTTGTGTAGCCATTTTAATATTGAAGATGGAAGAAAATATATAACATTGTTGATGTATCATGCTATATTATTTCAAGAAAGGTAAAACACAACTGAAATGCAAAATAAAAAAGATTTGTGCAGTGTATGGAGAAGGTGCTGTGATTGAGCAAACATGTCAAAATTGGTTTGTGAAGTTTCTTGCTAGAGATTTCTCTCTGGATGGTCGGTCCTCCACAATCAGGCAGGCCAGTAGAAGTTGATAGTGATCAAATTCAGACATTAACTGAGATCAACATTATACCATGGGAGATAGCTGACATACTCAAAATATCCAAATCAATAAAGTTACTGGTGAAAATAAAAGGTGTGCTTTTTATTTTATAGAAAAAAATGAACTTATTGACCAACCCATTACATTCAGAAAGATAGTAACTTTTTAATGACTTCAAATAATTTTATGTACTTTAGTAAAATGATTATTAATTCAAGTACTGAGTGGTCTTTAGGATAGTTCCTTAAATATACCTTTCTTATAAATTTATGACTTTCATGCTTATTTGTAGAGATACTATCCTCTCACCCCAGCCCACTTTGGATATTTTAAGTACATGTTATAGAATAAACAAAATGTCTTCATTAAAACAATATGGAAAATATCTATGTCAATAGTACTTATTCTTTTTATCAACCTTTTCTAGCACATGTGGAAAATAATAATTAATAAATTGTATTTAAAAACACTAACAGAAAAGAATCTAACTTTTCATCAGAGCTCTACGTGAGCATTACTTGATTGTTGCTACACAGATTCAGTAGTGAGAATTTAGAGTGCCCAAAAGATTTTAAACCTTGGTAGGTCAAAAGAAGCATAAGTTGGAATGTTTGGGGCCTATCCAACAGAGTTAAGTTTATTAATGATGATCGGTAAAGATTATCTAAGGAGGGTTAAACAGAGCCTATCTTTTGAATGCTTCTGAAGTGGAAGTCTGAACTTCTCAGGCAGTCATAACAACTCACTCCTAAGAGAGGAGTTCTGCTGAGTAAATAACTTTTTTTGCTCATAGATAATTCCTTTGTGAAATATAAAAAGAAACACAAAATAGTTTGTTTCTGTTCCCTTTGCAGCAGTAACCATCTGCTCATTGTCTTCTCTCAGGCCTCTGGTGCCCTTTTGCTACATGGAAAGCCACATACCTATTTATTTATTTATTTACTTACTTACTTACTTACTTATTTATACAGATAGAAGGAGGGAGGGAGAAAGAGAGAAAGAAAGAAACAGCAATGTGTTGTAGCCTCTCATGCACCTGCTACTGGGGACCTGGCCTGCAACCCAGGTATGTGCCCTGACTGGGAATCGAACCGACCACCCTTTGGTTCACAGGCCTGCACTCAATCCACTGAGCTACAAAACAATTTTGCCTCAATTTCCTCCTACTTATTTTCTTTATTGATTTCTCTTCCACTCCTGCACTGTTGAATGTTAGAGTACATCTTAGATTTTTGCTTCACACTTACTTCCTTTGAGTTTTCATCTAGTCTCTTGGGTTTTAAAGTCATTTGTCTTTTACAAAAACTATCAAATATGTATTGCTAAACTTGATCTCTTGTCTGAATTTCAAACACTATTTTCCTCTAACTTCTGAACATCTCCACTTGGATGTCTTAGATGTATCTGAAACTTAACATGCTTCTAAATGAGCTCCTGATAGCCTACCAAAACAAATACTCCAAAATCTCAAAACTTATTCTTCAAAATGTTATCCCCATTTCTGAAATGTGTGATTCCCCTTTCCAGTTTTTAAAAAGAACTGCATGGGAATCCTTGACCTGAGGGCTAGGCCTTTCTGCATTCTCTACTCATTGGACACAGGTTGCCCTGTAAAGAGGATATGACTTAAGCTGCTGCTGTTCTCCAGTGTGGATTAGACCCAACTGTGAGCTGTCAGCACCATCATTGTCACCAGCTGGCACAATGAGTGTTTGCATCTAAGAAATGATGGGTTTATGGTATACATCACTGCATCCACTACAAATACATGTAGAGCAATTGAAAAATTTGTGTCATTAAAGAAGTTAATTTCATTATTTCCACATGATACTTATGTCATATTTAGTGAGGAGTGGCCAAAGTTTGAGCTAATATTTAGTCATAGGTAACTACATTGAAATTTACCTCTGCTGCTATATACTAAACGCAGGTGCAATCAATAGTGGAAGGGTCAAACCACACTAAGTTAATAATTACTTACATTGCATAAACTGAGCACTAATGCAATGTTGGGATATCAATAAAATACATGAACAGCGATAAAAAAAATAAAAACCTGGCTCTGATTTCAGGAGATCTGTCAGCTAAATTGTGGCCTTCTGAGTAAAATATTTAATATTTTCATTACCTTGTCTGCAGTTCATTTATTTATCATTATTAGATTTAAAAAAAATAATGTCCCAGCTGTAATGGGTACACTGCACTGTATTCTCTGGAGTCTGGCTCTTTGTTAGAAATGCTGATGCTCCATTCTTTCTTTTTTTGGGGGGTGAGAAGGATGGGAGGATTCATGATGTATGGGGAGAAGAAATAGTTATACAGACCATAATAAATGAATATACTTAAAACTATATTCTGTCATGAGTGGTTGAGGGAATTGAAAAGATTTAGCTGGAGAGTTGAATAATCAGGGAAGATATAAAAAGACCCTTCAAATATTTGAGGAGTTTGCATGTGGCAGCAGAATTTGGAATTGATATAATTGGTTTCAAATGATAGAACTATTAATGAGAGGAAGCTTCAGAAAGAAGATTCCCACTTAATATGAGAAAAAAACTATGTGAAGGTCAGTGCTATCAAATAATGTAATGAGTTTCTGAAAAAGTGGGAAATTCCTTGTTACTGGAGTTTTTCAAGTATAAGACATATGATTTTGTTGTAATGATATAAATAGGTCTCAAGTGTTGTTTATACTGCCTAGATGACAGCTAAGATCTTTCCATACTTAAGATTCTATGACTCTACATAACTTTGTACATTGTTTTCAGACAAGTGAATTTGAAGCAAATTTTTCATACTGTTTGTTTAAGGGAAGAGAGAAAAGATAGAGACAGGCAGAACTCAGAGACAGAGAGACAAAGCAATGGATTAAATCCATACTACTTTTACAGTGTAAGAAAAAAATATATTTTAGTTCAAATTGAATCAAATCATTACATTAGGGTAGTATTAGTATGATGCCAGAAATACATTGTGATTTATTGAACTTTTTCTGAATAATGTACTGTGGATAAGATGATTAAGAGCTACTTCCCAATTTTCTCTGCTTCTAATATAATAGCTACAGAGGAGAAGAATCAGTAAGCTTATTTTTCCCTTCCGATGGACATGAATAGGGAGGAAAGTGTAGCATAGCATAACATAGCACAGCACAGCATAGCATGGCAGAGTGAGTAGAGAGGGTTTCACTACTAACAAAGTACAATCCCTGATAAGACATGATAGCTACTATGCTAGGCACTTTATCTAATTTGCTTTTGGTTTCCAGTCCACTTCTCTTTCTCTATTAGACAAAGAAAAGATAAAGACCGTCAAACTGAAGCTGAGTTCCAGTGGAGCCATGATTATTATCAACACTTTTAAGAGAAAGTATACATTGATAGCAATGAAGAATAGAGTGAGCAGGATCATTTCTGTTTCTTCATATATATATACTCAATAAATAGCTCTTTCTTTTAGGTGTCTCTATGTACCATATTTTTCAGACGATAAGACACACTTTCCCCCTCAAATTTGTGAGGAAAAGGGGGGTGCACCTTATAGTCCAAGTGTAGCTTACCTGCCTCACTGTGCGGGGGGCAGCAGTGGAGCAGGGTCATAGCTCATTAAATATTTTAACACATTTTTTGCTTCAAAATATTTCCCCTATTTTGCTCCTGTAAAACCTAGGTGCATCTTATGGTCTGGTGAGTCTTTCAGTCATAAAAATACGGTATTAAAGAATGTTTAAATCAATCTAAACAGTTAATTTACAATGAAGAACAGACAAAGATAATTACAAATAAACTAAGTTATTGACTGGAAACAAAAATAATTTTGCAATAGAAACTTTAAATTGTATATTAGAATGGGAATTATTTGTAATTTTAAATGACAATTAAGAAACAGCATAAGTTTAACACAACATGTCTGAGTCTCATAATCATTAGAACTTCAGTTTGAGTCAGTATCAGCAATGGTTTATAAATGAACAATGAATGCTATGCTGCTTTGGATTACAAATATAAAGTGAATGTCTCATTTACATGCATTTTATTTTTAAAACTTTATAAACTAGGTTTGAAATTTTTATTTTAATGCCTACTCATATGAACAATTAAACTTGTGAGCAATTTTCAGTTTAGAGAATGTTTAGCAAAGTTGAGTCTGTGTTAAACATTATATTTTCCCTTTGGGTAATTCATAACTAAGTACTTTTTTCTGTCTGTTCTTTCTTCTACCGTCCTTCCTTCCCACACTCCTTTCTTTTTTTCTTCCCTCTCTCCTTTCCTTCCTTCCTTCCTTCTTTCCTTCCTTCCTTCCTTTTTTCTTTCCTTCTTATTTACATATGTGTATACATTTTCTCATTTTTGTTGCATAAACAGCATATTTTTATACATGAGTATAACCTGCATATTATTGTATAAAGTTTAGGTTTAATTTACATTTGTTACAACAACTAGTTTCATATTTGTAAAATGGGAAAATTTTGTCTTAGCAAACACTTTACATAAGCAAATAAATAAAACAAGGTACTGTTTCTTATTTTAATTGGATTTTTGTAAAAATAAATATATGTGTCATCAATAATCAAATACATGGGGATTAGTTCTAAAAGACAGGTTACAGAGGACAAAAAAAGTATGTTGATCTTTATGAAATAAATGGGTTATGTAGTGGTTTTAAATCAATTTACTTGATAAGTATTCATATATTACATTAAATAAAAGTAAAAATTTCCATTACAAATGAAAAATAAAAATAATATAATAAATGTGATGTGTATATTTTGTGTATTTGTGTGTGTTGTATGGAAAAATAAAGAATGAGAATTTACTTATACTGTTACCCTAAAGTTGTTTATGAGCTATTTACATGTGTTACCTCAAAATTATGCCTCTAAGTAAAATTAATATAAAAGGCATAAAGATCTAGATACCATAGGTATTTATTTTATTTCATTTTAAGAATTATAAAATGCACTCCAGCCTAAATTACACTATTGGGATATGGAAGAATAAAAAGGTTATGATCGTTAATCTTAATAAAACACTAAAAAAGGAAAGGCATAACTAGCAATGTGTTTTCCACCAGGGGAACATAAGCTGAAAAGATGTGTTTTGCATGTACCTATGTGACATTTATGTCACTCTTGAGACACAAAAAGAAATTCAGATACCTGCATTATTATGCATAAACCTTTCTACATTTCCAATTTTTAAACAGAAAATAAATCTTAATGATCAGACTTATTCCTTAGTAAGCTAAGAAATAGAAATTTAGAAAGAAATTAAATTTTCTATTATCTGTGTCTCTTTTACTAGTATAAGAATATTTAATCATTTTCTCAGATTGTTTCACCATTGTAAATTAAATCAGACAAGTATTCTTGTAAAGCTAAAATAAAATTACTTGAAAATTTATTTTATTTTTTAAGACTTTATTTGTTTATTTGAGAGAGGAAGGAAGGGAGAGAGGGAGAGAAACATCAATATGTGATTGCCACTAGTGCGCCCCCTATTGGGAATCTGGCCTGCAACCCAGGCATGTATGCTAGACTGGGAATGGAACTGGTGACCCTTTGATTTGCAGGCTGCACTCAATCCACTGAGCCACACCAGCCAGGGCAAAATTATTTAAAAATTTAAAGTGATGACTGAAAGAGTAAAAATTATCAATAAAGCTTTATTTGTTTGAATTATATAATTATACTAAATATAAATTTAATAATAAATGTTTTCTAGTTAATTTGTTTGTCTTTTTTATCCCCTAAACATATTTACTTGAATTTCAAAATAATTGAATCATTCCTCTGACTACTGAAAGTTCATTTTTCTTTAAATTATATAGATTTCGGGACAAGTGAGATAATCCTAGAATGGTTATTTCTTCATTGTTATACACTGGATTACCCACTTGATAGACTAAGAAATTGATACTTAAAAAAATCATTCTATTCATCAGGTGAAAGTGAGCAATTTTGAGTCTCTTGCATTTATTTATATATTTTTTATTGTTTTTACTAAATGGAGTTAAGGAAACAGCAATGTTTTTTGTAGATAGTATTTCCCAGTATTAATCTGGACCTGTTAGTCAGGCTTTCTATTATGGTATAAACTAGAAAAATGCAAATAAGAGTAATGAACTCTTTAACATATAACTTTAGAATGACTGCCATCCATATGATGAAACATCATTTCATTTTTTTAACTTATAATTATTTAATTGTGATTTTCAACTCATTTTATATAGCATACTCCAGACAAAGAGTACAATACATTTGAGACAGTGATAAATCATAATGTAAAATTTTGCTCATATTCCTTGCTTTATACTTCTTTCATGAAGTAATATTTATGTAATAAAATCTCCAAATTATTGGTGGATATTTCTATTCACTTCTAAAGAGAGGTGAGACAAACCAGTGCTCTTGTTTATTATATTTGAATAAAAATGGCACTAGCCATTGGAGATGCAAATTAAAACACCAAGAGATACCACCTCACACCTGTCAGAATGGCTATTATTAATGAATCTACAAACAACAAGTGCTGGCAAGGTTGTGGAGAAAAGGGAACCCTAATACACTGTTGGTGGGAATGCAAATTGGTGCAGCCACTGTGGAAAACAGTATGGAATTTCCTCAGAAAACTAAAAATGGAACTGCCTTTTGACTCAGTGATTCTACTGCCAGGATTATTCCCTAAGAATCCCGAAATGTCAATTCAAAAGAACCTATCCATCCCAATGTTCATAGCAGCGTTATTTAAATAGGGGAGTGCTAGAAAAAGCCTAGGTGCCCATCAGTAAATGAGTGGATTAGAAAATTGTGGCACATCTACACAATGAAATATTACACAACAGTAGTAGCATTGCTACCTTTTGCAAGAGCATGAATGGAACTGGAAAGTGTTATGCTAAGTGAAATAATCCAGGCAGTGAAGGACAAACACCATAGGATCTCACCTATAACAGGAACCTAGTGAACAAAACAAACAAATGAGCAAAATGGAACCAGAGGCATGGAAACAAGGAACAAACTGACAGGGACCAGAGGGGAGAGGGGAGGAGGGATGAGGGGGGAAACAAGGAGAAGGGTCTTGTTAAAGAACAAGTATAAATGGCCCATGGCCATGGACAACAGGGTGGGGACTGACTCTGGCGGTGGGTGGATAGGATAGGGAGAGCAACAGGGGATACTTGGGACAACTGTAAGACAAGAACAATAAAAACGAAAACAAAAAGTGGCATATAGTACACACTCAATAGTGACTTAGAACATGTGAAAAAATAAAAAAATACTTTTCATTTCAAATTAACAAGCATTGGTGACCTGTAATTGTATGTAATTGTAAAAACTTCAGTAACAAAATGCCTTCTAGTGACAGATACCCAATGTGAGATAGTTGGTGTATAGAGAAGAACTTATTGAGAGAATATTTTGCTATCATACATAATTTGAACACTGGTTAAATAAACAAAACTGATAAGAACAGGGTACAGCTGAGTCTCAGGAACAAATGCATAAACATTTATATATCAACAAGTTTTTCTGAGCTTTCATCTCAAAATGATATGAAATGAAACCCAAGTTTCTATTTACTAATAAAAAAGCCTACAGAAAAAGCTCTTTGGATGGGGGGCAGTGGTGAGAAATCAAGCATTATATTCAAGATGTATTGAACTTATAATCAACATTCCTCACTTTGATTCGTTAAATAGCCTACAAACCAGTCTCCTTGATTCTACCCTTTCCTCACATCCTTTATCCCCACAATATATTTTCACATTACAGATGGTGAGATCATTTTTAAAATTTTAAAAAAGATTTTATTTATTTATTTTTAGACAGAGAGGAAGGAAGGGAGAAAGAGAGGAAGACAATCACCAATGTGTGGTTGCCTGTCACATGTGCCCTACTGGGTACCTGGCCTGAAACCCAGGTGTGTTCCTTGACCAGGGATTGGACCTGTGACCCTTTGGTTCGCAGGCTGGCACTCAAACCACTGAGCCACACCAAACAGGGCAGATGGTGAGATCTATTAAAACTAAATTCAGGTCATCTTACTTTCCTGCTCAAAATTTTGCAATAGTCATTATCTTAAACAGAGTAAAAGTCCATGTTTACCATTGTATATAGGCTTTTATAATCTGGTTCTCCACTACCTCTCAGCCCTCATCTCTGATATTCTCCTCTTAAATGGTCAATTCCTGATTCACTAGCTTCCTTACCTTTCCTTGAAAAAGCATACTTCTAATCTAGTCTCTGTAGGGTTATGCCCTTCGCCTAAAAGGACTTTCCTCCAGACATACTCTTCAGTAAACTGCTTATCTGCCAACAAAGGAAGTCAGTCACATTTAAAAGATGATCCCATTTAGACTACAAACCTTCACCCTGTAACCAGGCTTCCTAAATTCATTCATCATTCTTTCAAATACCTAGAAAGCAACAGTCATTTAATAAATATTTGTCAAATAATTAATAACTTCTAGATATCTCAATGAGTATTAAATTCAATTAAAATATATACTAAATTTTATTTTAAAGATTTTATTTATTTATTTTTAGAGAGAGTGGAAGGAGAAAGAGAGAGAGAGAAATATCAATGTGTGGTTGCCTCTCATGCGCCCCCTACAGGGGACCTGGCCCACAACCAGCAATGTGCCCTGACTGGGAATCTTTCTGGTGACCCCTTGGTTTGCAGCCCACTCTCAATCCACTCACCTACGCCAGCAAGGGTGATATACTAAATTTTAAGAAGCTGTAACAATATACATTTTATTTTTCTTTCACATAAAAGCAGTCCAGGGAGCTAGTTTGATGACTCATGAAGTGTTAATATCAAAGCTCTTTCCACCTTTTCTACTGCTGTCCTCAATATGTGACTTTTACTTACAACTGCTAAATAACACTTGCATTCAAAATCTAGGCAGAAGATCAAGGAACATGATAACAGGTGGGCACATCCGCTACATTTAAGCTGCTTCCTAGAAGTTGCACATAGCAATTTACTTCATATTCAGGTCACCTTGTCATACCCAAATGCGAAAGAGTTTGGGATATTGAGTTATTCTAGGAAGTTTTGTGCTCAGTTGAAGATTCAGCTTTCTATCAATAAATGAGAAGTAAAAAATGAATATTTTTGACAACTATCTTTGTCACAAAATCCAAGTGAGTACGGTGAGTAAGCATTGGGTATTGACATGGAGATCATATAAGACAGTTTACAGCCAATAGCAGTATTGGTTTACACATGTTGTCATAGAATAAATTATTTTCATATACAAAAGTGTCCTGATCTGAACAACAAATTACACTGTACTCTTAGAAATTAGGACTGCAACTCAGTGGGAATATCAGGGCTAAAGGTGCATTTCTTGGAATCAATAACACATAAGATACATGGCACAGTATGAGTTGACCTAGAGAGTTACTACATAGATGTAGGAGGGAACAGGTCCTGTAACTGAGCCCCAAGGTACTCAAAAAATTCAGAGTTCAAAGAAAGAATCAGAAGCCAGCAAAAAGGCAGGGAAGGCAAACTAGTTAAATCAGAGGAAAATCAAAAGGAAGTTCATGTCACAAAGGCCAAGGGACGATAGTGTTTCAAAAAGAACTATGCAAATGATCTTTATAGATGAGATAAAATGAGAACCGCAAATTTATCTTTACATTTGACAATGTAAAGAAAATTATTGGTCATAACATTATATATTTACTAGAATTCTCACCACAAAATGGAAAAAGGAAATTGGAGAAAAGACATATATGCTTTTTTTGAAATGTTTTACTTTAGCACAAAATAGGGTCATAAAGGAATATCAAGACACTTTTCTTCTTTTTAACTTTAAAGCTAGGACATATCTCAGCCGGTAAGTATTTAAAGAGAATAATTCAGTAAAAAATAAATAATGTAAGGATGCTTGGAAAGGAGATAGCAATTATGGGATTGATTCCTTTGATATAATAAGATGCAATCTAGTAAATAAGTAGAGGGACTGGCCTTATACAGAAGTCCACTTTTTTGAACGAGGGATAACCTTCCAAATGAAGGGGTTGATGGATTTAATGGTGATGGCATGTGAAGATTATCTTCTGATTTCTTCTATTTTTATCCTTAAATAAAGCACAGTATCATAGCTTAGAGAGTATCAGGAAATGTAAGATTAAATAGAACTGAAAAAGATTTGTCTAAGTCAGATGTTGCTATTCAATGTGAATCAGAATCAGTAACAGCGGTTTCACTTAGAACTGGTTGGAAATGCAGAATCTTAAGTATCTCACAAGATGTTCAGAATCTGCATGTTAACAAGTTTTGTATACACATTAACTTTAAGAAGCACCAGTCTAAGAGAACAGGAGTGCAAATTGATAAGGGGGATGTAGTAGGATTGGCCAAATGACTAGTTGCCCTTTTGAGGATAGTGGTCATGATTTTAAAATGTTTTCCGTTAGCCATCCTCAGCCAACCTCTTGATTAAGATCTCCTCTCAGACATATTTTAGTCTTTTCAAACTTTAAGCCCAGAACAAAATCTGTTCCCCACAAATCTTCCCCAACTCAGTATATGACATTCCATTCTCCTCTGCTGTTCAAGCCAAATATCAACAAATCAACCTGATTCCTTTCAGCTTCTCCCAAACTACATCAAATCCATTAGGAAGTTTTATGAACTTCACCACCAAAACCTACTTGAAATCTGTACCTTTGATCTCTCTGCTATCCTAGACTAACCTTTATTATCTCTCCCTGGATGTTTTTAACAGCTGTCTCATTGTTATCTTTGTTTACACTTTTGAAGTGTGACAGTCACTTCACATTTTAAGAATGACTTGCAAAAAACTAGTTACAGCAGCCTAAAATTTTACTGGACTTAAAAACACTCTCAGCTGAGGCATAATTACAAGAATTTGGCTTGGTTCCCACCAAGAAGACAAGCCTGAATTTGGGAGAAAGATAATTTGATTTCTCCCTTCAAGTATTTGAAGGGCAAGTAATCACTAATATTTTCTGAGTGCCAAAGAACCATGCACTGGACTAGGCAGTGGAAATCCATTTTCTCCATTTCTTAAAATAACACCTCATAATAGTTTCCACTTAATTACAACCTTCAAGGCCATGAAAATTAGAACTACGCCCACAGAAATGATATAAGAAGTAGCTTACAGTCAGAGTAGTTGAAAGTGATTCTTTGCCAGAATGAAACTGAGTGAGTCTACATTTGTAGCGATGTGTAAAACATTCTATGGCATAGGCAAGCAAAATAGAGTTTTAATAGGGAGATGCATAAGTGTTTGAAATTTCAAAAGGATCTGCCAAGTAGGCCTGGGTTGCTGCCTCTCAGCGATGAAATCAGGGTTGGGAGGGAAATAGAAGTGGCCCCAAAACATTCAAATGATTATTAAAAAATGAAGGAATTTGTCAGAGTTCACACAGACAATAGAAACTATACTTTCTGAGAACTAGTCCGGGTAATAATTGAATTATACTATACTGCTGTACAATGGGATACTATATATATAGTACATATATATTTTAAAAATACATATATATTTTTTTAGCCTGATGACTTAGTTTCATGAGCATGCTTTGCAAAGAGTAGATTTTTCCCTCTGATCCCCAGTTTCTAACCACGCTCAAATACATTGTTTCCAATAATGTCATGCTCTCTCAAGACTCTGTGCCTCTATTATGCTCTTTCTTTTGCCTAAACATTTTGTTGAAAAGTTGTCCAACATATACCTTGTTTCCAATGAATAATTTGTAGTACCTCATTTCAGAATGTAAACAGAATCATCATTAAAAGTTTCTAACTTATAAAGAAATCCAAACAAAATGAAATTTTAAAAAATCAAAGAAAACATTTAACCAATCAGAAGATAACTTTAAGAAAATAAAAACTATAAATATCTTCACTGATCTATGAGCAGAAAAGTATCCATAATAAAGTATACTAGATGCTATGAAAATATTTAAAAAGTGACATTCAGAGAATCTATACTTCAAAATTGAAAATAAGATAACCTAAAAAAATGAAACCATACTGTGGGGAAAATACTGAGCAAATTTTGCACAAAGTTTAATTATTAAGAAAGAAATAAAAATAAATAAAAGAAAATTATCTTATCATGTTTAAATTGGGAGATGACATGTCCAAATAAGGAAAACAATTCCAGAAAAAAATAGGAGAAACTTAATCAATAAATAAAAATTTCTAATGCCTCTAAATTGTAGAAAACAGATTTCCAAATAACAAGGCCCTTACTTCAGAAGGCCATATCACAAAATATGTCATATAAATATATATCACAATGACATCAGCTTTTATAAAAGCATTACTGAATATCTGAACTGTCAGAAAAATGAGGAAAATATTTTCTCACCTAGAATTTAACATCTAATCACTCTACAGAATTCTTCTACCTATATATCCTTTACAGGAACTTACTAAAGAATCTGT
>CM052543.1:59711962-59784827 GCA_028533065.1 Trachops cirrhosus
AAAAAAAAAAAAAAAAAAAGAAAAGGAATGAAAAGAGTGAGAGAGAGAGAGGAACACAGGTATGAAAAATGGCAATGAATAAGTACCTATTAATAATAACCTTAACTGTAAATGGATGAAATGCTCCAATCAGAAGACATAGAATAGATGAATGGATAGGAAAGCATGACCCACATGTATGCTGCCTATAAGAGATGCACCTCAAGACAAAAGACCTACACAGACAGAAAGTGAAGGGCTGGAAACAAATTTTCCAAGCAAATGGACAGGGAAAAAAAGCCGGGGTAGAAATACTCATATCAGACAAAATAGACTTCAAAAAAAGGGCCATAAAAAGAGACCCAGAAGGTCACTTCATAATACTCAAGGGAAGAATCCACCAAGAAGACATAAACATACTAAATATATATGCACCCAACATAGGAGCACCCAAATACATAAAGAAAATTTTAGAGGACTTCAAGAATGATATTGACAACAACATAATTATAGTAGGGGATTTCAACACCCCATTGTCAAAAATGGACAGCTCTTCCAAACAAAATACCAACAAAGATATTGTGGCATTGAACAATGTCCTAGATCATATGAACTTAACTGATATATAGAGAGAGAGCCTTTCATCTCATGGAAGCTAAATATACATTCTTTTCAAATGTACCTGGAACATTTTCAAAGACCATATGATAAGACACAAAACAAGCCTCAACAAATTCAAGAAAATTGAAAACATATCAAGCATTTTCTCTGACCACAAGGGACTGAAATTAGAAACCAACCCTAAGGAAAAAACTAAAAAACACTCCAACTCATGGAGATTGAATAGCATGCTATTAAACAATGAATGGGTCAAGAATGAAATTAGGGAAGAAATCAAACAGTTTCTGGAAACAAATGAAAATGAACTCACAACAACCTGAAACTTATGGGACACAGCGAAGGCAGCCTGATGTAACAGGGAGCAGCCAAGGGGGGGTCCCAAATAAGGATTTGTAATGGGGTCTAGAACTCAGAGTGTCCAGGAAATATTAGAAAAAAATATATATGTGATGTCATCATCCCCACAAGTCTGAGCTGGGGGATGGGACTCATGGAGCGGTGCCATTGAGAGTTGTTTTGAATAGCAACAGCTTTGCAGATAACTTCTAGAACGGTCATTTAACATATCTATAACCTTTAACTAGTTTCATAGATATGTTAAATAGCTGTAGCCATGCTCTGAGCCAGGGGGATGACAGTGACTTCAGCCCATGATAACTGGGAGGTAACTCCCTCTGGGTACAGCACCATGTAAAAGCTTGCAAATGATGGGCTCCATGCCGTGGGGCTATGCCTGCCCGGACTTACTACGGCAGCCCAATATGGCTGGAAGAATATGGGAATGCAAGCAGGTGTGGGAGGAGTTGGAAATGGGGCTGCAGAGGAAGATTGGCGCTAGGATTTAAACCAAGGCTCAGTATCCATGCAGGCTTTTTGGGACCACGTGGCTTTGGGTCTCCCTTTGCCATGCAGCTTAGGAAGCCAGAAAGCAAGATGTAACAGCGATGCAGAGCTCTCTCTTAGCAGTTTGGAAGAATGCAGGAGAGATGCTGTGGGAAGGAAAGGGTGAAAGGATTCTAGCTGATGGGCCATGCAAAGGTGCCACATGGTTTTGGATTAACTGGGGATCATGGTGGTGACACAGCTGATGGTGCTGGAACTGAGGGGCTGCCTGAACCACTGACTTCTACTTCTTTTCCTGAGATACAGTACCCTGGACTGGGCAAAGGGGAGGAGGAAGGACTGTGCGTTTGTGGGTATTCTAAAGGACTTTAGTATTTTTAATGAAGATGTTAAGTGATTACTCTAAGTCTGTATAACTTTTTAAATAAATGATCCCTTTCCTTTTCACCAATCTCTGGCATTGAGATGGTGGCAGGCAAGGGGACCCCCCAGAGCACAAGGGTGGGTCCATTCAGTAATAGTATATCATTCGCCCCCACCTCTGCCTGCCCGGTCTGTTCTATAACACTGAGAAGGAAGTCATAGCGATAGAGGCCTACCTAAAAAAAAAAATCAAAACATTTCAAACAAACAACCTAACCCTATGCCTACAAAAACTCAAGGAACAACAACAAAGACAGCCCAGAGCAAGTAGAAGGAAGGAAATAACCAATATCAGAGAAGAATTAAACAACATAGAGATTAAAAGCACAAGTCTAAGGATCAATAAATCCAGGAGCTGCTTCTTCAAAAACATAAACAAAATTGACAAGTCTTTAAGCAGACTCATCAAGAAACAAAGAGAGAAGACCCAAATAAATACAATCAGAAATGAAAGAAGAGAGATTACAACTGATACCACAGAAATACAAAGGATTGTAAGAAATTACTACGAAGAACTATATGCCAAGAAATTTGAAAAACTAGGTGAAATAGACAAATTTCTAGAAAAATGTAATCTTCCAAAACTGAATGAAGAAGAAACAGAAAGCCTGAATAGACCAATGACAGCTGATGAAATTGAAGCAGTAATCAAAAAACTCCTGATAAACAACAGCCTTGGACCTGATGGTTTCAGAGGAGAATTCTACAAAGCATTTAAGGAAGAGCTAAACCCTTTCCTTCAGACTATTCAAAAAAAAAAAAAAAAAAAAAAAACCCAAGAAGATGGAAGACTCCCAAACTCTTTTTATGAAGCCAGCATTATCCTAATCCCAAAACCTGATAAAGGCACAACAAAGAAAGAAAACTTGAGGTCAATATCACTGATGAATACAGATGCTAAAATCCTCAACAAAATATTGGCAAACCACATCCAGCAATACATTAAAAAGATCATACACCACGACCAAGTGGGATTCATCCCATGGATGCAAGGATGGCACAATATTCACAAATCAGTAAGCATAATACACCACATAAACAAAAGGAAAGGTAAAAATCACATGATCATATCGAGAGAAGTGGAAAAAGCATTTGCTTAGGTACAGCACCCATTTATGATAAAAACACTCAGCAAAGTTGGAATAGAGGGAGCATTCCTCAACATAATAAAGGCCATGTATGAGAGACCTACAGCCAACATCATACTTAATGGGCAAAAACTAAAACCTTTCCCACTAAGATCAGGAACGAGACAAGGCTGTCCACTTTCACCACTTCTATTCAACATCGTATTGGAAGTCCTAGCCACAGAAATCAGACAAGAAAAAGAAGTAAAAGGCATCTAAATTGGAAAGGACAAAACAACTGTCATTGTTTGCAGATGACATGATAGTGTATATAGAAAATCCTATAGACTCCACCAAAAAACGGCTCGACCTACTAAATGAATTTGGCAAAACAGCAGGATACAAAGTCAATATTCAGAAATCAAAGTCATTTTTGTATACCAACAATGAAACATCAGAAACAGAAATCAGGGGGAAAATTCCATTTGACATAGCAACAAGAAAAATAAAATACCTAGGAATAAACCTAACCAAGGAGGTAAAAAACCTGTACTCAGAAAACTACATAACACTGAAGAAAGAAATTAAGGAAGACACAAACATATGGATCCATATATCATGTTCATGGATCAGAAGAATTAACATCATCAAAATATCCATACTATCCAAAGCAATTTATAGATTCAATGCAATACCTATTAAAATATCAATGGCATATTTCACAGACATAGAACAAACACTTCAAAAATTTATATGGAACCATAAATGACTCTGAATAGCTGCTGCAATTTTAGAAAGAAGAGCAAAGTAAGAGGGATCACAATACCTAATACCAAACTGCATTGCAAGGCCACTGTGATCAAAACAGCCTGGTGCTGGCATAAGAACAGACACAGAGACCAATGGAACAGAATAGAGTCCAGGAATAAATCCAAGTCTCTGTGGTCAATTAATATTTGAGAAAGGGAGCAGCAGCATAAAATAGTAAAAATAGCCTCTTCAACAAATGGTGTTGGGAGATCTGGACAGAAACATGCAAAACAATGAAACTTGAACACCACTTACACCATACACAAAAATAAATTCAAGGTGGATAAAGGACTTAAATATAAACATGACACCATTAAAATCCTAGAGGAGAACATAGGCAGGAACATCTCAGATATTTCATGCAGCAGTATTTTCACTGATATATCCCCTAGAACAAGGAGTATAAAGGAAAGAATAAACAAATGGGATCTCATCAAAATAAAAAGCTTCTTCATGGCTAAAGAAAACAGCATTAAAACAAAAAGAGAACCAACTATATGGGAAAATATATTTGCCAATGATACCTAAGACAAGGGTGTGATCTCAAAAATATATAAAGAATTCACATGACTCCACTCTAAGAAGACAAGCAGCCCAACTAAAAAATGGGCAAAGAACTTGAACAGACCCTTCTCCTAGGAGGACATATAGAGAGCTCAGAGACGTATGAAAAGATGCTCAGTATTGCTAGGTATCAGAGAGATGCAAATTAAAACCACAATGAGATACCAGTTTACATTGATCAGAATGGCCATCATAAACAAGCAACAAATAACAAGTGTTGGAGAGGTTGTGGAGAAAAGGAAGGAACCCTAGTGCACTGTTGGTGGGATTGCAGACTGGTACAACCACTATGGAAAGCAATATGGAATTTCCTCAAAAAACTAAAAATGGAATTGGTTTTTGACCAGGCAATTCCACTGCTAGGAGTATATCCTAAGAACCCTGAAACATTAATCCAAAAGGAACTATGCACCCCAATGTTCATAGCAGCACAATTTACAATAGCCAAGTGCTGGAAACAATGTAAATGCCCATCAGTAAATGAATGGATCAAAAAACTATGGTACATTTACACAATGGAATTCTATGCAGCTGAAAGAAAGGAGGAGCTCCCACCCTTTGCAACAGCATGGGTGGAACTGGAGAGCATTATGCTAAGTGAAATAAGCCAGGTGGTGAAAGACAAATACCATATAATCTGGCCTTTAACAGGAACCTAATCAACAAAACAAACAAGCAAGTGAAATATAACCAAAGGCATTGAAATTGAGACCAGGCTGCCAGTTACCAGAAAGGAGAGGGGAGAGGATAATGGGGGAAAATGTTGAAGGGTTTATAGGAACAATTATAAAGGACACATGGACAGTAACAAAGGGGGTGGAAGCAGGGAAGGAGGTGAAGAGGGCTGGGGTGGCTTGGAGGGGTGGGGAGAAAAGGCAGAAAACTGTACTTGAACAACAATAAAAATGTTAAAGAAAAGATTTTATGTGTTCTCATTTCAGATTTTGATATCATGATATTTCAACAACTTAATTTTCAAATAAAAGCAATTAAAATAAATAAATTGGCAAGAGTTCATATGATACTGCTTGTAAACAAGACTAGCAGCCATAAAATAATTTTTACCATTTTATAAGGTCTTTGTTATGTATTGAGAATTATAATTTGACCTCATTGCACAGAAGACAGTAATTTAACACCATTCAGGAAGGGATAAACCAGGCTAGACAGGCTAGACTAGTATTTTAGTTTACATGTTTGCTTAGTTTTTGATACTTTATTTGTCACAAGTGAAAGTAATTTTTGGTGAAAAAATGTTAAATATTATTTTTGTATTTTAAATTGTTATATACATTCTGTGCTTGAGTGTGTTAGAGATAGAGTCATGGAACAAATTCAACAAGCCATGGAAAACCCATGAAGCAGGCAGGATAGAAGGTCAAAACTCTGAAAATTGCACCACACTATTTATTGAAACCATATCTAGCTCAAGCTAAAGTTATAAAGAGTACACATTCTTTCAAAATTCTTTAAAAATTACATACACACATATACAGAAGCACAACTGGGAGTAGAAGCAAAAACAGGTCAGAAAACAAGGAAATTTATTGATTGATTGAGGCTCCCACCCCAGCTTGCAGAGCACACACCACCTAGTATTTACCCCTCGACTGAAAAAAAAAGACAAAAACAAATATCAAAGCAACTGATTTAAAGGGAAAACAAAGGGTAAACTATCTGGGGAGAGTGAAAAGTTCTGTGCAGGAAAAACCTTCCTAATTCTAAAGTTTGAGAGTGCATCACAGCCTGTCTTCTTTAGGGTCCGTTATTACATACACATCACAGAGTGAAGCCTGATAGTACAGATACCACCCATTTATACAAAGCTCCTATTCAGAAAGACTTTCCACTTAAAAAGGACCTTCTGTAGATGAATCTACCAACACAGTACCAGGAAAAACCCAAGCTAGGCATAAAAGTATTAATGAACTAACAACAAATTGTCAGCAGACATAAGAGAAAAGCAGAAAGACCACAGAAATATACTGAGACACCAGAGGAAACAAATAATTCAGACAAGAGAAGAAAACACGAAAAACAAAAAGCATCCCAAATTTTATGTACAGATACAAAGAAGTATTGCACTCATTAAAAAATGCTCTAAAATAGCAATAAAATAAGAGCTATTATGAAAATTATTACCAAAATAAAAAGATTAATTCATAAAATGCCTCAATATAAAAAACAGAATATAGAATTCAGAAAAAGAAAGGAAATTTAATAAACTCTAAAGACCTAACAAAAGAAAAAGAAATTAAGTAAATAATTAAGAAAAGTAAAAGTAACTTTGCCAGAGGCAAAGCACTCTTTATAGTAAGTAAAACTAATAAAAATACAAAGATTCTATGTTTAATCCCATAAAATTGTAGATTATCAACTTAAAATTTGTTAGAAAAAGACAAACATTAAGCTCCATTAAGAAAGCAAAACAATTTTCCACTGCTTTCTTGCCATAGACAGAAACTGATGAAAAAAATATAAGTATATCATTTCAAGGTTTTACTATTTTCAATGTAGGATTTGAAATTATATAACAATAATTAAATAAATTTAAGCTAAAAGCAGAAATAACCTAACAATGCTGTCTGTGAGTATTGGGACTATATCTAGGAAGGGATTTTATGGGTAACTTTTGCTTTCCTGTACTATTTAAATTGTGACTACTTATAAATATGGATTTGGCTAAATAATTTTAAAAGTTTAAAATAGATCTAATACATACTTTCCAGTACTTAATGAAAGATATTTCAGAGTGGTACCATGACTTACACTAATTATGCCCAGAAGGAATGTCTTAGTCAGCTTGGTCTGCCGTAACAAAATACCACAGAGTGAGTGGCGTAATCAAGAGAATTTATTATTCTCAATTCTGGAGGCTGGAAGTCCAACATCAAGGTTGCAGTGCATTTGGTTCGCAGTGAGAGCTCTCTTCCAAGCTTGCAGATGGCTGCCTTCTTGCTGTGTCATCACATGATGGGGAGAGAGAGCTCTCCGGTCTCTTCCTTTTTTTATAAGGGCATTGATCTCATCACGAGGGCCTCATACTTGTAATCTAATAAACCCTAATTACCTCCCATAGGCCTCAACTCCAAAACCATCACATTGGCTGTTAAGACTTCAACATAGGAATGGATAAATATGAATTGTATTGAAACACAAACATTCAGTCCATAGCAGGGGAAAATTCCTCAACAGTCTTTAATACTTCACTTTAAATCTTTTTTTGGGAATTAGTCTATAAAGCATCTTCCTTTCCTCAGTGCACCAGAACTCTTTGTATTCATACCTTCCTTTGAATCTTGGGTTGTCCCATGACTCAGGCAACACTGTGACTTCTGAGACTAGGTCATGAGATTTGCAGCTTCTTGGGTTTCTTGCTATGGTCCATCTTCAAATATTCCTCCTGGGAACCCAGTTACAGTGCTCTGGGAAACTACATGAATAAGATCAATAGGTCAGATAGGTGCTCCATGCAACTGCCTCACCTAATCTTGGAGCAAAGAGCCAGCATGAAGAGCTAGCCAGTGAACCTTGGAGTCCACCTCATTTGAGCTTCCAGAAGCCTCTAATCTCAGCTACTACGTGACCATAGCTGCATCGAGAGAGCCCAAGAAAGAAGTGCCTGAATGAGCCTAATAAATGAGTCCACGGATACTTTACAAATAATAATAAAATTTTGTTTTGAATCACAAAGTTTTAAGGTTATTTGTTTTATAGCAACAGAAGCACTGCATGGTGAAAACCTAGTATCTGAATCTAGGTATTTCTGTCACCAAATCATTTCCATCCAGTAAGCTATCCTTTTTAAAAAGTTCAATTATTATAATAGGACTGTATATTAATAAGATGTAGGCGACTACTCTTTATAAATACTTGGATTTTGTGAGCATAGCTTACCCTCAGGAATCAGTCAGTTCTTAAGATGGCTGAGATCTTGGCTCCAACCTTAAAATTCCTGCACATGAATCATAATTCTGGCTGGCAAATACAAAGCTCCCATGTCTGTGATGGGGTGATGGTGTGTAAAGAAAATACCATCATGAACCTGACAAGGAAAGTATCATCTTCTACACAGCAATGTGTGAGCATAGGCTGTGACATCCGCTCGGGTGAGAGTTGATTACATACCTATATTCTACTCCAGAGTTTACAGAAATTATATGCAGAACAGAAAAATTTGGTTTGGGGAAAAGGAGAACTTAAAGAATGTTCAGGTAGGAGTAAGTAATTACTATTTAAAGACTCCAGAAATGAAAGAAAAAAAATTGCAATATTCTGGGCAAGACTAATAGAGATAAGCACTCATGATGATAAAACTGCAACCGAAGTTTCCTTCTTTCTTTTTTGTAACTTTTTTCACTGTTTTGGGTCCAAGTTTCTAAAACTGGTAGACAAATGTGGGATGATGCATCATCCGACTTGCTGGAAGTATTCTGGAATTCAAATTCTGTTTTATGTAAGAAATTTCTACATGTATTTGGAATGTGGTAAATGCAAATAAAATACCCTATAATATATATAGATAGGGTACTGGTTTATTAATTGGGTTGCAGGCCAGGTCCCCAGTATGATGCATGTGAGAGGCAACCACACATTGCTGTTTTTCTCCCTCTCTTTCTCCTTCCCCAATCCTCTCTCTAAAAATAAATAAATAAAACATTTAAAAACTGATTTTTAAACTTTAAGAATGATTTTTCTAAAAACTACTTTAAAAACCACTTTTAGAAAATCAGAGTATAAAATTCAGACTAAAGAAATATATTGAACACATGTGACTGTCTCCTATAAATGATAGGATACTCAGAGTGGAGAGGGGCATATGACATTTCTATTTAAAAAAACAACAACTCTGAAAACCAAAAGAGTCTATAAATTCTCCTGATTGGTACATAGCCAATACAGCAGCTTTGGGAACTCACAGAGAAGGGAATAGACAATAAAGAACTTATTTTGCTCACACAGAGCACTAACTAACTCAAAGATGATTTCAAGCCATAATTCTACAACTAGAGAAACAATCAATTAGTCAATAAAATGATAGAATAAAAATAATTTTAGACAGGTGAGGATTCAGAAATCCTTTAATTCTCAAAAAAATAAGACTTTCATTGAAGGTAATATAACACTATGAACCAGCAAAACAGAAGAGAAAATGAAGGGGAAGTCACTCAGGGATTACTGCAGCAGCAGATCCCACCCTGGGAGTTAAGGAAAGGCAGCGGCCAAGCTTTGTGCCTTGATAGCGAATAGCCTCTTCTAGAGCAGTAGAGATGGACCTGGGAACGATGTTCATGGGCCACAGTGCTTTATGTGATGTCTTTCCCATAGAAGAAAATATGATGCAGCAGCAGAAACTATCTTTTTCAGGAAATTTTGGTAATGCTCAATAATGAAGATAATCTGTATTCCACTGTGATTTTTTGTGTTTTTTAATCTTTTGCTATTTGAGTTTGTCAGATATTTATTCCATATTAATTCCAATTATTTTCAGACTATACTTGGAATTCAGAATTTAAATTATTATATGTTTTAAGATAAATATGAGATTTAAAAAATTAAACAATTCTTTGAAATTTGGACTGAGTGAGCCTAATGTTATGTGCTGAACACATTTAATAGACTGTAAATTCACTGAACTGTCAGATCAATATTTTCCAAAATGTCAGTCAAGCTCAGAAAGTACAACTGTTCAGTACAATGAGCTAAAAATGCCTTGGAAACAAGAGCTGCAAGCAACTGTAAGCTTAATATTTTGAAGCAAAGCAGGTTCAGAACTGAATCCTCTGTGCTGACTTTCACGCAGCTATATTCATGCTATTGCAGAGCATTCTTCAGACCTCGCTGCAGGCCATTTACTTTACTTTAGGGGATTGAGCAGTGTATTTAACATTGTAGAGAGAAACTTTTCAGTAATATACTCAGTTCTGGCTCTTAAGCCTCTTCCATTCTGCACCGATCACAGGTGTTATATAAAGATGATGACTTTTGTCATGGCCAGAAGCTAGTCATGATTTTCTGACAAAATGGCAAAAGAAAAAAGAAAATTATACTTTTCCCTGTAATGTCTCTGCTTACAGGGAGAAGGTACACCAACATTAGGTTCAATAACATGAATCCTCAACTGTTACAGGGATAAAGAAAAATAAGTGATCTCAAATTATAACATTTTCATTAGTCACATTCATGCAAAATGTCCCAGGCAGAAAATGATCCTTTATATCAATTTAGAGTATTTCTTTGGTCTGGACCTAATTTTATATCTCCATACTATCAGAAATTTAAATATCATCTTAGAAAATTATTACAAACACTAATTTGTAAGATTCTTTTCAAGAACCTAAGAATTCACAATTACCTTTGCATGCAATAACACATGCAATTTTCCAGAAGTATATAATTTTTATGTTATATTATTTTAATTTATATTACTGATTTAATAAACTATTATGAAATATTTTTATTAACCAAGAGTATTATAATAAGACTCTTAAACTAAAAACACTCATTTATCTTTATTAATATAGCATCTTTACAAGTCATGTTTTCAAATGTGAAATTTTAAGATTACAGAACCAGCCCTAGGGTTACACTGTAGATGGCACTTGCCATAAGAAACAGATGAAAACCTGCAACTACAGTTAATATTGTCTTTTAATGTTTTTTTAAGTTTACAAAACATTTATCATGTGTTTTTCAGCTGATAAACTCTACTTTACTTTATAATATAAATTTAAAATGCAAGCATGAATACATGTAATATATTCAGAAATACCCCTCATACATAAAGTGGACTACATCTACATTCTCTTTCCCAAAGACAAACCAGTTAGTCAACATTCTGCTGTCAGATAGGTCATAAAGCAATCTGAACCTCAATGAAGCCCAAAGGATATTGTGAACAATAGCACTGAAGGACCCCAAATAACTTCTAGCTGATTTCATTGGGAGATAAGCTTTCACCAATATGTCTCTGTAAGCCACAGTGTTCTTCTAGCAAAACTGCAAAAATAATGTTTAAGGTGAGGGTTATCTCCATTATGAGTACTGATATGGGGTAAATTGCCACTTAGCAATGTTATCCTGGCACAAAAACCTAGCACGGTTTTCCTGGCACAAAATAAGTACTAAGTAGATATCAGATAAATCTTTTCCTTCCTCTCTCCCTTCCTTATTTCCTTTCCCTCCCCACATCTCTTCCCTTTGCTTTCTCTCTCTCTTCCCCCCTCTCTCCCTTTCTGTCTCCCTCTCTGTTTTTTTTTTTTCTTTCTTTCTGGATATGTCCTGAATCTGAACTTATAGATCTAAAGCTCTTAAAATATTTTCAGATGTATGGGGAATTAGAAAGAAAAGTCAGATATTAACACCTAGCAAGATTCAATGTCATCTACTTCATTACATAAAAATTTTTAAAGATTTACCATGATGTTTGAAATGAGTAAGATATATCATTTATGAACTGTATTTTTTGCACTGTAATATGCATACTGTGTAGTATAAGTAAACTAAAATAGTAAAATATTTAAATCTAGAGTTTAAATAATAAAAAATAGAATTGATGTTATTTCCTATAGGCATAATTTTGTTATATTATTAAGAATGATAAAGAAATCTTAAGGTTCTTCTTGATTTTATTTACAGTTTTATTATTTTTTGCTTCAGCTTTGAAGGCAAAGAATCCAAAACAAAAACTAAATCTTTTACATTTGGACCTTTGTATTTGTTTACTACTATCTTTAAAGTCTTAGCCATTGTTTAATTTTCTGACACTCATATTTTAAAGAAACTTCACATCTCCCTTGTTAAAATTTATTAATTTCAGAGTCATTTCAACTTTATTTTCTATAATGCTATTAGCCTGGAAGGTACTGAATAAATGACAGTGGAATTAAATTGCTAATTGAATGACTTAAATAAACCATGGGGTAAAGCACAATTTTTGGATGAATAATTGGCTAAAGAAAGTTTTTAAGCCCAAACCATTTTGTCAAGCAGAAAAGACATCTATGGATTCAAAATAACAAAAATGTACCTATCTTAAAATTTTTCTAAGATGATCATTTACAATACAATGCAAATTAATAAACTGATTTCAACTTACTGTATTATTTCTAAATATAAAATGACATGAACAAAATGTTCAATGACTTGAACCAAATAGGTGGTTTATATATTACTTTTTTGTTGCTGCTGTAAAAAATGATCACAAATTTAGCAGTTTAAACAAGACAATTCTATATCTTATAGATCAGCAGTCTAGAAGTTTAACAAGAATTTTCTGCAGGATAAAAACATGATGTTGAGAAAGCTGTGTTCCTTTATGGAGGTTCTAAGGTAAGATCTATTTCTCTGTCTTTTCCAGATTCTACAGGCTTACACTCCATATTCCACGGCCTCCTTCCAGCTTTAAGCTAAAAAGCTTGCATTTCCTGTCTTTTTTTCCATAGTCACATCTTCATCTGACTGACCACTTTTCTGCCTCTCACTTTTGGGAACTTCACTGATTTATTCGGTTCCCCTGAAAAATCCAGCATGAATTTTCTTAGCTTAAAAGCAGCTGACCAGCAATCTTAATTTCATCTGCAAACTAAAATTCATTTATCCATGTAACCCAACATTCACAAGTTCTCAGGATTAGGATATAGAGCCCATTATTCTGCCTACCATGCTAGTATAGCTAAAATGGGAGGAAGAGGAGGAGAACATGAAGAAGAAGAAGAAGAAGAGAAGAAGAAGAAGAAGAAGAAGAAGAAGAAGAAGAAGAAGAAGAAGAAGGAGGAGGAGGAGGAGGAGGAGGAGGAGGAGGAGGAGGAGGAGGAGGAGGAGGAGAAGGAGAAGAAGGAGAAGAAGGAGAAGGAGAAGAAGAAGAAGAAGAAGAAGAAGGAGAAGAAGAAGAAGAAGGGAGAGGGGACAAAGAAGAGGAAGCAGAGGAAGAAGGAGGAGGTGGAGGAGGAGGGAGAAAGAAGAAGGAAGCATGAGGCTATTGAGGAAAGCAAGCCAGTCCAAGGATATGTTGCCTCACTGATCACCACTGGGGACACCTAGGGCTCAGTTCTTCTTGGGACCCTTGGTGGGACCATGTGGAATGTATACTAGAAGTGCCTGTCCAACAGATGAAAAAGGTCACCATTTATGCTCCAGCTTCTTTACCAGAGTGCTAAACACTGTATCTTCAGGCTTGTAGCTGCATCAAAATGGCTAGTTTCCTGAAACACCCTATTCCAAGGGCATAGACACACTGAGGCAGAAAGCTGCAGTTGGGGTCAGGTTACATAGGCATGCAGCCACAGCAATCATTAAAGAAAAGGGCACCTACTTTTCTCTGTAATTGTTCATTGAGGTTAGGTACACAAATGAAATGACCTATGAAGTAAAATAATGTTGGTGAAAGTGAAAAAAGGCTGTAGAAGTCTGAATTGCAGTTTGGGTACTGATGTCAATACCTTAGCTTGAATAGAAAAAGAATAGAGTAAGTGCTGGGAACCACCCTGCCTGGTTTCAAAAGCTGTAGTCCCCCCATGGCTAAGGCTGAGTGAGTGACCTTCAGACCATAAGCCACTAAGGAGACAAAGCTTATCTCCCTGGCAGGAGTGCCACTTCTGCTCCTTTTTCTTCACCCTGCCTGGCCCCCAGTGCTTGATTGGTTAGCCAATGACAGGTAAGATTCCCCAAGAGGGGAACGGCCTAAGACAGGCACGATCATGTGGAGGCCCCAGGGAAGGACTTGGGGGGCTATGGAGAAAGGGGGTGATGGACCCTCACCCCTTGGCTTTGACATAGACTGAGTCCTCATTCTGTCTGCAAGAAGTTTCCTAATCTCTTGGCTGCCTTAGTTAAGCCTGAAACAATGCCTTAAGCCCAAAACAATGCTGGTGGTGGGTATTGCCCTGTGCTGGAAAGGGCAGGTTCCCTAGGGTGATCAGACCTAAGAAAGAATATGTAAAATCCTGTGAAACCTGCTTTGATAAGAATGCTCTCAATTAAATGATAAGGGTCCAAGCAAGAACTGAGTTCGTTCCTCAAAGTTTTATGGCTCTTTAGCTATCTGACCCTGACTCAAAATAGGCCCTCAGAGTTCTCTGTATGTTTGTTTCTTACTGCCTGATAATGATTAATGAGCTTTACCTGTATTCTTGTGTAAAACAAACCCAATAAAAACCTGTCAAGGCAAGGGTCGGGGTGTTCTCCTCTTGAGAGAGTGGCTAGGCCACTCCAAGGCGCTCTCCCCTTGAGAGAGTAGCTGCACCGTCCCTTTTCCTCTACAGAACTCGGTAGTCCATGTGAATTTGTCTCATGTTTCATCCATAACACCGCAGACACTGCCGGCCAGTGTCTGCGTCAGTAAGTCCTCACTTAATGGCATTGATAAATTCTCAGAAACTATGACTAAGCAAAACAATGTATAAGAAAAACAATTTTACCCTAAGCTAACTAATGTAAACAGGTAATGAGTTCCTACAGTGCATTTCTGGTCACAAAAAACCATCACCAAACTTCTAAATGAACACCCAAAACACTTTTTATGTTGGACATTAAAATAAATGGGAGCTATACATACACTTAAGAAGGATTAATAAAAACAAGTAGGTAATTTTTTTCCAACCTGCTTAGTCCAATTCAGGGTCATGGACGGCTAGAGCCTATCCTGAAAGTTCAGGGCTCAGGTGTGATTAACCCCAGGCAGGAGGCCCTTCCATCACAAGGCACACTCACACTGTAAACACTCAGACTGGGACAATTTAGACATGCCAATTCACCTAACTGGCAGATGGTAAGGATGTGGAAGAAAACTGGAGGATCTGGAGAAAACTCAAGCAGGCATGTGAAAAATTTGCAAACTCCACACAGACAGTGGCCCTGGTAGGGAATCAATATAGTTTTTTAAATCAACAATGTGATTGATAATGAAACAATGTTGGAAAAAAAGGACATTATTTGAGGGTCTGCTATATATGGATAGGGATGTGTACAATAGACATAGCCAAGAAGTGTTTATTAATTGATAGGTAATTCGTAGCAGTGCAATTGCTCACAGAAAATCAAATCCATTCTAGGCAGTATAGCACTCAATATATATTGGCAGATATAATACTCAAAATCAGACAGTTAATGGTGATATTGTTTTGGTAAGGTCTCAATTCAGCAGAACCTTGGCGGAACCCAGGACTAGTTGGAGTCACAGGGACTAGCATTCACCCCTAAGAGAGAGCCTGGAAGTGTAACCAAAGTAGACTGAAGAAATCCAGGTGTCTGTACGGTATCGGAAGTCAATGCTGAAGCAAACATGATGGGAGGATGGAGAAGACATACATCAGGTGATGCTGCTGATGAAATGAGAATGCCTGACTTTTTTTTTCCTTCTTTCTATATGTATTTCAAACTTGGATATTAGGGAATTTTTAAAAATAAATACCATCCTGTATTTAATGCTGAAAATAAGTTGGGGAAGATTGTCATTCTTTACTTCTCCCTATTTCCACATCTTTTGTCAAATGACTTACAGTTCCTCTAATTAGAGTGCTTTTCCATCATGTTGAGCTCATCTAAGCAACCTGCTTTGGCCAGTGGAAAATGAGAGGAAGTGATACTGTGTGAATTTTGAGCATAGGCCTGAAAAGACATTGTGTGTTTCCACTTGCCATTTTGTATTTTTGTCATGGCCATAAGAAAAACGTGCCCAGGTGGCCTCCTGGTACAGCAGGCCTGACCACAATCCATGGAATGGAGCCAAATCCAGGTGAGATTGACTTTCATCAGTTCAGGTGCATCTGACTCACAAACAAGTGAGCATGAGAAGAACTGGCTGTTTTGTTTTGTTTTGTTTTGTTTCTCATGCACGTAGATTTCTTTCTTTCTTTTTTTATTGTTGTTCAGGTACAGTTGTCTTCATTTTTCCCCCACCACTTCCCCCGACCCCAGCCATCCCCACTTCCCACCCTCAATCCTAGCCCCCTTTGGCTTTGTCCATGTGTCCTTTACATGTTCCTTGACAATAATTGACTCATAATCTATTTCTCAGGATTTTTTTATCATTTCAGCTTTGAGTGAAACTAGTCTAAAATTATGTGATCATTTATCCTGCAAGGTTCACTTCATGTTTTACCCATAGTCATCAGTGGCACAACCATAATCCTAGCCCCCACATTTGACTTCTTCAATTACCATATTTTTTGGACTATAAGATGCACCTTTCTCCCTGAAAATTTGGGAGGAATAATGGTTGTTAATGCTGCTGTTGAGTTCTGTTTACATTTACATTAGTGAAATATTATTTTATTTATGTTATTAAATATTTTACCACATTTTTTGCTTCAACATTTTTTTTACTGTTTTCCTCCTCTAAAACCTAGATGTGTCTTATGGTTCAAAAAATATGGGTACTTATCAGTAGAAGTCCCTGAAATTTCTTTGAAAATACTTTTTGATTAATTGTTCCTGCTCAATCTCCAAAGCCAACATTCTAGATCTTGGTATTCATGATCAGATTATTGTATTAGTGAAGTTGGCCATTGGGTCCTGTTTTCTGTAGCTTACCCTTCTTATCATTATCACCAACATCAATGGCATCATTACTGATTACATTTCTTCTTCCTGTCATTCCTCTTTCTCTCTTCTGTTCATACGTTAAGTCCTATGTTTTGTGAGTGTTTATTAAACTCTCACTATACAGTAACATCACAGGTGGCAGTGGGGATACAAGCTAGAATATAATTGAGGCTATCTTTAACATAGCACTTCTCTTTTTGAAAGCTCTACAACACACTGAGATCCAATAGTTGGAGACATTTCCAACAAAGTAAAACTAACAACAGTTTAAAAGAAACAATAAACAAACATCTACCTCCCTCCTCAACAAGACACTATAAATATTTCTTAGAGCAAAATTAGTTACAGAAGAGCAAGTATTCCCTTCCCGTTTTACCTTATAGGGACAACTGCAATATTTTATAATACACAAAGTATTCAACATAAGTGGCTAATTCATTATAAACCTTATGATCAAAAGTATATATATATATATATATATAAGTTTGTATATATCTGCATGTGTTTATTATACATATCTTTTTGCGAAGCAGATGTGCCTTTTTTAAATGTTTTGACTGTTTCCTCTTTAAATATACATAAACATAATTGGATCACCATAATGATGATAAGTAGGCGCAGACCATATATACATTTGATCTTATTTGGGACTTTTGGCTCATCCAGCTTGCTTGCACACTGTCCTTATTTTATTGTATTCCTAAGGATCACAGAAAAACAAACATTGTATAACTCCTATTTTTATCATCTTGAGAAACAAACTTTATCATAGTACTCAGAATTCTCTAAAAATGAAGGGGAGACCGCCCAAAATGGAATTTACTTATAAAAATTGTGTATTTATTATTACATGTTTAAACTTCAGTCACCTTCAATGTATTCTCCATTTGATTCAATATACCTATCAAGATGTTTTTTCTACTGCTCAAAACAGTTTTTGAACTCATCAGCTTTGATGCCTTTTAGTGCTTCTGCCATTTTTGGTTTCACCTCTTCCACATTGGCAAAATATTTCTCTTTGAAGACTTTTTTCATAGAGGAAAATAAAACAAAACAAAAAGTTTTGGGCTTGGGCAAGATTGGGTGAATAGGCACAGTGGGGCATGGGGGTCATGCCATTTTTGGTCAAAAACTGCTGAATATTCAGTGTGGTGCAGTCAAGTGTGCTCATAAATTACCCATCATGTAATGGGCAAATGTATTGAGTCTTAAAAAAAAGTTCACTGAACCTGAATGCAGCCTCTCACAACAATGCCAGCTAGTACACTGATACAGATAGGTTCCTAGCACACGCATCTAGTGGAGAGGACTGTACAACAAGGCCCCACGCCCCAGAGGATAATTCCTCTTTTCTTGGGTCATCCCTTATACTTGAACCAATAAGATCACTTACCCTCCTTGTATTGTAAAAAGCTTCTGTTTCTTATAACTCTATATTCAACATTTTCATTAATTATTTTACCATTTGAGAACAGAAGAAGTCCATTTGTACACAACAGGCATGCTGTAAGCATCTAATTTTTATCAAACAAATTACCGCATTTTTCAGACCATAGAACGCATCTAGGTTTTAGGGGAGGAGAATAAGAAAAAAAAATTTGAAGCAAAAAATGTGGTAAAATACTTAATAACATAAATAACATAATATTTCACCAATGTAAATGTAAACAGAATTCAACAGCAGCATTAACAACCATTATTCCTCCCAAATTTGGGGTGTGTGTCTTATAGTCGGAAAATGCGGTATTTTATTTCTCTTTCATTTTTCAGTTTTCTATTACCTACTTGTTAAAATTAGAAAGTAGTGAATCAAATGGGTGAATCCTTATACATAATGTTACCCAATAATTAACTGGTAGAATTGGAAATTGAACTTAGACCCATTTGACTTCAATGCAATGTTCTTTCCGTTCTAAGAATTGAGGATGACAGGCTCAAGGGCAAGCAGAAGTAAAAGCAAAAGTGTCGATAAAGAAGGGCAGTAATTCAAAGTGATATGCTTGTAGTGAGGTTGAAAAAATGTAACTGTTATTGAAGATACTGTATAGCATTCTTTTTAGATGTTTTTATGTTGGAAATATGATATTGCTTGGAGAAAATATGTCAAATTTTGATTTTATGAATTTCATGTATCAGTGAATAGATGTTTGAAAATATTTGTGAGTTGTATTTCTAGATTCTGGGTCTTATTTCTTAATTAACTGATTTTGGAGAATTTCAAGTTTAAAGGAACAAATATTTCTTCAATAGAAAATAGTTCCTAAGAGTTTGATAAATAATAATTTATAAAAATATGTATGTAGTCTTTAAGTATGTGCATATGGTTTCAACATTTACTTTAGTAATTTGTTATATACTCTAAATTCTGGGCAATAATTATAAAAGTTGTAATTTTACAGTATTGTCAAAACCATGTTGTATATAACATACATTCTTTGTAATTTGTTTAAAATTTTTCTGTGACTTATTGTGTGTTCAATTTTGGAAATATTTCACATGTGCTTAAAAATTTAAGAATTATGAGTTCTTGACTAAGGAAAGGGTGCTAGAGAGATAGATGGCAGAAAGACAGATCAACTGATAATAGAAAAATATAGGTTGTATTGTCTCTCTTCCTCTGTTAAACTTATTCCTTGAATATTCAATTTCTCCTATCCTCTAAATCAATTTCTCTTAGGATTTCCAGACTTTGAACTATCTGGTTGGTGTATTTATTATGCTCTGTGATATTTTCTGTGCTTCTTATTTTTCTTTCCTTGACTTTCATTAAAGTAATATTTTCTTTATTCCCCTCCCATTCTATATTAGAAGTATACATACTCACTCTATTTTTATTCCCTATTTATATATTTTTAATGTGCACATCTAGTTGAACAATTTTTTAAAGTTAATTTTAAAAAAAGAACATTTAGAGAAAAAGCTTGGCCCACCATATATTAAAATAAACAACACTTTCACTATACCAAGAATACAAAAATGACACAGACATGGAAACACAGATATGTGAGTCAAAATAGAGAGCCTAGAAAATAAAATCAGTCTAGAGGGAATTTAATATATTAAAAAATTCTATTAAAAACATAGTGGGAAAATGATAGCACATTTCCTTTCACAACAGAAAGACCATGAAGTATCACCTAGATCATAGGGTACACAAAAATTAGTTTCAAAAAATTTCAAATAGATTATATACTTAAACATAAAAAAACAAAAATAATGGGAAAATATGCACACATGCAAACAAACAAGTGCACTTACACACCCATGGAGAAATAAAACTCAGAGCTCTAATAAAAAAGATGGGAACACTTGATTACATAAGAGTATACATTTCTGTAAGACAAACTATCCAACAAATAAATTCAAACAATGAATTATGAAATATATGTGCAATGCATGTGACAAAATGTTAATATGTATTTCTTCATTCAGAACTCATATTGAACAGTTATTTAGAAATTGTCTTTACCTCAAATATACATGAATTTTTATTGTAAATCACATGTGCCTTTTAAAGTAGAAAACATAACCACGTAAATGTATATAGACATTCTTAGGATTTCTTTACACTCAAAATTTGTCTCGTGTGGCTCACTTTTTGAATTGAATTTATGGTACCCATAGTTTTCTGTACTAGATCACCCTGTGTGAAAGCACAAGCATTAGTGATGAAGAATTTCTTAAGACAACTTATAAAGGAAGTCAAAACTTATAGTGCTGGCATTTAAACAGTCTTTGGAATTTTATAGAACCAACTATTTTTGTGAAATTTAAAAAATTAGAGGAAAATATACATGAAGTGTAGAACAATTACTTTTAATAATATGCTTATTAAATTAAAATCTAAATCCAGGTACAGCACATTATAAACACTCCTGAATTCTAGTCCCTTTTTAAACTGGTGCAACATGCCCTATGTGCACCAGTTTAAAAAGGGACTAGAATTCAGGAGTGTTTATAATCAATGTGAGGTTATTAAAACATCAACAACCTCACATTGATGTTTCTCTCCCTCCCTTTTTTCCTCCCTTCCCCTCTAAAAATACATACATACATACATACATAAATCTTTTTAAAAAACTGGTATATGTTATAAGCTCACCAGATTTTAGTCCATTTGCGAACTAGAATCTTACAGATGAACAAATATATGAGCAAAATCCAAAAGAAACTTAAGCAAATATTATCTAGAAATTCAGAGAAGATGAAATTCCAGTGACAAACATGCAAGAAAATATTTCAGACTTTCCTAAATATTAAGGAAATACAATTCATACTAAAATGTAATTTCTAAAAGACAATTTGTTAAAAATAAAGAGGAGTAACTACTTTTGTCAAAAATTTAGTATAATGAGTCCTTTTGTATATTGCTGTTTAGAATTGTGAATATTTAAGATTTTGAAAACACAAATATGACAATATAATTAGAAATATATATAGCTTTTCACCTAGAAATCACAGTTTTTGGAATCTATCCTATGAAAATAGGATATTGTTGTATTCTGTTATAGTGTCTATTGTTAATGGAGAATGTTTGCTGCATGTCTTAAAGCATTCTTTTGCAGGTAATCTGCATTTTGTCTTTCATAATTTTAATGTTTTAATTCCATCTGTGCCATTTAATATCTCTGTGCTCCTAAAATTTAACTACCATTGTTTCGTTAAATTCAGAGCTTCTAGTAGTCCTATTTAACACTGGTTGGAGACCTTCATTTTACTGTCTTTGTTTCTTAACTTTAATTTTATATTCTTGAAATTTTTATCTACACTTTGGGTTATTTCCTCAAAACTATTTCTAATTCACAAATATCCATTCAGCTCAAAATAAATTAGTATTAATTTGTCTAATAAATGTTTATTTTAGGAAAATATTTTAATTCTAAAATTCCTATTTTCCAATATTATTTCTTTACCAAAATGTTTTAATCTTTATTTTTTATCCCAACCATTTTCCCTATTATTTCTAAAACATATACGTTGTAAAATGTTTTTTAGAGATTATTTTCTTCATCTCTTAAGGATATACCATTTTAATTGTAAAATCACCCATTGCAGAAATTGTTTGCAATTAATAGTTTGATGCTATACATTCTAATGTGATTCCCTTGAAATAGTTTTTTTTATTTTGTTTTTTAATATTTGAACTTTCACTTGCCTTGCCTATGTATGGACTCATAGGCTGCATCATATCAACATCATATGTTATTTATTTCATCTCAGAATTTCATCATCACTTGTGGAGTGTGAACCGTCCTAACACCTATGTACAGCATAAGCCTGTTTTTCCACTTCTCAGTTATGGTTATTGTCACTTACAGCTGAAGTGAAGGGCTTGTTTCATGTGGTATTCTGAAGTAGGAAGCAGAAGTTTCATAGTCCTATATTTAGAGTCAGGTCAACACTTCCTAATTCTTTGAATTTTAAGGAGAGCTGTTGTAGCTCCCTTCTGCACATCATTGATATTACCATCCCTGCACAATTTTAGATTACACTCCCTAGAAAATAGGGGAAATTGGGGGAAAATGGGCAATTCTCGTGCTTATCTAAGCCATTCAGTTTTAACTTCTGCTTTCCGTTCTCACTTTGTATTCACTTTCACTTTTGGTCAGGGTTTTCTCTTTTTTTTTTTTTTTTTACTGTTAAAGATTTTATTTTTATTTAGCTAGAGAGAGGGGAAGAGAGAGAAAGAGAGAGAGAAACATCAATGTTTGGTTGCCTCTCTGATGGATCCCACTGGGGACCTGGCCCACACCCCAGGCACGTGCCCTGACTGGAAATCAAACCCGTGACCCTTTGGTTTGCAGCCTACACTCCATCCACTGAGCTACACCAGCCAGGGCAGGGTTTTCTCTTTCTTATTGTCAACTTTGCTATATATTAAAAATCACATTTCGCTCTAATTTTCATGTTTATAGTGAGATAGGGCTTTGAATATTAGTACTTAAGATATTGAAGAAAAACTGTATGAAAAAGCTCCATATACAGGAAACCTATTATTTGTGAAATAATAATTTCATAATACCACTATGCTCATGATTGCATAGTAGCCACACTCCCCCACTTATCCATGGGAGATACGTCCTGACCTCCAGTGGATGACAGCAACTGTGAATATTTTTTTCCTATTTATACATATTTATGATGAAGTTTAATTTGTAAGTTAAGCACAGTAAGATATCAAAAACTAATAATAAAATAGAACAATTATGAAAATTTACTGTAATAAAAGTTATGCGAAAGTGGTCTCTCTCTCTCAAAACATATTATTGTACTGTATTCACCCCCATTCTTGTGATGATGTGAGACAATATGACTAAGTGACAGTATGAAGTGAGGTGAATGACATAGGTGCTGTGACCTATAAGAGTTATCAGAATTGCCAGCATCACTATTGCTGAACTTTGGGACCATTATTAAGTAAAATGCAGCTTACTCATCCTAAGTACTGTGATACTACAAGAGTCAATCTGATAACCAGGAAGGCAGGTACTGAGGGACAAAGGGGTCAGGAGCATATGTGAAGAAGGGATAATGCACGCTTCTCATGAGAGAGAGCTGGCTGGCATCAGAGTTCATCATGCTACCCAGAATGGCACACAATTTAAAACACATTGCTTGTTTGTTCTGGAACTTTTCATTTAATATATTTGGACTATAGTTGACCTCAGATACCTGAAACTGTGGGAAGCAAAAAGGCAGATAAGGAAGTACTGCTGTACACTTAAAAGGTACATAAAACAAAATCCAAAAACAGTAAGTCTACTTAAAATTAAACTGGTCTTTGAGTCTTCTTGACCAGATTATGTGTTTTTCTCAAGTGTTAATACATAGTTTATAATTATGTACAATATATAGTGCCAAAAGAAATAACTGCCAGGAACATATGGATATGGTCAATCATGTTGGAGTTAGCATTTTGGTGCTGTATTATGTGCATCTGTTTACAGCAGATGCAACTTAATATTACTTTTAACTAAAGTCCCCAGAAAAGAAATATAACAGTAAGTAAAAATCTGCTATCTTGTCTTCAGTATTTATACCAACTAGTGAATGTTCTTTTAAAATATATCCATATGGTAGATTTAAATAAACATGTCTTAGCTAAGCTTCATAAATTTGATTTTATTTGTAGCTTTCATGGTATAAGGAATGCATGATATTCCATCTTTTTGGTAATTTTCATGAAGTAATATAAGGTAATTAAATTTGTAACTCTAGTATTTAATGTCACTTATTTATTTTTTACATTTTTATTATATTTTTCCATAATCATTTATCCCCCATACCCTCTTCCATATTTTATTAACAATTAAATATGCCAGCATATCTAGCTACACTATTTATATGCTGGTTTTCTAATTTTATTTTTAAATGTTTTATTTATTTATTTTTAGAGAGAGGAGAAGGGAGAGAGAAAGAGAGGAAGAGAGACATCAATGTGTGGTTGCCTCTCATGTACCCCCTGCCACTGGAGACCTGGCCCACAACCCAGGCATGTGCCCTGACTAGGAATTGAACCGGCAACCCTTAGGTTCACAGGCCAGCACTTAGTCCACTGAGCCACGCTGACCAAGACTGTTTTTCTAATTTTAAAATTGACTGTTCCTTTAAATAACTTGAATTAAAATGAAAACCTCAAAAAATAGAAAAATTTAAAGCAAACATAGCTTAAATATTTAGCTATTTACCTAAGAGTTAAACAATCTAAATACTAAATAAATTGTGGTATTTTCATATAATGATATTTAAGAAAAACATGAAAAATCACGTTTTATATCAGGGGTCTTGTAGCCCCAGGGCCTCAGACTGGTACTGGTCTGTGGCCTGATAGGAACTGGGCTGCACAGCAGGCAGTGAGCCTAGGGCAGGCGAGGGAGCAAAGCTTCACTGGCATTAGCAACTGAACTCTGCCTCCAGTCCCCGCCGCCCCAACCCTTCAGTGTTGGTGGAGGAGCTGTCTTCCACAAAACTAGTCCCTGAGGCCTAAAAGGTTGGTGACTGCTGTTTTAAATAATTACAAATTGTCTATAAATATAAAAGTTCCTTAACCTCTTAGAAAAACTATTTATATATATTGAGATACTATTTCTCATCTATCAGAATGACAAAACATAAAAGATCTGACGACCTACCCTGTTGGCAAGAATGTGATCAAAGAGGCACACATACATAAATGCTGAGATAGAAAAACGGCAGAAACTGGGCTGTCTCTAGAAAAATTACATATGCAGTCACCTTTGAATCAGCATCATTTTTGGGAATTCATACAAAAACTACACTGTCAAAATATGAAGTGACATAAGTACATGATTATGCATTCTAGCATTATTTTTAATAGTAAAAGACAAATCAAACCAACTATTCATCACCCCACAATACTGGTTGAATAATCTATGATTATTCTGCACAATAAGTTACTACCCACCTATGGAAAAAATGAGAAAGATCTCTATCGAAAAATAAAATAATATCCCTTGTGTTTGTGCATGTCTGTGTGTGTTAAATAAAGTGTAGTACAAATAATGTTTATATATGCTAAGTCTTGTAAAAGAAAGGGATATACTAATTTATATTTGGCTATATTTGCAGTAATAAAATGAAAAAGACAGTCAAAAGTTAACAGAAATGACATCAAGGGAGAAGTGTTGAGGCATAAAATAAGTCCTCAACTGTACATCACTATGTGTTTTTTGATTCTTGTATGTTACACATTCAAAATTTCTGATTTTATATAATTAGAAATAAAATTGAGTTAAAAAGTAATAAAGTTTCATAAAACTATTAAAAATCAACAATTTAGGTATTAGCATAATGACAAAAGTATTATTGCCTTAAGTGACTTTAAGGCATGATATTTTAAGAATAAAGAGAATTGCAAAGAAATCTGAACAACCTCAGTAAATTTAGTGTGTATAGAAATACTGGTACTGTATACTTGAAGCTGTTATTAGTAGAATATAATATCAAGAAAATAAAAAAACTCATGATATTCAGCATAAGAATACACAAAATTGAAGAAGTTTGTCAAAAAACATTCTAATCTTAAATTTGTCTTAGAAGTAAAAAAAATCTTACATGAATATATATTCCCATAATTTTGGGTCACTTTCAGTTATTAAAAATCTACCATAGATCAATTTAAAACTCGTATCTTGTTAACTTCAGCACTTTAACTCCCCCATCTCCACTCACTCCCAACTCTGCCAATAGAGTTTGGGATTCCAGAGACCTGAAAAAACTGAGGAAGAGGGTTGGCTGTGTAATTGTTTCTCTCTGTCCAATGCCTGAAGTAGATGGGCAGTTGTGGCATCTAGGATATGGCCACTTTCCCTTAGGTGTTGAACCACTCTGGTGTTAGGTAGTGGTTGGGGCTAATAAGGGAGAAAGACACATTTTTACTTTACTGTCTTTGATTATAATCTTCACTTCGGGTTGTCTGACACTTCACTTTATACTGACTGCCAGTATTTCTGTATAAAGGATATCAAAATACGAAAATTCTCATTGGATAAAATAACATTTAGGAAAAAAAAAGCCTGGGTGAATTACTTCTCAAACCCAGCAGCTACAGGCACACGCCTTGGTTTCTTTTTCTGAGAATTCAATTACTCCTCAACACTGTTTAATCAGAAACCAGTAAGATGGGTCTTCATTGTCCATTTGATCCAAAAGAAATCATTGAGAATTGGCTACCCAACCCTGGTATCTGTGGTGCCATCTCTCTACTTTTCTCTTTTCTCATCCTCAGGCTTCTTTCAGCCATGATCAGGTTTTACAAGTGCCGCTGTTGCTTAATCTCTTGCTCTTTCCTCCAGTCCTACTTTATAAATTGAGAAAGTGGTTACTCTTCTGAGGAAAGTGTCTGTCCACATTGTTGTTGTATCTCTTTAGAAAATGTCAGTACTGAAAAACACTGTCTTTAATTGTGTGTTCATGAAGACAATGCCGGGATAGCAGGAAAAGTTACTCTCAACATCCTTTTAGAATGACTGTGAGGATAGCAAACACTGAATTTCAATAAAATGCACCTGTGAGAAAACTAGGTCTAGGAGACAAAATACATAAAAAAAGTTCAATTTTATATTATGAAACTTTGAAAACTGACTATCATAAATATTTCAAACAATGCAGCACTGGCCCTGATGGCATAGCTCCCTTGGTCAGAACATCAGCCGGATATGCCAAAGTTGAGGGTTCAATCCAAGTCAGGGTACATGCAAAAAGCAACTAATAAATGTATATATATAAGTGGAAACAAATCCATATTTCTCTCTCTTCTGTACCATCTCTCTCTAAAATACATAAATACATAAAAATTGAAAAATTTGCAGCTACAAATTTTCAGTAAAGAAAATATTTCAGCCCAATAAAAGCACTACTAAAATAAAAACTTTAAATATTTTGGTAAAATTTTACAGCTATGATGCAAAAGAGGATTTAAAGTACAAAAACTTTCAATTAATTGTGTTGTTTTTAGGAACTATAAGAGATAAAATACTTACTCTTTGTGCTGGTTGTGGTAGAATAAAACCAAAGGCAGTAACATTTACTTCATAGGAAATGTTGGTAAGAATTTCAGTTGCAAATTAGATCTTATTGTTGTATAATTATATCTAAAGAAGATTTCTAAATGTTCTCCTATTTCTGCCTTGAAATAATAGGTAATATTGTTCTGCAATTGCAGAATAACCTTTCCTTCCCTCTGATGTACTGATAAAACCTGTATTTTGATGGATTATTTTAAAATCATTATAACATTGCTATTTTATTGCCACTACTTCTTCACCAAACAGAAAAATATATACCTTTAGCCCCAGCTAGAAAATAATTTTTGTATCATTAGCTCTTATTGTTTAGTTGCTAAAAATGTAAGTTTAGACCTAATACCTTTATATCTTTAAAAATGTATTCTAATAGACAGAGTGTGAGAAAACAGTTCAATCTCTTTCACAATGATCCCAATTATGATCATTGGAAAAGATCCTTTTCCTAATTTCACTGCATATTGTTTTGTGCCTGAGGGCAATCACCTTTTGAGAAAGAATTGTCCATTGCCTCTGAGTTCAGGAGACCAAGTTATTTCATTTTTTAAAAAGAAATTAGTCTATTTTTGTCGTCATTTTCTTAACTATCACTCATATACCCTATCGAGATTACTTTTTAACTCACATTCTCATGTTTTATTTTAGGGGTCTTTTATCAAACACTTTCACGACAGGTGCTCAAAAAGTATTTTAATAAATCAAAGGATCTTAAGTTATTAAGTTATTCTAATAAGATTATTCATGTCTCACTAACCATACCATCGGAAAAAGATAGACTCTCTTTTCTGTTTTCATTGATATTTTCTTTCTTGATGATTTTTCTTTCTTAACTGTTTTTTGTGTCTATATGTGTGTTCTCCCAAAGAGAAACCTGGAGCAACTTGGTTTCTCTGTTTACACTTTTCTCTTTTTATTGTGTATTTCTTTAGATATATACTCAGTCATCTGATTTCTTCCTAACTTACTCTCAGAAGATTTCTTTGTCATTTAGGATTATGTAAACTAAACGTAGCTTTTTAAAAACACTACACACCATTAAATAGAATCTGAAAACCAATGACTAATCTTTTATCTGTTACGTAAAGCTTCAACTTTGATTTAGAGTGCTAAATGATATTTCTTCTAGTCATTTCTATTTCAGGTATTTCTTTTAAAACTTTAGTAGAGATAAAATTTGTTTTCTCACAAAACTATATTTCTCTCCATTACTCTGCAGAAACAAAGTATCTGTTTCCAAGTAAAGCAATACAATTAAAGCTCTTCAGCAGTGTACCATTTTAAAAAATAATTTTCTTTGTACATCTGTAGAATGATGGAATTATATAGCACAAATAACTCTTATTAAGATTCCATAACAGTTATTGAATATTTTAAGTGCCACATAATGAGCTAGGAGACAAATATATTTCAAAAATTATTATATAAAGTGGTTTAATAAAAGGTAAAATTCTGTATGAGTATGAAAGATGGCTGTCTGGATAAAGAGGGCCAGCAGAGTTGGAGAAGGTTTCCATTGCAGGTTACATCTGATTTTATTGTCAAAGAGTATTAGAAGTTTGTCAAGTTAAATGGTATAAACAAGAGTTTATCTAAGCAGAAGGTGTAGTAGGGACAGATTTATGAAGTTGTAAAAATATCTGCACATTTAAGCACTGCCAGTGGTTAAGTATAGCCATAATATAATGTGCGCAGTGTATGTGAACATACCAAGAAGGAAATAGAAAACTAAATCAGGACACATCAAGGATCTAGAAGAATAATTTAAAACTTACCTTGGATTCTAGTCAGGAAATTACAAATAACAATTTTACCTTTTAGAAACTTTACTACAGTAATAAAAGAGAGGAGGAAATTGGAAACTTAAAATAATTGATATTAGGAAAACAATTAGGAGGTACTTTAATAAGTGACGACAGCCATAATGAAGACCTGAATGGAGGCAATGAGAATGAGTATAAATATGAGTAGACAGATTCAAGAGATACTAAAGAAGTAAAATACATCTTTGTCATCTCTTAGACATGTGAATAACAAAAAAGACATTTTTGACTGACTACATAATAGATTGAGTGGTTAGGCTATTAAAAAAAGAAAAATGAATTTTAAGGTGAAAATAATTGGGTTTAAGTGTAGATAAGAAATGTCATGTAAAACCAACAATATCCAGTAAATAATCAGCTATATGGGATTAGAATTTATGTAATTGGGTTTAGAGCTTTTCATGTAATGGTGGTAGCTGAGACCAAAAGAGTAAATGGGATTACACATGCCAAATGGTGTATCATGGGAAAAAAGGAGAAGCAAGGAGAACAACTCTGGAGAAAACTACACTTTAGATCAATTAAGAAAAGAACATTTAGTAAAAAAAAAAAAAAGACAGAAAGAAATACTCAGACATAAGAAGACCAAGGACACTAATATCATGAAAACTAAGACAGAATATCATTGTAAGGAGACACAACAAACGATTAACAGTGACAAATATACCAGGGAATCAAGTAAGATAAAAAAAATCATTGTACTGAGCAATGGGGACAGTTACTATGATTTTAGCAAGAATCACTTCAGTGGATTGCCACTTAGAGAAATAAGTTCTATCTGGTTTCTGAAATAGTTTTCACAGAATTATCTGAAGTCTTTCCCACTCTGAATTAAGTTTCATGTATTATTGTCAAATTTCTCTTCAACAGAAAATATCAGCGAGGCAGACATTATAAAGAGATCATAGTGTTTTGGATATAGTAACCAAACTATACAATAACCCCAACTGCATAAGGATAATGGTTAATTAGGACTAAACAGTCCTTAATTTAACAAAACATTTGAGTGTTTTCTATGTGGCAGGCTCTGTGATAGACACTTCCATAAATATATTATATATGGCAAACTACTATATGTTAGTTTAATATAATATGTCCTTCTACCATCTTATATATGTTTTCTGATTGCATATGTAGTATAGTTTAAATCCTAATGTGAATTTTTAACTGCACACTTAAACTGAAATGTAAAGATTACATTTTAGAACATGTAACCACTCCCTTGTAATAGATTACTCTTCCTGAGACAAACTATGGCTCTTCTATTGGCAAATACTTGAGTTGATAACTTAATAAAGGAGCTTATCTATTGAAATCAGTAAGAGGGCAACCATATGTCTTTGATTTCTAATTTCCCCTGTTCCAGGACCCAAAACCCTTGGATGACACTTAGGTCATGGAGGGATCTTGGCACCCTGAAATTTGACAACAGAGGGAGAATGTTCTAAATATATGACTCAACATGTCACAGCATTGATATGTTCCTGTTAAGATGTTATTTGGTTTGAGTAGCTGTATTTTTTATCCATAATTTATTAGTGAACTCTTATTGAAAAGGAAATACCCATTTTGCCAGCTAATTTCCAAAGGAAATCTCTACTGGGAACTATTATTTTAATGAACAAAGGGTTCCTGTGGAGGGGCATAACTGTGAGGTGCAGAATTCAATAGTGCTCCAGTCCTCTTCATTATCAAGTAGCTTTGTGACACAATAATACAAGTGCCATTTACTTCACTTTGACACTCTGTATATTCTTCTCCATATAAAACACTCATTTTCAAAATGAGTACTAAAATTTTGAAAAATTAATGTAAAATGTGCCAACATGAAGATATGCCTATATTCACTAATCAGAAATGTTTACTGCTGAAAGATAAGGGCAACTTTAGAGAGAGAAGGGGTTCAAGGAGCTATTACAGAGAGATTATATACTTTTGAATGTAGTAACCAAACATAATATAATAACCATGATTGAATAAAGGTAGTGGTTACCTTTCCAATTTTTTAAGGACTTGAGTATTGTCTAAACTGACTCACACCCCTACCTTAAAGAGCATTCATACATATGGACACATGCACACAAACTACCACCACCACCAAATCTTATTTGGCTATGGTTCAATAGAAGGTTTCTCCTGCACTTGCGTCGCAAAGGGAATGCAGCAGCATGAGAATAAAATCCAATGTAAGTGGCACTCCACTTGAGGCAATGTGGGAATTATTAGTTGTATATGTTTTACAAGAAGGTAAATAATTTAATAGGCATAATGTATATATATTTATTGCATATATGTAACTTTCGACTCCCCCAAAACTTGGCCTACTATTGACTGAGGCTTACCAATAATATATACCATTGATTAACACACATTTTGTATGTTATACTTTACAGAAAATGTTATTAACAAAATCATAAGGAAAATACATTTACAATATTTATTGAAAAATTATGTATGTAAGTTGAGGCATGTAGTTCAAACCTGCGTTGTTCAAAGGTCAACTATATCCATATAGCTAATTTTATATCTTATTTTATGTTATGCATTCAATGTCTAACACATTTTTGGCATTAAATGCATATTTACTGAATGGATTGTTTTTCTACTCCAAAGTACATATTTCAGATGTTTAAAATTTGTATTTACATTAAAACATATAATATTATAACTAAAGGATTATATATTAAAGCCTATTCATTGTATGAATGGTTAGCCACAAGAAGATAAAATTTGCTCAATGTTACACAGTACTTACTATTTTTAACATATTTAAATTTATCTAACAGTTACAAAGACTTTATTGAGAGAAACCAAAACATACTATAATATCAATATACATATACTTTTTTCAGAAAATGAATCCTTCCAATGAATTTTACGTATATGTGTAATTTGGGTTAATGCCACTCATTTCTTCCTGTTGCTGGCTGAGTCTATTCACTATCTTATGGAGTTTGTCTCTCTCATCTACTACTTTCCTCCTCTCCTTTACTTCTTATGTGGTCACATGATAAATAGAGGCTTAAAGATTTTCTCTGATTCCACCCCCACCATTAGTCATTTCAGAGTTTCTGCTTCCATACAATTCTCTAAAGCGTTGACGACTACCCTCTGATGTTGCTTTTGGTCCCAATCTACACTAATTGTCCTTGAACAATTAATAGAATTTTAATTTTCATGTCTTTATCCTTTTGCCCTGTGTACATTGTATGTGTTGTGTAGCTTTGCTGAATTCAGCTCCTTTCCTTGTGTAGCACGCTGTACTTGTTTTGGTCTCTTCATGAAGAACAGGCCATAGGCTCCCGGGCTCTGGCCTAATAACCTAGCCACTGAGGTCATTTTTCATAAATTGAGTGGGGAAAAGTATATGGTTGTTTGTATGGAAAATAATACAATAATTAATAAACAATAATGTAAGAATAAACTCTGTTTTGAGTACTCACAACTGTAAACTTACTTTTGCCCCACCCCGTATATGTATTTTCCCCTTCTCTCTGGTTATGTAACATGCTGGGGACATGTAACCACGTGCTTGCCTGCTCACCTCTTCAGTCTGATCACCAGACTGGTACCAGACACTCTGTCCTAAATCTTTTGATGAACCATATACATGCTTAACACTGGGTTTCTATGTGAGAAAAATAGCCCCTAATTAAAGAGAAGCACATAAAAGTGATTTCTGTGAAAACAAACAGAATCTGCTCTTTGGCTTTATAGTTTCTCAACTTTAGATGTGTTTATAATACTAGTTTTTGAAATACATTTGTTGATTCCTTCATTTGTTCACTCATTCAACAAATATTTACTGTTGTTTACCATTTCCCAGGCACTATTTTGTCTCCTGACACTACACAGCCCTTATGTAGTGGAAAGAGACAGAAAATAGGCAAACAAGTAGCATGCATGCTAAAAGAGTCAGATGACAGGACAGGAAGCATTGCGTGGTGAAGATTCTGCATTAAATTAGGTCTTCAGTTCTCACTGATAAGGTGGTACAGGAAAGTGCTTGGAAACAAGTGAAGGAGTGGCCACCATGCAGCGTTCAAGTGAGACTTTCCAGACAGTGGGACTGGAAACTGCGAACGCCATGAGACTGGAAACTGGGCTTGGTCTTTGACTTGTAGGTTTGATTTATAATAGGAAGTTCATTATTGATCAGAAAGAGCTACTTAGTGGGAAAAAAGTAGAAGATACGGTCATAGTGGACACAGAACCAAGATCATGTCAAGCTCTGCAAAGTATTATGAGAGCTTTCACTTTAAGAAAGATTAGATGCCACTGAAGAGTCTAAGTAGCTCCAGTTATACAAGGAGCCACCCTCTTATCCTGAAAATTTGGAATTGTTGAGAAAGAGCCTTATAAAACCTATGCTAATGCTGCACTTTCGCTTTCTGGAATAGTTGCATTTTATCCAACAGCAGGCTGGAATCACACAAATAACTTTTTTAAAAAAACATGTATTCAAGGAAAACATCTCCAAAAATTCTAATTCAACTAGATTGAGTATAGATAATCTAATTTTTTTAAGAATATCAAGTGATGTGTCCCATTTCTTCCTCAACAGACTGAGGAATTTATTACCTTATAAATAAAAGGGACAGAGAGCAGACTAGTTTTGATGGGGGTTGGTGTCAAAACAAAACTTGAATATGGGCCATATGGCCCTGGGAATTAATCAGGTAACGAGTGAAGGAAGAAAAACTAAGTGATCTGATGAGACAGTGAGTACTACAGTCAGAACAGATTTAAGAAAGGAACACAGGCAATCTAGAAAGGTAGATTTAGACAACTAAAACTGTTAGTAGAGCAAAATTTATCTTTGTGAACATATGAATTCTAACAACACTCTATGTGAGGGTTACATATGATCTAGTTTGGTATTCGTTTATTTATTTTTAGTATATTAGCCATTGATGGCATATGTATCTATGCAATAATTTCTCAATAAAGTTAAGAATGCAAACATAAAGGGCAATACTCATGAAATGCATTCTAAAATTCCCCTAATGAAGCTAAATTAAGTTGGATATATGCAATACATGTGATTACAAGTTAGACTTTAAAAAACTATAAATACAGTGTGTGTGGTACAGTCAGGTTAATAATGATAATGAAAACTATAACTTCTACGGGTCTTAACTATTCTATTTTTAAAGTTGCAGCCTTAATATGGAATTAGCATATTTTCCATTTAATTTACAAATGCATTTCTACAGGTTGTAAATTGACCTGACATTTCTTTTGCTTGGTGGTGCCACCACAACTTCATGATCACTGACTATTTAGCACTGAGAAAACAGAATTTTAGAAGATGGTTTATGTGTGCCTGAGAAATGCTAATAATGCAGCAGCTGCCGGGAGCCTGCTGCATCCTTTGGATCAAGAAATAACATAAAATTGAGAGTGCATCTCCTCAGCCTTACTTAATGGCTTATAAATCACTTGTAATAGAAAACAAAAATGTTTCTTTTCTCTTTTGCAACCTAGAATTATATACTTTTTAAACATTATTTTTCCCTTTCTGTCTCTCCTCCTCTCAATATATTAATTGTATTCTTTTTAGTTCACAGTTCTTTAAAACTATAATGATCTTCTAGAGCATGCCAAGACATAGTAATAAAACTTAGAACTAGAATCAACCTTACAGATGACCTAATACACCTGATGTATTCAGACATCAAGAAACCAAGCCCCTGGGAAGTAAAGTGCGTTCTCCAAAGTCACACTTTGTTGATTAGAAAACCAGGAGCCCAACCTGTCATAGACTTCTGCTGGTTTTGACAAAATTGGCCAAGTTCAGACATGACCTGAAGATCAGTGTCATGTTAAGAGAAATACAAAGTGAATGAAAAAAATTTAAAATAAGAATTACTATAGCCAAGCTTAATTAGTTTTTGATTTATTGCTCCCCATTATTTAGCATATTTTGTTTTTCCCCATATTCCATGGTTTATATTTTATGTTTGGGTTTAATTTTTCCTTAGAATTTTGTTCTAAATGTCACCCACCTGTTTTTAGGTAATAGACATTGCACATATATTGATCATCTTTCAACTCTTTCACTTGATTTTTCAGTTTTAATAGTTCTTCACGTTTGTGTGTTATTCCCCAAGTGATTTTCTTTAATTATTGATTTTATAATTCTTCCCAATATGGAAGTCTTATATGCAAAATAGTGTCAACATACATTTTTAGCTTAAAAGTTGTATATCAGGTTTCTTGCTGTTTCCAAACTGTTTTATTCACTCCCGCTGAAACTGTACTCATTCAGTAACCATAAACTGAGCTACTGCTGTATGCCGTGCTTAATACAAAGCCACAGAGATACCAATAACAATAAAGCATGCTCCTTACCCTTCATAATTTCACATTACAGTAGTTGATCAGCCTACCTTTTCATTCCATTATTCAAATCCACTTTAGGTTGAGAGGTATGTTGAGGTGGGCACAGAGGGGAATGGGGACAGAAAGAGACTTTACTTGGGATGATAGGCACTCAATGCAGTGTGCAGATGATATTTTATTGAGTTGTACACTTGAAACCTGTACAGTTTTATGAATGAATGTCACCTTAACAAATTCAATTTTTAAAAATCCACTTTTGTAACATTTTTCCAGGATATAAAACAAAACAGGAATACGCTCTCTCCTACCATAATAATAATCCCATCCTTCAGTCCATCGGCCCCTGTACTTGCCACTTTATTAATATTTTCTACCTAAGAAAAGCTGTGTATTTTCATAGTATTTAATAACAAAACTCCAGAAACAACCTGCCTGGGTGTACATCTCACCTTTGTACATACTATCTGTGTGATCTTGGAAATATAGTTAAGCTCCCTTATTTTTTATCTGTAAAATAAGAATAATATTAGTACCTACTTAGTATGATTATTGCAAGAATTGACTTAATATTCTAAAACACTTAGGACAATGTTTGGCATATAACAAATGTTATAAAATATTAGCAATTATTATTTGGAAAATCAAAAATAATTTATCCTTTACTCCAAATACAAAAATTCCCTTTCTTGTAATTTTATTATCTGTTATGAAGCTTATATTTCTTGAAAATATATGCAATTTCTTAACCTAAATGTTCACATGATGTTTATTCAGTTACTAGTATACCTGGAAAAATTAGATTCTTGTTTTTGCATTATATATATTTTACATTATATTATCTTTATGGTGAGGGTTGTATATAATGTAATTCAGACACGTGGAATGACTTTTTATACTGCTAAAGTGTCAAAATTATTTCTTTATATACAACTATGAATATAATCATTTGTGTGCACAATCACTCCTTTCTCCCCTCTATTTCTCTCTTTCCCTCTCTCTCTCTCTTCATTCCTTCCCCTCTCCCTCCCTGTCTTTTCATCTCTACTCCTTATTGATGTCTTACTTCAGGCCATCAGTGCAATTAAAGGTCAGCGCCAGAGACAGTGATATCCAAACTCTTCTTTTCCTTCCCTTCAAGAGATCAAGTATTTGAAAATGTCTTTATTTTTCTTATTAATGGTATCATATTGTGCATTGTATAATGCGTGCCCATGTTTCTGACCCAAACTTTCAGAAAAAATCTTTCATTTTAATTTTTAATTCAGTTTTTCATTTATTTATATATAGGTACTTGATGCTTGTATTATAAAAGAATTTTAGTATTTATTTTTGAATATATTATGGTACAAGAAATTTTATGTAACAAATAATTATAAACCGCAAAAACAGATACAAGGTGTATTACTACCCATGTATAATGTGCTTCCTTATTTTTCCCCCATAAATTTGGGCAAAAAAGTTGCACATTATACATGAAAATAAATTTTACCAACATACTCTTTGTTCTTATTTCTTTTTAGTTCTTTCCTTATATTTCTTAATGAGCTATCTCAAAAAACTATATATGTGAGTGTAGAAAGATATATACAAAGTCTGTCCAGAAACTATCTAGCCATATAATATGAAAAATAGAGATATTTACTTAAGAAGATACAAGATACAAGAAACATTGCACATAGGATAATGATGCCTCAGTCCCCTTCAAAGTAAGCACCTTGGGACCTCACACAGTTCTCCCAGTCACCATCAGCTGCCCTGTTGTATTTTCCTCAATCTCATTTGATGATCTGAAATCTCACTGATGGTGCTTTTAGTTTTTGGAAAAGCCAGAAGTCACAAGGCATCATATCAGGGATGCAGTGGGGCTGAGTCACCTGGGTGATTAGATGTTTCACCTAAAAACTCTGCATGAGACTTGATACATTAGCAGGTACATCATCATGATGAAGCTGCCAATTACCAGTTGCCGATATCTACGGCCTCCTGAATCATCCAAATAGATTCCTCCAAGGAATGTTCAAGCTTAACACATAATTTGATGCAGATCTGTTGCTCTACTCGCTCAGTCATTTTGAATGCAACAGCTGCTCACTCAACAGTGTCTATCACCCCCATTGACTAGTACAGTGAAGTTGTCATTGTCCACACATATGAAATCCAGTCCACTTTCCTTGGCTGCCAGATTACGTCAATGTCACACAAACCATTCTCATATTAACAATGGCTGGACTTTTTCTGGAGAGACCTCACATTTTAAAAATATGTGTAAAATCATACACATTATGATTGTACATCTACCTACTTATATATAGCTTTTCTCTGCTTCTCCAAACCATGAATATTAAATGGTGCAGAAATTTTAAGATCTCTTGTATTTTTTATAACTAGTGGCATATTCATATTCAGAGATCACACTGGAGGCCAACCATAAGTATTATCATATATTATGTTATCAAAAGATAAGGAGTTTTCTAAAACAAAGACAATGAACCAATGTTCTATAATCTGATATCAACAGTCATACTTTGTGTCATTTGCAAAACTTAGTCTTTATCCTATTTTTAAATTATTAGCTTCTAAAGAACAAAACTCAAAAGTATACATTTTTGGTTCACAAAATTATTTAACATTTGATCATTACATATGCTGTGCCAGGAAGTACAGAAACTAATGTAATGTTTCAGGTGAGGGTATGAGGTGCAAGGAGCTTTAGCTCTGTCCACAAAGGTCCAAAGCCTGTAAGTGCAAACACTCAAATTGAAGCCAGGTCAATTTATTTAGAATCCAGTGCTGTGTACACAAGAATGCAGCACCACTAATATTCCACAAGCTATCCAAAAATTTTCAGATACCCTACCAAAGGTTACATCTGTTTTCTTATTTTCCACTGATTTCTTGCTATTCCTTAAGTAACAATAGTTGAAATATTTTAATGTATTTCATTCAAATCTGCCATTACATTTTTTTGATTACTCATACTATGCTATCTTTGTTGTCTGTGGTATTTCATTAAAGCCATACATTATTTCTCTTTAATTTTATTATCAAAATTGGCCATGGCTTATAGATTTAGTTATATAAAAATATATTTTTGATAAGAATGAATTTATAAAAATAAGCCTTTTGATCAGATACATTTTTAATATCCATGTGTGGATATTATATATGGTTGTTAATATTCAATCCTCATCTCATTATATCAAAATAGATCATGAGAGATTATGAGACATTAAGGAATCATAGTGAAGCTATATTGGATCTAGATATTATATGGAGGTATTTATGTTGTGTTAATTATAAACTGAATAAGCCCACAAATTCTCATATACCCTAGAGTGAGTAGAAAAATCTCATACGTGATTGCTTATTAGAGAATGAATCACTATGCAGAGAACAATAAAAATTCTTATCTTAGTTTTCCCTCATATGGGGTTTTAAGTTCATGATTATAGATATACTTGACTCAATTATCATAGCAACTAAATTTTAATTTTAATCAAGTGATAAGTTCTGTAGCTGTGTTATAGTTCAAAACAAAATAGACACCTGCTAGATTACTATAAAGACTGGACTTTCTAGCCACCAATAACAATAGCAAACATTTGTGTAACTCCTGTTCTCTTTATACACCACCTTGGGAATAATCCTTATCTACATCATTGACATCATGCAACGTATATGTTTTATATATGTATGTTGAAGAATCTCGTGTCTTTTAATATTAAATTAATTTGTAGAAATTTTATCAAATGTAACAAAACACTTTTAGAAATAAATGAACTACAGAGAATGAACCATAGATCAGTAAAATGTTAACACTGAGATAAAAATAGCATAAAATGTGTTTCAAAAACTTTAATAATTTCCCAATAATTTTGATTCCTGTTTAACTTTGGGAGTGAATATTTTGACAATTGAAACATCCATATATCCATCATATGCTTTTAGGTTAACACAAACACGAAAAAAGAAAAACAACACATATTCCTCCTTTGAGGATGGAAAAGCTTTTCAAGCAATTAAATTTAAAAGAAAGATTTCACTTGGGCTCTAGAAAAATATGGTAGATATTTCCAATAACACTATGCAACATTTAAAAACAAGTTCTCTAGCACTGCTTCTTTTAGAATATTTCAATAAAAATAATGGAACTAAACAAAGATGTAACTCACTGAAATATATTCTTCAAATACACACAGGGCTTGGTGATTGCCCTTACTACAATATAATGGGCAAAAATCCAAAGGGAAAAATTAAATTGTGACCACTGTAAATATGACAGGCATATCAAAATTTTGTCAGCTTCTTAAGCCTGGGACTCTTTTCACTGTGCTATGACAGGATAAATTTATGATCTTTTAAAACCAGTGTCTGATATAAAATGAAAGTCTAGAAATGTCTCATAGGTACTACCATGACACTCAGGTCATCTATAACTCCTCCTAGTGTCCATTGATTGTCACTTTGGCTCAGTACCTGAAGTCCATTTTTAGGTTTGGAGTCTTGAGAAAAAGAAAACAAAGAAAAAAACTCCTATTTTAAAGCTATGCTTATATTAGGGGACCAAAAATACATGATTCTTCAATCATTGTTTTCATTTTCCAGATTGATTTAAGGAATAAACATTTAAAATATCAAAAAAAGGACTGTCCATAGAATACATTTTCAACATATTGCTCGTATCATACACGTTTAGGATGGATTATGCTGAATGTTAATGTTTACTTCTCATCCACCATCTCACCCAGATGATGGTCTAAGACAATCTTAGAAATTTTATTTCCAGTTTTAATGGTATTATGGTAAGTACAGACATACACCAAATCCAGCCAATGTGATAGGAAGGTTGGTATATTATATCCTGGGGAATGTTGCCTCACTGAGAAAAAGAGGTATCATTTCTAGATATGATCTCTTGTATTGACCTGTGACCCAAGCCAACAATGAAAATAGGAAACACTGAATCAAAGAGGAAAAACAAAAAGTCCCTGGATTATTCTGTAACATCTCTGAGCCACGGAATCAAACAACTGTGAAGTCTTCTCAGTCTCTCTCTCTCTCTCTCTCTCTCTCTGTCATTATGAGAAAGAATTAATCTCTACTTGGAGTTTAACTTTTCAATTTAAACCCAAAAATATCCTACTCGGGGCCAAAATAAATGTTTATTTGAATGTTAATGTCCTCTCTTTGCTCTCCCCTCTGGGAAACACAATGGTATACTTGTAGACTTCTAAAGTAAAATCAACTAATTAATAGCAAATTGTAACTTTGACAATTAACATTCTTCTAAAATTCATGAAATGCTAAATTTGATCTTTTTGAATTATAATATTACTTGGTTACACCTAATAATTACAATTCAATTTATCTCTGAAATATTGCTTATTTAGTGAATTTAATGTATGAATCCTTTATTGTTTTCAGAATGACAGCCTCTGTAAACAAAAAATAGCTTAACTTTCAACTGCATTTTATGAATCCTTATTAATGCTGTAACAAGATGTGAAACCATCACAACATCTATTGGATTTACAACTCCATTAACTCCTGATTGGTAGATAAATGCTAAATTGTGTGCTGCAGTAAATTTCATTCTGGTATTAAAAACATATTCATTAAATCACTAGTATGATCAAAATCATTTTAAGAACTGCTTTTATGTGTTCCAATGTATAAAAATTATTTGAAAAAATTTAGCTAGGCAAGGTTTTGTTGCCTATATGACTTTTTCAAAGGAACAGAAACTGTTTACACTCTCTCTAGATATATATACAAATATACTTATGCATACCAGCAGACACACACCACTCTGTATAGAAACAGATCTTTCCAATCTTATGTAAATTTATATACATATCAATTTGCATATACAGCATGTGTGCCAAACATATAATATATTTATTTTTTATGTATACAGACATACCCACACACAAATACAGTGTAAGTCATATCCAACCTGTGCTGCATAATCAATGAATTAATGTTTGAAATAAATTATGATTATCTATTTTATATTTATTATCTTACATTTTAATGTGTAAATTATCAGGGAAATATTTACTTGCTGTTTATAGGCATTTTGTAAATTTTAATAATTATATTAGAGATTTTGTTTCTCAATTTTCCAATTAATTTAAATATATTACAAAGAAATATGTTACTCTGCAGACCAGAATTATGTTATATAATTATATGATAAATTAAGATCTAATAATGAAGCTCTAACTAACTAAATTTTCACACAAATATTATAGTTTATTCTTAATGTACTGTTGTACTAATTTGCCATAGCTACCATGTATAGTTTTTCTCTTTAGATAAGTTTACAAATATTTCTAAGCTTATTATTTATTATTCAATTGCAACTATATTTTCAAAATATAATTTTACATATTAATCTGAGATGTAAATTAAATCGGGCTAATGTATTACATGAAAATACAATAAACTTACAACAAGCTAAGGTCCAATTTTTAACTAGTTTCACATATTTGTGTTGTTTCACCTCCAACCAAGAAATGTGCTAACAATGAATTACTACTTGTTTACAAAAAAAGAAATGGTACACTTAAAATCTCTGTAGGAAACAAATACAGGTGTAGCTAAATGTTCTATTCAAAAAGGAAATAAATAAACCCAGAAGTTTTTTAGTGTATGTCACGTATGTTAGTAATTCTTCTGAAAATTATTAAAATCTGACACTTCTGTTATTTTCTAAATATTATGACAATCTTAAATATTCCTGAGAAAATAAATTTTAAGTTAGTAACCAAATGAGAAATACATAAGGAATCTTCATATAAAAATATAGTTGGAAATATATAATAAGCCATGATATTTCTAAAAATCTATTAAATGGAGAAATAATATAACTGAAAATGTTTCAAGATAAATTACTGAAGCAATTGGAGAAAATAACCACATATTCTTAAAGAGTGTTATCCCAGTAAATGGCAAAGGCTATCTCCTTACAAAAACTGAATTCATTAAAAAAAAGCAAAGATCTCTTTGTTAAGACCACAGAGATCTTTGTGTTTTATTTTGTTTTAAATAAATCGAATGAAGTGTATTATAAAAAACAAACTAAATCTACTCTGTTTCTGCAAAGTCACATTCCAGTAAAATAATAACAATGGAAGCTGATCAATAATCAGAAATACTTCAATAAGTATATTTCTGTTACTTTTTTATGAATTTGTATCTTTTGTAAAGTATCTAAGAGCTATTGTGATAAAAGCCGTTGAATAACCTGTGAGATGAATAAAATGATGTGTCAAAAGCAACAAATTTAATGTTCACTCTCCTATTTACACAAATTCTTCAGAAAAAATAATGTTGGGTGTGAACAGAGAAGGGAAAAGTAGAGTGTCATATATCAAATTGAAAATGCTTAATGCAGTCTACCACCTGACGAATTTCAGTTTCTAACAGCAAAGGATAAAATTAGCTATTTAAATTGACAAATGATAATCTTCAATCTTTCTTTTAGAATTATTATTAAATGAAATCCACATCTCCACTGATGAGATTCACTGATAATTCATTTCTCAAGTCACAAGGTAAAAAAAAGTCAGCTATTATTTTTATGAATGGAGTTAGATATTATACATAGACATATTTAATTAAGGGAAAGAAACTGATGCCACCAAATTCAAGTAACGTCTGAGCTGTGCAACTTCAGATGTGTTACTTTGGTATTCTTAGCCTCTATTTCTTTGTATGTAGTAGCACAGCGTTTGTGAATATTAGATAATGTATTATAGAAACAACTAGTACAAAGTAAATAAATAAATAAGTAAATATTTGCTCTCTGTGTTGGTCAGCAATTTTAGAAAAATAGGAGGCCTAATTTAACACAAGACATGAAATGCAGAAATTGATGGTTACCAAAAATGACCTAGAATTTTCCCATCAGCATATGCTGACATTTCATGCTTAGGTTTAATGCCTCATAGTCTTAAAATCACTGTTGTAGCTTCAAACACCAGAAGTTCATTTAAAGGCACAAGCAAGAAGATGAAGGGGCAAAGTTTGTTTTCTATAAAGCCTTGCATCTGTCTCCCTGATTTTTTTTTTTGTCAAAAACTAGGTGATATGAACATCCCTAGCTTCACAGAAACCAGGGAGAACAAATATCACTCAAAAAAAGAACAGAATAACTATTGTTGGTTTAGATCGGTTTGGGCATACCCCCAACACAAAATACATTTTCTTTATAGGAAAAAAAAAACAGAAAAATATAAGAAGTTCTGTTTACCAAAGAAGAGAGCTTGGGGTTGGGAAAACAATAGTAATAGTAGCAAAATAAACATAGGGAAAAAGGATTGATTCTGAACAGAGGTTAGGCAAAGGAATCATAGTGCCATTTTACATGGGTTATGAGTAGTATTTTACTTGTTGGAGAGTGGTGGGGAAATAGTTTTAACAGTGGCAGACTGCAATTAAACTTTAGTGACAATATAATATTGCCTAGTTTCTAGTTCTAATCATCTCCAGAAGTCAAGCCATTCTTTGTCACCTACAATGGTACTGATGAGGTAGGTAATTTCGTTCAGTTTCTGTATAATTTTAGAATTGTTTGGCTCCAAATAATAGGAATCTGAAAAAAAAATGGCTTAACGCAATTACATTTTTATTTTTCTTACATGAATAAGAGTTTTGGAGTTTATAAGCCCAGAGCTGCTATGATAGTACCCCATCAGGATGCTGGTTTCATTTCAGTGCTCTGCTCTATCATTTGCAAAGAGTAATGTAAGTCTCCACATTTACAATTGAGGTTCAGGAGCTCCAACCATAATCCAGATGGCCAAGGGACAAGTGTTCCTGTACAAACTTTCTTTAAAGGGCTTCCTGTAAGCACCACCCAGTGCTTTCTGCATTTACCTCATTGGCAGAACTGTATCATTTGACTATCCTATGATGGAAAGGAGGAGGAGAAATACCATTCCTTAAATGTGCTGTTCTAAAAAATGTTGAGATTCTGTTATTAAGGAGGAAATAGTAATGGAGCACTGGGTATGCAAGTCATAGTGAATGCCATAGAGTCTCTGAAATATTCAATAGTATGACCTATTGCTTACAGGTTTCAAAGAAGCTTTTAAATATTCCAATACATAGTTTCTAAGACTGTTTCTGTAATCACATTCCCTAATTATCTTTCAGTAATTAATTAACATTTAAACAAATATTAACTGAATTCCTGATAGATGCCAATTAGTAGACTATTCTAAACCCTAATGAAAAAAAGGGATATGGCAGACTTTCTCCACTAAAGGCCCTCTTCCCTATATCCAGTGTTATCAGCCATCCAATTTTCCTTGAATTTACAACTGTTTCGTTCCAATGTATAAATCTGGTAAACGAATAAGTCTGTTCCCCAGTATCCTTACTACTTTTGCAGTAAACCAGTCTAAATTCTACCTCTTACAATCAATCTTTCCATGATCTATCAGAATTCATTCACCCTTCTATGCTCTCTCAGCATGTAATGTGTAACCCTTTCTTCATCGAAAAATTTGTTTTGTTTAAGAATATTTGTGTTTGTGTCTTGTCTCCCTCACTGTATTTTGAGCTCCTTGGCTCAAATTCAATATCTTAACTAATCTTTGTATCTTTGCCAGTTTGTCAGAGTAAGTGCTTCATAAATATTTGTAGATCGTTTAGTTTTGAAATCCATAATTACCTTCTGTCATCACTAGATGGCAACTCTGAACCTTTCATGTGTGAGACTAATTGAATTCATTCCCCTTTGGGTCTTAGGAAATTAACTGCTATAGATGATGATTAGCAGTTCAATATAGCAAAAAGAGAAATATATGTCACATTAGACTGCTAGCGATGTCCTAGGTAGGTATAGTGCAAAAATTGGAAACTGGTACAGACATGGCTGGGGTAGAACACAATCCATAGGCTCATCTGGGTGATGGGACTGAGGTACTATTATAGTTCCACAATACTTATGGTCATTTCATATGCACCAAAAAGCAAAACAAAGCACTTCCTGTGCACATACTTTCTCACATGTGCTCATAAAGACGTATCATGCAGGGAGAACTGAACTTGCTTTGTTCGCCTGTGCTCCCTGTGTCTAAGAACTTGGCATGCAATGAGATATTAATAAGGATTACCAAATAGCAAGTAAATTTTTTAAAAAGAAACTTTCTAACAATGATGCAATTTCTTGATTCAAGATCAGACTTCATTAAACTATTACAAAATTTCAAATCATTAGCATAGCAATGAAAGTATTTACTGAAGTAAAATTAGCACTTTATGTTTCCCTTTACTTATTAATATGATCTATTTACCAGTTAAAATAATTTATGCCTTATGCCATAGAATTTAGAAATTTAATGAAATCTTCACTTTAAAAATTACCTTATAGATTTTGATTCCCTTGAGTTGTCTTACATCATTATACTGTAAATAATGTATTAGATCTTTCAGACATATGTGTTGTCTGTCCTATGTGAGCCTGATGGAATGTATAATAAACATAATGTGAAACTAGCAAAAAGTAAATATACATATATATTTCTGTGTGCATATATATACACACACATATGTATTTCCTGATATGTGTATATAATATACTATAGTGATATATAGCATATCCTTATATCCATATATCTATACCTATATCTAGACATATATATATATATATATATATATATATACAGGAAATATGTATAACTTGAATCTCAGCCCTTCAGTAAATATGCATTCGTTAAAACTTAATTTAGCATTAAAGTAAAATAGATTCTCACAAGCATTATCCAATGTAATCTTGAAAAAATTGTTACTACTTTTACACTATATGTGGGATAACTGAGGCCTGAAAAGTGACATAATATTTCCATTTTTTCCATTTCAGTGAGCAGATGGGCAGTAACCTTGCAAGGCAGAGCTTATAAATTCCACTAAAAGTACCTCTTCATTACCCAAGTGAAATTGGAGTTATGAGACCAAATTTTGTAGTGATAACTTAAGTTTTTACAGTTTCAATAATCAACATGTCTATAATTCATTGAGAGTTTAAATAATCCCAAAGCAGTTCCTTTAATATAAGATGACTGTCCAAATATACTGATTCTTTGACATGATTCTTCACGAAAAACAGAATTGTGCATGATATACTGTTGCAAGAGATTTATTTACCAACATTTTGAACAGTTCTATAAGACAGCTATATTATTCATTCAGCTTTTAAAACTTAATTTGTTTTTATGTTATAGAATTATATTCTTAGCAAATAATTTTATCTTAAAATTAAAGTCTAGATTTTTTCTCCTATTTCCCAGTGCATGTATAAGATCATGATTGCATTAAGTACATAAAAATTATTTTTATGGTATCTAAAATTAATTTACTTTGGAATTTTAATAGTGTTTTTAATACTGTGGTTACCTTTCATATATATATAAAGTTACTAATCAACCAAATGTTTAAGGGAAAAACTAAATTTATGAAAATTAATTAAAGCTGAAAAATAGGGCTATTTTCAAAGTAGAATAATAAGAAAAAATAAATGACAATTTAAAAGTATAAAACAGAGGTAAGCAAAACAAATATAATTGTATGAGAAAGGAGGCTAGGGAAGGCCTCAGGTGAAGACCCTGAGGGGAAGAGCTGTGGGTACCCAGGGCAAACTATAAAGGACACATGGACAATAACAAAGGGGGGTGGAAACAGGGGAAGGAGGTGGGGAGGGCTGAGGTGGTGGGGAGGGGTGGGGGAAAAGGTAGAAAACTATATGTGAACAACAATAAAAAAAAACATTTGAGGAAGATAAAGCACTCGTTCAAAGATCTTGAGGTCCTTGGGCTGACCTACACAAGTTCATTTAGCAAGTTTAGAACACCATAGATGACCAGGTTTGGGAGTGAAATATAAAGAAGTTTTGAACATGTTAAATTTAAGATGCCAAAGAAGGCATCTAACTGGAGAGCTCAGGAAGGCAGGTAGATACATGATGCTGAATTTTATGTCTACATTTTTGACTTTATAGTTCAATTATTTGTCTAATCACTCTCTAAATACATTTTATTTGGTCAAAAAGAGTGGAATCATTAATTAGGCTATGAGTTATGTATCAAATTAAATATATAGAAAGATTTCCCTAAATTCTGTCTATATAGTTGACTACCATGCCCTCATGTACCTACTATGCCCTGTAGAAACCTGTTTTAGCACACAGCTAAGGTCTGTCCAGAAAGAGTCCAGCCAGTAATATGAAAACAGAGACATTTATTGAAGAAGACACAAGATAAAAGAAACATTGTACATAGGACAATAACACCACAGTCCCCTTCAAAGTAGGCACCTTGGGACCTCACACAGTTCTCCCAATTACCATCAGCTACCCCATCATATTTTCCTGAATCTCATGGACCATCTAAAATCTCTTCTCTTTCAAAGGTGACTTTAGTTTTGGGAAAATCCAGAAGTCACAGGGCACCAAATCTGGGCTGCAGTGGGGCTGAGTCAACTGGGTGATTTGATGTTTCACCAAAAAACTCTGCACAAGACGTGATGCATGAGTGGGCGTATTGTAATGAAACTGCCAATCACCAGTTGTCCATAGCTGCAGCTTTCTGAATGATCTGAATAGTTTCTATGGAGGAATATTCAAGCTTAATGCAAAATTTGATGCAGATTCATTGCTCTACTTGCTCAGTCATTTTGAACACAATGCACACAGTACACATGATCACTCAACAGTGCCTACCACCCCCACTGACTAGTACAGGGAAGTCATCATTGTCCACCTCCTTGGCTGTCAAGTTATATCAAAGCTGCACAAGTCATTCTCCTTATACTAACAATGGCTGGACATCTTTCTGAACAGACTCCCTCTCTATATAAAATTTATCCTCACTGAAGGATATGTTACATTGCTTTTTAGAAAGAGAGAGAAACATGGAGGTGAGAAACCATCTGTTCCTTCCTGTAGACTCCCAACCTCGGGGTTGAACCTGCAAACAGAGTATGTGCCCTGACTGGGAATTGACTCCACAAGCATTCAGTCCACTGGACTGTACTCCAACTAGCTAAGTCACACCAGCCAAGGCAATTAGTAAATATTTTTGAACATATGTTATGTGTCAGCCATCATTCAAGGTGTTCAAATGTATATGTACATAACACAAGGTTCCTGATTCATAGAATGCATTAGTTAGTAAATTTTTAAATATACGGAAAAAACTAGGATATATTTTTATCTCACACTATATGCAGTTGATTACAAATGAAATAGTTAAAATTATAAATACAGGAGCTAAACATGAAAAATATATTAGATACATTTTAGATAGAAAACCTAATGAAAATAAAAGAAAGATACCATTATTCAAAAAATAATAGATTTAAAGCATAAAAATTGACAACATTTTCACATTTGAAGTAACATTTCAAAGACAATTTATAAAAAGGTAAATGGCTGCAACAATAAATGTCTTCTGAAAGACTTCTTTTCTTCAGTTTCTGTGACATAAACTAAGAATCTGAGTAAGAATTGCTGTTAAAATATGAAATATAGAGAAATCAAAAGGAACATTTGATGTGGGTGCAGGTTTGCTATTATTATTATATTTATCTGCAGTTAAATGAAAAAGAAAATATCTATGAGAGCAAAGCTAGAATCAATTGAATGTTAAAACTCAGCTCTTTGTTTCTCTGATATTAATATTCTCACTATTTTTATCATTATTATTTCTTTAGATCAAAGAAACAATCTCAGGTTTTATCTTATAAATATTGCATTGAAGCTGAAATATAATTCACTTATAAAATTATACAATCTGGTCTCAGTTATTATGGTGATGATCATCAAATAATCTATGTTACAATTCAAAATAATGTTTTCATCATTTCACACTTAAAATGCATTTTTCTTCCTCTTATTAATAATTACTTCTGCACAGAAAGACACAATTTACTCTATAAAATATAAAAATATATTTATGACTAAAATGGTACATCATTATTAATTTTGATCACTCAAAATATAAAAGGACATTTATTATTAAGACAAATTGAAGATTAAAGGAATGCTGATATGGATTAAACTACCTAATTCCCACAAACATACCTGTAAGAATATAAATTAGTCTTATAAAATTATTTTTCAATTCTCTCTAGCTCCTCTCACACACATACACACACATATGCACACAATGGCATACAAAACCTATCTTCCTTGAGCATTGAAAAGAGGAGACCTTGAAATGGCAATTCTTTAAAAAGGGTTGGATTTCTTTCTTTCTTTTTATTTTTTTGGTAAAACATCAATCCAGAGTCACATTCTGGAATTGCCATTATTGATAAAGTTAATTTACTTGATAAAATTTAAAAAGCAATGCCTTTTGCTCCTTAAAAAGTTATTTTTACCTTTGAACTCATATGTGTTTATAAGAGAAAATAGCATTTTAACACCTTTTACACACACTTTAATTATTTCTACTATTCATCTCTCACCAAAAATAATTTGATTTGCAGAAACTTTAGTGCCTTAATAAGTACTTTTCAAAATATAGTTTTTGATAATCTTTCAATGCATATATGAGATAGGCTGAATATAATATTTCTTCTTCTATGTGCCCAGGATTAGTCTAGGAATATTGGACAAAGAACAATTCCTGCCCACAAGAAAATTAGGACATGATATTTTAAAAGTGAGCAAAAATAAATTTTCTAATCATTAATCAGGATTGAATATAATTATTATTTTATTTTTACAACAATATTTTTAAAGTTAATAACCCATGAGATTTTATTACTACTTCCTGACATTTCCTTCACTATATAGTGTGACTAGTTTTTCATAATAAGGATGTGATGAAAAAAGTCTTCAGGAATCCAATCCATTTATTTTCTTCAAACAGACCCTTTAAGGCAAAAGCAGAGTAAGTCACAATTAATTTATATTAACAAATAAATGTATTGATAAATCTTGAATTACTATTCTTTCTCTATTGGGGTAAAGAAAATACAGTTGTCAGCATTTGTGGTGTGTTTTATTTCTATGCAAATTTTCAACAAATACTGAGAAGTCTGAGCTGGCCCTCTATAAGACTGATATACCAAATAAAGTAAATATATAATTTCAAATGAGTCATAAACCTACCTCAACAATTACAAACAGAGAACAGAGAAAATAAAGTCATTTATAATTTAAAATAATACTTTATATATAGCTCTGTTGTATCTTCCTAGAGACTACCTCCAAAATATCAGCAAAGAAAGGTAACTATTTTTAAAGAAACTATTTTATATTAAGGTTATATTTAAACATAGCTGTTCATAATTATTATATGTATCTGTGAATCATTATTTTAATTTATTCTATTTGGTACTTGCAACAATTTATCATTCAATAGGGAAAATGAAACCTCTCTTTTATGAATATACTTTTATCCAAAATTTACTTTTTTAAAAAAAGTATACATTTTGTGGCCAGTTCTAAAAATGTGTGACCATTTAAAGAAGATTTAACTATAGATATGACCAGTTTGGGATTTAAAATTTTAAGAATACACTTGCAATTTTAACTACTATAACAAGATTAAGAGGTTACAATTAGCACACTAGCACCTTCTGCCCACTACTCTCAGGAGCTTTTTCTTTTTCCTCTATCTTTCTCCTAAGCTCTAAGGGCCCTTCTTCCCTCTGTCAATTGTCTCCTGGACTCATTTATTCTTGGCTCACTTGTTCTACCTCTGTGATTTTCTAAACAAACTTTCTCTTATAGTTTGAGTCTTGGTTCTGAATTTTTTCTCAGCCAGAACTCAAAAACCAGGATTGCTGGACCAAGATCAGGTCTGACTACCCTGGTCTAACACTTGTGACATTTTGCTGCCAACAATATGGCACTTTGCTTCATGTATGTTGTCTTTAATTTTCAGGGTCATGTATAATCTTTGTATTTAGTGTAATTTAAATAAAATTATGAACAAAGGTCATATATTTATAAGACACAATGTATCTTCACTTATCTACATAGCATTCTACAAGTGGATAACATATTACAGTATACCCTTACTTTATGTAATTTCAATATAACTCACTTTTGCTTTTCCTGAGTCCCTTAAGATATTTTTTCTAATCTTCTTTTCAAGTGGGAAATATTGGTTAAATATACTGTAAGTATTTTCGAACTAATACAAATCAAAGTATCACTTTGATATTAATCACTAGAGCTAATTAGCTTGATTGATTAATTCAGGGTACTAATGTGTTCAGATATTTATATGTACATATATCCATTAAGTTTACATATAAAATAAAAGGACTCTGTGTAAGTAAACTTAGTGCAAGATACTAAGTGCAAGAATAAAAGAAGAGATTGTTGCTGAAATCTATCATACTAAAATGAATCAGTGTTGTACTTGTTTTGAAAAGTGTTCATGTATATCATTCCATTTTTAAAATATTTTGATCTTTATAATACCCCTTATTCTAGGCAATCAGTATTGCTCTCCTTCTGGGTTGAAGAAACCAAAACAGAGAATTTAAGTAACTTGTTCAAGGTCACATATTATTTGAGGAGCAAACACTTGCTCTGTGGTCTATAAAGTCCTCATCTTTCATCATCATCATCATCATCATCATTATTTTTGGAGTGGCCATCATGGTTGTTGCTTGAACTATTATGTCTTTTACGTGACAAAAAGGAGTTCAAGACCTAACTTTGGACGATAAGTAGAGTAAAAGAAAATAGTCTAAATACTTACAAATATTTCAGAATAACAAGTAAATTGATGAGAGGAAATTTATATTTCATTTCATTTCTTATAAAGTTGCATTTAAATTGTGAGATAAGAATTTGCTTTCACACATAAAAATGAACAAATCCAATAAATGTTTTAATCCATTTCATGAAATTAGTAATGGAAAAAATCAGTTAACTTAGATATTCCAGTTTTAGAATTCTTTTGTAAAACACTTTACATTAACAAATATAAACAAGAATCTTCTCCATTGATATCAGTGACATGTTATAAAGCTCACTTTAGAGTTTACAACATTCTTAACAATTTTTATTGAGATGTAATGTGTTATCAAAGTATCCTCCCTGTGAAGTAACAATAGCTGACACTCCTAATTAAAAATGTGCTTTTTTTAAATTAACTTTTCACCTGATTTTATGAGTGTCCTAGAACAAGAAGGTAAAATTAGCCAGAATACCATTCTAATAATGTAATCTTAATATCTCAGGTATTACAAATACAATTTTTGTAATGATTATTTAAATTGTTCTTACCAATTTTCTACCATGTTGTGGACAATATATGATAATAAAGTGAATTTCTATCCAGAAATAAACAATGGAAAACTTGCAAAACAAACATCACTTATTCGTAGCTGTGTCATTGGATGCAGTTTGTGTTGCTATGCCTACATATCACCTCATTGCCAAATGCCCTTTCTCACTCTACTCTTAGTTAGTTTAATTTTTTATTTTGCAAACAAAAACATTTTGGCAGATTCTTCCTACTTGCTGTGTACTGTTTTGGAAATCAGTGTGCATGCAATGGAAGTGACAGGTGCATTAGAAGTATCTATTGCAGGGTAAAAAACTGGGAGGTTTATTCTGACAAGCTAGACAGATATATACAGATATCAATCAAATGACTTTTCCCCACACTCCTGCTTCCTCAATGTTTTTTTCTTTTTTTTTCTTCTGTAACCCAGATTCTATGATCTAAATGATAATATGTTGGCTGCTACTGACAAAATTAAAATAGTGGCAGATAAGTCAGTTTCCATTATTTGCAAGTCAAGTCTGTTCTTAAAAAACATGGGAGAAAAATCAATCATTTCATTTCAACCCTAGGCTTAGTCAAATATAATAACCATGTAAAATATCTCACATTTTACAAAATTGTTTAATTGATCTATGATTCTATGAAATTCATATTTCATTTTCTTTAATATTTAAATTAATCTAAACAGTTAACAGAGAGAATTAGCTAAGATGTTATCACCACTATCACAAGTTTCTCTTTGAATCAAATAGCAAGTTTGTGGTTAAAAACTGAAGTATTAAATTACTCTCATATTTTTTATAATCTTTAACCTCATAATAATTGCATTCAGCAAAACATAATCTAATAATATTTAGATGCTTTAGGGATAAGCATTCTGCAAACTATTGGGTTATATACACTGCCATTCTATTTTCAATGACAAAAAATTTTATTTATTAAAGAATGTTCTATATCTTCCAAGATTCCAATTTTCTAAGCTGGATACTTCCATAGATTTCTCACTACTATGATGCAGACTGCTAATATTCTCTCTGTCTCTGTCTCTGCCTCTATCTCTCTGTGTGTTTCTCTCTCTTCTTTCCTCCCTCCCTCTTCCCTCTCCCTCTTTCCTGTCTCCTATCTTTCTCTCTTCTCTCTCTCCCATCAATCATACTTAGCCTTTAAATTTTGGCATCTTTTAAAATCTATTCTAGAGCTCACTTTCTTCTCTAATTGCATAGTTACTCTGCATGCTGATGATCCCCAAATCTCTACCTCAAGGCTTGAATTTATTTTAAGTCTATATACATATATCTGTTAGACATAATCACTTCTATATCCAATAAATATTAAAAATCCCAAAGATGCACATTTAAAAAGATACTCTTGGACCTCCCCCGCCCTAACTTTTTCTACCTTCAATATTACCCTTGTAAGTGACCAGTATTTTAACCCACAAAGTTGATACAAATAAAAACCTAGAGATAATAAATCACTCATTCCCATTTAACATAACTTCCACGTGCTAATACATTAAAATTTCCAAAGAGGAACTTTTAAATCCCCACCTGAGGATATATTTATTGATTTTTGTCTTGAGAGAGATTAAGGGGTAGGGGGAGAGAGAGAGAGAGGATTGAGCCCTTAAACTTTTGGTGTATAGGATGATGATCTAACCAACTTAGCCACCTGGCCTGGTCAACAAATAGAAATTATTATTGTTTTACTTCAGACATCAATTTCTTTAAGCTACTTATCTTTGAATAAAGAAATACTTAATAAGATAAATTAAAAATCAAAGATATAAAACATTAAACAAAGCTTATAATTGGAAAAATAAAGTACTGTATAATTGAAGAAGTCTCAACATGATGCCTTTTAAACCAATAAATACTTTTTAAATCCTTCTTAATTTGTATGAAATTAGCTTCCTGAGTCTCTAATAAGATATGATTGATTATATTTTAGTAAAATATACATATAAAAATTGTTATTTTCTTTTCCATTAGTTTTTAATGAGAGCATTCCACATTTTAAACAACCTTCCTATACTAGATTTATAGACTACCTTACCACACATCCTTACCACAACCCTAACTCTTCAGTCCACTATATAACCCATCCTCTAGAAGTCATTGGGGAGATTAGGGCACCTGTGACTCCAAGCCTCTCACAACTTTTTCACCTTTAAACCTTTACTTTTTCACCTAATAAACCTTTACTTTCCTTGCAGCAAGCTCCTACTAATGTCATACTGGGTTTTTAAAAATGCAAAGAGACCCCTTAAGTCCTATAACAAGCCACACCTATTCCTTAGCAAAGTATCTGCAACTTTATTTGCCTCCTTCTCCACTACCACATCTATTATTAAGACCAGAAAATAGAATCTTGTAGAGGTAAAATATCAGACTGAAGGTTCACTTCATATATGTTTTGTGAGGACTGATTTTTTATTTCAATATGTTCAAGCTAATCAAATCTATAGCTATTCAGCAAATGAATATTTTGTTTTACATTTTAGTGATGGCTTTCTTATGTTATTTATGGGTTTGGAGAATTAATTATGTTAATCAAAATTAAGAGGTAATAAAAGAGAAACAGTTCTTTAAACAAGGTTGTGAATCTCATTGTACAGAAGTCTTACCTCAAATGCATAATCTATTAATTTTAGATAAAGTCAATAACTAAAGCAACCATTGCTTTAAATGTCAGAGACATCCTATAATGCTTCTCAACATAACTTGAAAATAAAGAATAAGATCACTTTGCTTTAAAAACTATAAGAAGTTGAGGAAAATTTTTAAAAATGTATCTGGCTTCATATTTAGCATTTAAAAAAATCATTCATTCTCATTTAACATAACTGCCAAGTTATTGTACATCAAAGACACTAAATAGGAATTTTTAGTGTTTTATCTCTGCTTAACATTTAATCCATCTTCCTCATGGGCTTAGACAGATTTATACCTGGAATAGAGCATGATGAGAAAAGGGAAAATAAACTAGCACTGTTAAAGGAAAAAATTGCTAATAATATATACAAATACGTAAAAGCTAACATGTTGAATTGTGGTATGTATGTGCCTATGTACTGATTAAAATATATCTATGAGGTATATTGAGATAATAAAAAGGGAAAGGTCGTACTTATATGATATATAATATAAAATTAAACCATCCTACATAAATGAGTTACAATTCAAAAGAAGGCTATTCAAAATTTTACTAGCGCAAGTGTGAAATAATTTTAACTCTAACAAAATCTGGCTTTATATCACAGATAGAAAACTGGTACACAGGCTATCATTTCTCTTTCTTTTTTTAAAGGGAATTTTGATGTTTTTTAAATATTTATTTTTAGAGAGAGGAGAAAGAAAGGAGAGAGAGAAGGAAAGAAACATTAATGTGCAGTTGCCTCTTGTGGGCCCCCAACTGGTGACCTGGCCCACAACCCAGGCATGTGCCCTGACTGGGAACTGAACCAGAGACCCTATGGTTCACAGGCCGGCACTCAATCCACTGAAGCCACAGAAGCCAGGGCTCATTTCTCTTTCCATGCCAAGAGAAGGTCCATAACCTGAGAAGCTCAATGTTAAATAAATGTGGAAAAGAGAAAACATTATTTCCCTCTGCTCTCATAGTCTCTATCTCTCCAAAATTTATGTGTAATCATGAACTTTCTGGAAAAAATAAGAGAGAACACAGATTAAACTAATGTTCTAAACCTGGCAGACCCTGGAGTTTTTCAAGTTTTTAAATGTCAGGTGAGAGTGTCTTAGGTGAAACTATTTCTAGAAGTGATGAGTGGTAACTAAACCATGGTGTAATGTATTTCCTTACAACAAAAAATACTTATGTATTTAGATAATTTAAAAAAATAGATTATGCAAAAGTATTCAAATCAACTGAATGAAAAATAACCCTTTAGAATATTTTTCTTGGCTCTTCATGTTGTTTTACTCTGGCTTAATTAAAATATTCCCTACCTAATTCTTGCTTAAGTGATAAGGAAAATACCTCATACAATGTTGTAATGAGAGTAAGAGAGAAATTGAGAGAAAAATCATTCTGTATGTTGGCTTATGCATACTTGACAGTTTAGAACAGTTATAATAGACACGAAGACTTCTTTCTATTTCTAAAGATATATAGATTGTCCCTGATTTAGAAGATGGTTTGTTTAAAACAAGCCTACTTTTAATTGCTTATTTTAAAATGTTAGAATTCACAACTAAGATGTTTCATTATTACTGCAACTGCAAGAATTCAGTATGTATAAAGTTTAAACACATAATATATGCATAGCTTTGCTAATGATCATGTCCACATATCTTAATAAACAAAGTGGTATGTCAAGTAAATTTATGGCAACAGGAAGCTTTTGTATAAAGATTATATTAGATAATCATGCTTATTCTTAACATTATCATGAGTGTAAGTCAGTGGCATTCTTCATCACTAGATCTATTGCTTCTTTAATACATGAACAACTTTTTAAAATGTTTTTCAATATCTTAACATGTTTCCTGAATAAGAAAAATTAAGTTATGTTTCCATGTTGAAGTCTAATTTACTCAAAACAGTGAATTAATGTTATATTTTATATTTTACATAATTTTGGTGCCTTTCAACAGCCATTAATAAGGGGATGAAATACAGATATCTACAGTCCATAACAACCCAATTTCCTTTAATGCCTTCTTTATCCTTTACACTTGTGGAGCTTATGATGACTATAACTATATTATATATTGCTATTTCCTCTTTCTACACCTAAATTATTTGATCATTAATAACCTTCAGCCTCAAGAGAAAAATAAAGGTGTAAACAGAAGAGGTATGTAAAAGACATATTTCAGGCCTAAAAATATGTTGGTCTTGGTGAAAGGATGCCTGTGCATGTTAGGTAGGGTTCATTAATGAGCAATGAGTAGGTGGTATGGCACAGTGAAGGAAAAAAGATCATAGAGGAAGAGATAAAAGAACATACTAAAAGTGCATTTGCGTTTTGAGTTTCAGTGATTTGATTAATAGATCAAATTGGCTCTATTGACAGAAATGTCAATTCAAGGACAAAATAAACAGGTTTCCAATATATAATTCAAGAGCAGTTGAGACAACATCCATGTAGAGATGTCTGTAGCAAAGATATGCACTGGCTATGTTTCTGTTGATTTGTCTATGCTTGAAATACTTGGGATGCATGCATCTACATCCAAGGAAAGAGAAGGATGGGGACCTTGGAAGTACATGAGATTTGCAAGTGAGAGAGCCTAGAGAGGGACATGATGGCAATGCAGAATAAAGAGGAGTAAAAGGAATGGCCGATTAAAACATAACCAGAATAATACAGGGCCTTGGAATAAATGGAACGGGAAATATAATGAAGGTTAATGGAAGTTTAGACCAGGAACTCAAATGTGTTTAAATGAAGCTGTCAGTATTATTATAGTTTCTACATTCTATTAAAAATGATGGCTATTCATGGATAACACAAATATTTACTATGTGTTTATTATGTGAAATACACAGTGATATAATTGGGAATATGTTGATGCAAAACAGAAACATTAGTTTTTAGAACTAATGTTTCAGTAAAAAATGGGTAATAAATGCACAAATAATTTCAGACACTGATATTTAGCTTATTTAATACAAATATACTGCATAATTGCTAGAATTATTTCTATTAATGTATTTTAAAAAACTATGTCAGTAATAAATGCAGTTACCTTTACTGAGCAGTAGTAGTATAAAAAACTTAATGATTATCAAATAAATAATTAGGCTAGGTAGCCCTTAAAGGCCTTTCCATTTCATTCAGAATCCTCACCCCTTACCATGGCCCTGATGATCTTTCTACCTTTCCACACTTCCTTGGCCACATTTAAGTCATCTGGATTTTCTTTCTACTCCTGGAGCTTATTATGCTTTTATTCACTTGAACTTCTTTGAACTTGATGATTTTTCTCTGCCTGGAAAGCACTTTCCCAGTACTTTACATGGTTGATCTCTTTAAGTTATCAATTATCACCTATCATACTTCATCATGGGTTATCATGCCCTTCTCCTGCCTGCTTATTTCCAGCATAGCACATATTACAATTATTATTTATATCGTTTTTCTTTATTAATGCATGTGTTTTCTTTCTTGCCTACTCATATTCTATCTTCTTCCAGAATGGAGAAATGATGGGCCTTGTCTGTCTTATTTAATGCTGCTCAATCAATATTTGGTGACTGACTGAATGAATGAATGAATGAGTAAGAAGTTTTATTCTTGGAAATTAGCAGAACATTGAGGTACTTAATCTGAAATTCTCATCCTAAATATCATTATGTTGTCTGTGCATTAATCCACAGTATAGAATTTTCAGCTACATTTAACCATTCAGTAGTGTTTGATAATTGATATATTCTTTTCATTTTTGATAAAAGTAATGGCATCTTGGCACGTAATGATTTGTCTAAAACTTAAAATTCTTATAACAAATCTCCAAAAGTAGAATTACTGAGTGAAGGGTTTTGATGAAGTATATTCTCTAGTGTAAAATTAGTAGTGTTAAATTATAGATCCATAGTGTTAAATTATATCTGAAAAATTAAAATATAACCTGAACTTATATCAGTGACATGTGAAAATGACCATTTTACTATGGGCATCAATATCTTAATTGTTCTTATTTATAATATTTCCTAATTGAAAATAATACTCAAAATGATATTTCAATTATTTTAAATTTGTTTCTTTTAATGATAGTGAGGTGAGATTGATTATTTGATCATCAACCATTTTTATTTCATGATATTTACTTACTAGTTTATTATTAATTAGACCTTTTTATTTTAAAAAAGTATCACCTTCTATGAATAGTAGAGAGCCCTGAAGAAATCTTGTCTTTAAAAAAAAGGTGGATAAATAGCAATTAAATTAGTAAATCCTATTGCATTTCACACATTTGTCACAATGTAATGAAGACATTTATGGGAGATCCAAATGGACAAAATACTTCATTCAGCCCTAAAGGTGAAGGCATACTCTGTGAAGAGAATGCCATATAGTAGAGATCCTGAAGGAAAATTAACAGAGCAAGGAAGTAGGTGAAGGGTAGAGCAGTGTTTCAGGTTGAGAATGTTGCAAGTGAAAAGGGCTGAAGTCATAGAACCAGGTATCGGTGGACAGAGTTGAGCAGGACTAGAGGGCAGGTCAACAGCCTGAGGAGTTTTAGAGGGTATCTACAGTGAGACCTTGAACTGTGTGCTATGCAATGGTGTTTGCACTTAATCTTAGTGGCAGTTTGGGAACTACAGAAGAGGCTTAGTTAGAAGAGTGGGCTCACTCTTGCTAATAAAAGGACACAACTACAAGCAGAATAAATGTCTTAAGTAATCCAAGTGAGAGGAAGATATTAGACTAGTAGTTACAGTTGAAATATGTTTGTAAGAGGTAACAAATAGCATCCAGATTTCTGCCTTAACGTTCTTTTTCGATGAATACCCATGCTAGGAAAGACAGAATGCATAGGAAGATGAAGCAAATTATACATTTCATTGGTGGGGATGTAGGTAAGGGAGAGGGATGCATGAAGAGGAAAATTTGGAGCATATGGCTATGATGAGTCCCATATTTGACATTTGTGTTTGGCTTATATTGAGGGTCTCCATATTAAAATAAACAGCAGAGTATAAGTTCTAAATCTAAAGATATAATTTGAGTTGGAGTTTTAAAAAATGTGATCCAGCAATATACAGAAAGTAATGGCAGCCATAAAGGGAATGGCATAGCGCACAGATGGTGTCACTCTGTACCAGGAGTCACAGATTAAAATATTCTGGGTTTTGGTGTTTTGTAAAATAGATCATAGAAAAGAGAACAGATCATACAAATTTGGGAATGGAAAAGTTTAAGTGGTTCCTGGAGGAAGATAAGCCAGCAAAGAGAACCTAAAAGAATCTATGAGCCAAGTAGAAGGAAAACAATGAGAATGTCTTTTTAAAAATGACACAGAAAGATTGCCTTTTGTAAAAGAGTGAGTGGTAGTGTGTCATGTGCTTCAGATAAGTCAAACAAGGAAACTATTCACGTGTATCCACTGACACTTCATTACAATAAGAAACACATCTTCATTGGAGTAGTAAAAGCAGAAGACTAAGTGCATTTTATTAATGATTTAATGAAAAAATGACAAAAATAATGGGGACTCTAGTACAGCCAATTAAACTGTACATCAATTAGAGTAAGAATGTTGAATTTTGAAAGGTTAAAGTGACAATAACTGGCAGGAATGAAGCATTTAAATACATTGTGCTAGGAGGACCATCTGTCCTTTTTATAGCGTATATACAATACAGTGTACCTTGATATTTAGTAGCAATTTGTCACCCTAAATTGAGGTAGACCTTTTTACCCAAAAGTTTACTCCATTTTAATTTTAAAATTTTAATAAAAATAGTATATATCTTTAGGTGTATAACACAATGATTTCTTATGCATATACAGATGATTGCTAAAATTAATTAATAGCTTTTCACATAGTTACCACTTTGTTTGCATGAGAAGTGTACCTGAAGTATACTCCATCAGCACCTTTCAAATGTTCAACATGGTATTATTAAATATAGCCATCATGTCTGTAGAGTAGAACTCTATACTTATTCATCTTATACAACAGCAAACCGAAAAGTCATACCCCATGACAAATGTCTCCCTATATTCACACTCCCGGTTCTACTCTCTGTTTCTATGAGTTCAACTTTTTATTTCCTTTTTTTTAGATTACAAATATAAATGAGATCATGCAGGATTTGTCTCTTTTCTCTGGCTTATTTTACTTAACATAATATCTTCCAGGTTCATTATGTGTGTCCAAAAGGCAGTACTTCCTTCTTTCTCCTGACTCACTGTTAACATTGGCTATATAAACCATATCTTCTTTATCCACTCATCTCTTGACAGACACTTCAGTTGTTTCAATGCCTTGGCTATTGTGAATAATGCTGCAATGAATACAATAATGAAGGTATCTCTTCAACATACTAACTTCATTTCCTTTGAATAGATAGCAGTAAGTGTAATTCCTAGATCATAATGTAGTTCTATTTTTAATCTATGAAGGCACTCCATACTATTTTCTTTAAAGGCTGCACCTATTAACATTACTGCTAACAGTGTAAAGGGTTGCTTTGTCTCCACATTCTCATCAACACTTGTTTTCCTTGTTTTCAGATAATAGTCATTGTAACAGGTGTATGCTATCATTTCATTGTGATTCTAGCTTGCATTTCCTGGAAAATTAGTGATCATTTTTTAAAGATTTTATTTATTTATTTTTAGAGAAGGGAAGGGAGGGAGAAAGAGAGGGAGAGAAACATCAATGTGTAGTTGCCTCTCACACGTGCCCTACTGGCGGACTGGCCCACAACCCAGGCATGCGCCCTGACTGGGAATTGAACCAGTGACCCTTTGGTTCACACGCCAGCATACAATCTACTGAGCCACACCAGCCAGGGCATAATTAGTGATCTTGAACACCTTTTCATATATTAGTTAGTCATTTGTATGTCTTCTTTTGAAAATTTTCTTTTCAGGTCTTTTGTCCAATTTTTAATTGGGTTATTTTTCTTTCTTTCTTCCTTTCTTTCTTTTTTCTTTTTACTGTTCTGTTCAGTTGTTTGAATTCAATTTAGGTTTTGGATATTAAGCTTTTACCAAATGAATAGTTTGCAAATATTTTCTCCCATTCCATAGGTTGTCTCTTCATTTGATTGATTGTTTCCTTTGCTGCAAGGCAGCTTTTAGTTTGATGCAATCCTATTTCTCTGTTTTTGCTTTGGTTGCTTAAGCTTTGTTTTTCTAAAATTCATCGTGCAGAATAATATCAAGAAGTGTGTCATTTATATGTTCTTCTAATAGAAGAAATGGATAACTTCCTAGAAACATAAAATTTACCAAGACCAAATCATAAAGAAATAGAAAATTTGAACAGACCAATAATGACTAGGGATATTAAAGCAGTAATCAAAAACTTCCAACAAATGAAAGTACAGAACCTAATGTATTCACTGGTGAAGTCTACCAAACATTTCAGAAAAATTAATACCAATACTCCTCAAATTCTTCCAAAAACATTGATGAGGAGTGAACACTTCCAAACTATTTTATGAGGGTGACATTACATTTATACCAAAGCCAAATAAGAACACTACAAGAAAAGACAATTATAAGCCAATATCTGTGATAAACACAGCTACAAAAAAATCGTAACAAAATATTAGCAAACTAGTTCAACAGAACATTAAAAGGAAAATACAGCATTCTTTTTATTGTTTCTTAGCTGCCAATACTGGGTTAAAATTCCATCAGTTAATGCTTTGATTACAAAAACAAAACAACAAATAGATCTTACACAGACCACTTTTTCTACTCAGTAATAGGCTGCAAACACTGCTTAACAAATTGTCTTCAGCAATTCTTGCCTGCCTCTCTAGTGACACTGCTAATTAAACACTGAAAATATGTCACGGAGGAGCTTAATGATTTCAACAGTGACTTGAAGTCAGCAGAGATTTGAGAATAAAAGTATCCCCATTAATATTAACATCAAAATTTTGATTTTACTGTCCTGTCTAACACACCCATGAACACTAAAAGACACTAATGTGACAAATTAGAAGACCACTTAGGTTATTCAACTGTTCGGAAATGTTTCTACTGAATGCTATTTCCTATAAAATATCTGTAGTAAAAAACATGTTTAATCTCTCCAAAGAAACTTTCCACACAAAATCATTGCCCTGGTTAAATTACAAGCATAAGGGCACATCACACCCAATAAAAAGGATGCATTCAGATTTCAAGGTAGTTGATCAAGATAGTAACAAAAGAAACATCTGAGCTTCCGTCTTCTCATGGACATACCAACTGTATAGTGACCCATAGACTAATTCCCTCTGAAAGAGATCCAGAAACTTCTACACATTGAGTGAATGATAAAATACCCACAGAGAAATGAGTAGAAAAGTCTAAGACATACTCTTCCCATAAACCTCACTTCTAACATAGTGGCATACAATTGAGAGGGAGAGCCCAGCTTTTCCCTGAGGCAAGGAGGGTTTGGACCTCAAATTTAGCACCCCTTTTTAAAGACTCCACCCAAGGGACAGGCCCACACCAAACCTAGTTCTGAAGGCCAATGGGACTTACCATCCATCAGACCCATGACATGTTATTAAACAAAGTTCTTACTAGTTGTGTGACCAGTCACTACTATTACTTCAGGGTTTAATGCAAACAGAAGAGGCAAAAATGCCCACCTCCTAGTCTTTCCCTGAAAAAAGCTCATCTGTATACTTTAAAAGCTGCTACCCAAGGGTCAGGACTCCAAAGCAGCACACATCAAAGGGCTGGCTGCCATTCTTCTTAAGACCTGGGAAGCCAGAGAACATCATTCCCACCTTTCCTCCCAGCCTACTCCAAGTTGCTGGCATCTATTTGGCAAGAGTTTACAATACACCAAAGCAAAGCACTCTTGCTTTTCTGACTACCACATGAGGAACAGGTCACCGATCACCTGATTCTAATAGCCAATTGGACTTACATTCATGAGGCCCACAAGACCGTGGCAAACAAGAGGTTGATAACAAGCTAGTCCCCCCAGATATCAGCTCAGAAGCGTCTGGTAAAAATGTCCATCTTCAAGTCTTTCCCTGAAAGGGGTCTACCTTCCTAAGATGCTACGCCTGAGGGGTCAAGGCTTCTAACTTTATCACATACCTAAGGTCTATCCATTATCCTCCCCAGACTCTGAGGAAGCAGGTGGACACCTGCCTGGACTTCTCCTTCCAGCCCACTGCAACCATGTAACCAAGTCACCAATATCTCCATAGAAGGAGTTTGTACTACAAAAAGTTTGATTTTCTGGCAGTTTTCTAAAAGACAATCCTGGATTACCTGGCTCCACTAGATATTAGGACTTTCAGCCAAGGGTTTCACAGTATTGTAGCAAACAAAGAAGCAGTTTTATTTTTTTAATATAGTTTTATTTTATTTTTTCAGATTTATTTATTTATTTTTAATTGTTCAGGTACAGTTGTCTCCATTTTTTCCCCACCACTCCCTGCTACCCCAACCATCCCTACCTCCAATCCTTTATCCTACCCCCGCTTTGTCTTTGTCCATGTGTCCTTTATACATGTTCTTTGATGGCCATTCCCCTTTCCCCCCCCCATTATCCCCTCCCACCTTCCCTCTGGTTATTGTCAGTTTGTTCTTAATTTCAATGTCTATGATTATATTTTGCTTACTTGTTTTTTTTTTGTGGATTAGGTTTTACTCATAGGTGAGATCATATGGTATTTGTCTTTCACTGCCTGGCTTATTTCACTTAGCACAAAGAAACAGTTCTTAATGGGTGCTGGATCATTCTCCTGTAACTATGTAACTATACACCTGGGCCCAGAAGGCAAAATGCCCATTTTCCAGTTTCTCTCTGGAATATTTTTACGTATCTTCACCTGAGGATCAACTTACTGATTTTAGAGAAAGAAAGGGAGAGAAGGGGAGGGAGAGAGAGAGACATCAATTTGTGGCCTCCTTATGTGTCCCAACTGGGGATGAAACCTGCAACCTAGTTGTACACCCTGACCAGGTTTTGAACTGGCAACCTTTTGGTCTATGGGATGATGCTTGAACAAACTGAGTCATGTTGCCGGGGCTCCTTGAAAGGAATTTAACAACATATATTCCCAGCAGCTGCCTGAAGGTAGAGTGTCTTATCAGTATGCATCAAGGTGCTAACTGCAGTCCTTCCCCTTGGGACACTGACAGGCCTTTCACACTGACATCTACTAAGAATCATTATGAACAAACTAGGCAGCTTAGAAACCAACAAAGTTTTAAGGAAAAACTAGGAGGTTGGGCCAGGCTGAATGATTAGGTTCATCTCTTAGATGAGAGCACTCTGTCTGCACTGGAAAGGACAGTGTTTTATGTTCTATGCAGAAATCAACACAAGAGCCAGGAAAATAAACAAAAGATATGTCCCAAACAAAAGAAAAGATAAATCTCCAGAAACAGATCAAAATTAAAAAGACTTTATGGCTTTATTAGATTGAGAGTTCAAAGTATTAGTTATAAACATACTCATCAAAAGCAGTAGAGCAATGCAAGAACCAAGTTGAGAATTTCAGAAAAAAATAAAAATATAAGAAATCGCCATACAGAAATCATATAGTTGAAAAATACAGTAACTAGGAAAATTCAGTGCAGGGTTCAGTAGCAGACCAGATAAATTGAAAAAAGGATCAGCAAACTCAAATAGAAAGCTGTGGAATTCATCTAATCAGAGGAGCAAAAGGATAAAAAATAGTGAAAGTGGTTTAAGGGATGTGTGCTACTCCATAAGTGTGCCAATATATGAATTATATAAGTCCCAGAAGAGTGGGAGAGATAGAGAGAGAGAGAGAGAGAGAGATGGTGGTGAATAGGCAGAAAGCTTATTCAGAAAAATAATGGATAGAAACTTTTATCACCTGGGAAAGAAAACAAATATCAGTACCCAGGAAGCCCCAAAAGTCCAAAATAAGAATTCAAAAACACCCATATAAGACACATTACAATTAAAGTGTCAAAAATTAAAGACAAGGAAAGATTATTAAAAGTAATGATAAAAAAACAAATTGTTATATACAAAGAAATCTCCATAAGATCAGTAACAGATTTTTCAACAAAAACTTTGCAAGCTGGAAAGGTGTGACATGATATATGTACAGTGGTGAAAGATAAAAATGTCATCAAGTAGACTACCACACAAATTTGTCCTTCAAAATTGAAGAACAGATGAAAAGTTTTCCAGACAAATAAAAGCTAAAGGTGCACATCACCACTACACCAGCTTTAAAAGCAATGCCGAAGGTACTTATTTAAGCTAAAACAAAAGGATGCTCACTAGTAACAGAAGAGGGAAAGTATAATGAAACTCACTGTAAAATACATACATATATATATATATATATATATATATATATATATATATACACACTTAAATTCAGAATATCCTAATGTGGTAATTGTGATAGGTAAATCACTTATAACTCTAGTTTAGAGGTTAAAAGAAAGAGGTATTAAAATCAGTTTAACTACAATAATTTTAATAAATACAAGGTAAAAATATATAAAACGTGACATCAAATAGCATAAGATGTGCAAGGGGAATACAAAAATGTAGAATTTTTACATATGTTTGAAGATAAACTGTTAGCAGATTAAAATAAATTTACAAATGTAAAATGCTTTAGGTGAGCACCATGTTAACTATAAACAAAAACACTGCAGTAGATCCAGAAAAGTTCAAGACAAAAGAATCAATCATGTCCCTATATAAAATAAAATTACAACAGAGGAGAGTAAGAAAGAAAGAGAAGAACAAAGGAATTATAAAACAAGAAGAAAATAATGATCAAAATGGCTATAGTAAGCCTAAACTTATCAATAATTATTCTAAATATAAATGGAATCAATTTTCCAATTAAAAGATAGTGACCTAGGGAAAAAAATCAAACTCATTGCAACTATATATGCTGTGTGCAAGTGATTCACTGAACATTTAAGAATATACATGCTGAAAATAAAGGGATAAAAAATATTTCATTTAAATGGAAGCCAAAAAAAGCAGTACAATAAGAGGCTACAACATCTGTAAAAATGTAGCTACCGCAACATACATATTTTAGGAGCAACTACATATATAAAGCATGAGAAAGAAAGACATCTTGCCACTTGGGACAGCATGCATGAACCTGGAGGGTATTACACTGTGTGTAATAAGCCACATAACAAGAAATACTACATCATACTGCATCGTATCACTTATATGTGGAATCAAAAAAATGACTCATGAGAATAGTAGATAGTAGCAAAAATAGAAGAGAGAAGAAAAATTATTGCCAAAACCTGGAGGGGGTGGTGAAAATAGGGAAATATTAATCATACGGTACAAACTTTTAGTTGTAAGATAAATACATCCTGAGAATCTAATGTACAACATGGTGATTATAGTTGGTAACACTATACTGTAACACTGAAATTTGTAAAGAATAGAACTTAACTGTTCTCATCCAAAAAAATAATTATGTGAGGTGTGAATGTATTAGTTAAATTGATATGGGAAATCTTTTTACAATGTATAGGTATATCAACCATCACATTGTATAGTTAAAATATGCTTCTATCTGTCAATTATATGTCAATATAGCTGAAAAATAGGTGTTCAGAATTCTTTTCCATCTTCTAACCTCTATAGAAAGGGAATGAATGTTGACACCAATCCAAATTTTGAACACATAAATGAAACTACAGCTGGACCTTGAACTGCATAGGCTTGAACTAAAGGGACCACTCACACGTGGATTTTTTTTCAATAAGTACCTGTATTATTTTCATGTGGTTGGGGGAATGTGGATGCCGATGGCCTGTAGGCACTGATCCATTCCAATCTACATAAGGAACTCGATAATCCTAAAATTTTGTTATCCACAGGGAATCCTACACAATTCTTCATGGAGACTGAGGGACAACTTAAATTAGGGCAAGTCAAAAGTTATACATGTTACTTCAACTGTGTGGAGAAGGGAAGTTAGGTGTCCCTAACCCCCACATTGTTCAAGAGTCAACTGTATACGGGTTTGAGCCTCATCTTTATTATGTAGTTTACAGGTTAATTTATTATAAGCTACTTTTAATATTTCATAGCTCCTTGAATCATTTGAACTTATAAATATTAAAAATAATGTGTTCAAGAAAATATATGTATTAGATTTGGCATAGAAGATTGTTGGAAGAGATGAGGTGTGTATTTTAGAGGCAAATGGTAAAACTTTTATTTTAATCACTGGCTATGATAATAGTTTTGCAGGAAGAATTTCCAAATTGAAATTGATACACCTTATATGATGCAGTAGTACTTCAACTACTGCATCATATATAGTTGAAGTACTACTAAATTCAACCTTAAAAAATAGTATTGAACTTGAGTTTACTAGGACTTCCCTCTTGAAGGAAGATGGTATTTGCATAGTTGTTGACCTAATAATGTTTCCATAGATTATATCTAACTCTCTATTAAAATATTTTTAAACTTGTCTAATGAGTGAGAATTTTTAAATGTTTTTGGCTTTTAGTCACTTTATGGAATACTCATAGGAAATGGTTTTATGTGCCTGGGCATCTTCTAAATCTCCAAAGACATTTTTTCTTTGTCACTGAAAATAAATGGTATAAGTTGTGTCAATTGCTCCTACAGCAAGGTACAGCCAAGTTCTGTATAGACCTTTACAGAAAATAAATTAGATCTATGTCAAGAAGAAAAAAGGAATATAAAAAGGCAAAAATTCCTGTTTATTTAAAAAGTAATTCTTGTCTGTAATTTTTTGTTGTTTGTTTAATGTGTCCATGAGTAAATAGAGGAGGAATCTGTTCTTTGGTGCCTCAAAGGATAAGGTATAAAACCTATGACTGAACATTAACACTGAAACTAACCTAAATAGCATAGGGTTATAAGTGGGTAACAACTCTGGGGTTCAATATTAGCCCCAGAGCTAGTAATAAAATTGATCAGGACACATTTTACCTTTGAAACGTTTCTAAATCACCCTAGAGATTTTGCAGTGTGTTGTGGGCAAACCCATTTGACAAGACCTTCCAGTGAGTTATATCATGTTAGGGGCTGAGAGAGCTTAGACAACACAGCGATCCCAATTCTGGATGCAGAGACCAGGATCTGTGAAAGTAAGTAGCAGAATGTTTCTTAATATTGTTCTGCATATAGGATGAAAGAACAGTAAAAATGTTTGAAACTTCTAAGTAACTTCTATAATAATTAAGTGGGGGAAGCAAAACATGTTTATAATAGTTCTTTTTGAAGCTGAGTATAATGTTTCATTGGGTAGGTGTGTTGATTAGTAAAGGTTTTTTTGACTGAAACATTTTAATTAACATTCTATATATCAGAGATCATATACACATCTCTGATAAATTATATACAGTGTATAGTTTTAATAAATTATTAATAAACATGAAACTCTATTCTTCAAAATCTGGGAAAATTGTCAAACTAAATTTTGTGTGTCTGCATCTCTGACTAGAATTTTGTGACAAAGAGATACGTACAACAAACCACTCTGATTCTTGGACACTGCACCTTATTTAACCTTATATAATAAAGATTTAAAGTTCTTATAAAACACTATCAGATATACTGTATTATGTTATATTTCATTTGTACTATGAAATGAAGATTTTTTCAAAATGATGGTATTATGTAAAATCATCCAAATATGGATCATTTTCCAAACAAGGATCAAGGTTCCAGAGGTCCTCCGTTCCAACACTAAGTATCTTGGCATATGGTTAATCCCATTACCACATGACTGATAACAGAGATGATATTTAATTGGCAATAAAATTGGTTAAAATGACTTAATGGCAAAAACATAATAAATCCAACCACTGGTATCTAATGAAGAAAGTAATCCATATGTTGCTTGTATTCATGAAGAAATGTACTTAAGAAATGAAATAATAATTCTGGACATTTCCAAATGACATCAGGGTTATGATGTGATTCTCCAGTGATATCAGTTTTTCCACTATTCTGACCTTTTCCTCTAGAAGAATAGAAAGGCCTGATGAAAAACCAGTAAATCAAATTAAACAGAGATTTCCAAATAAGGTGGTATTAAAATAAATCAGCACTGGACTGGCTAGTAAGAAAAAGGGTAAAGAAAAATTTGGCCAAAACAGTAGTATCATGAACATGCTCTGTGCATTTTATTTCAGCAGCAGTGCAAAAGGCCAACTTGTATGACACTCTAAACCTGTAAACACTGAGTAAAATGAGTCCCTACTTTCACAGATTATTAAATATAAAATTAACAAACTGCATAAATAACCTAATAATTTAATGCAATTTAAATTTAATTTAATCTATAAATTTAATAATGTAATGCAATTTATGAGAAGAATTCTCAAATGTAGTATGGGACTTCCTTAGAAATACTGAGATAAAATTATATTAAAATTAATTTTCTTGAATTTTCTTATAAGATACCCAGTTTTAGAAAAACAGAGAAATAATTATGTAACAAGAAATTTATTGAAAGCTTATTTTCCCAAAGAAGTGTTATAGCAGACAGGATTAGGACAGACACCACATTCTTTAGCTCACGTATGATCACCTATGATTATGGTGTATTATGAAAAAGTAACTTCGCTTATACTTAAGTTAATACATATTTTTCCCTGAATGTGAGCAAATCCACTAATATTGCTGTCTGTTACATCACTACTGAAGCACATTTGAGATTTGGTTTCAACAGTGGTATTTACAAAAGACAAATGAGTTATCTTTGTAAATCTCATATCATTATAAAGTCTAGTGCAATGCACTTTAAATTACAAGGGGAAAGAATGAAAAATGAGTAACAGATTCACAGCCAGTGGAAATTTCTTATGTCTGACTTAGAAGTCAATGTGAGACAAAATTTTAGTGATTATCTGCTGAACACTGGGAAGGCACTTTAGCATTAAAAATAAAATAAGCTAGCACAAGTCAGTGCTGTAGCTTCAATATTGCTTTTACAATATTGAAATTAGCTTTGGGTTGAGATCCCTGAAAGACATTTAGATACAATTTGGTTAACTATCTCCCTCAAAATTTAATATTATTCATGGATTTTAAGGCTTTCAGCAAGTGGCAAAGCATTATCTTTATAAGTATCTTAGTCAATAATTGTGCTAACAAAAGAAACCTGTGCAGTAAGAATCTAGCCTTCCTGGTTAATATTTTTATAATTCAAATTCATTATTTAAATAATTTTTATTTGTAAAAACTCATATTTTGACACTTTCCATTAGAATTATGACTTGTGATATAAATATACTGCTACTTCTGTTTATGAAAATTGACTGATTTGCTACAAAAATTTCATATTATAATATAAACTTTTTGAGGTCAGAAATTTCTTACTTATTTTTGTCAAAATCTGTAATGTTTCCACTAGAGATGATGTGACTAATGGATATTTAATAAATATTTATTTATAATAAACTAATTAATAGATTGTAATGTCTCAAAGAAAGAGCGTAAAATTCAGTGTTCAGTTTAAATTGTTGTAATATCTTTTCTATTTTGTTCAACATTAGTTGCAGGCTCTGCTTAGTGCAGTTTTTATTAAAATATTTTATATCTTATTATATTGCATTTTTCATGTAGAATATTAATATATAATATAAGAAAAATAATTTTCTTGTGGGGATAATGGTGAATTAAGGGTATCCTTGTAAGAAATATAAAGAGCGTGCAAATAATATGCTCAGTAAACTGAATAACTGAGTTGTTTAGTGATAAAATTTTTGGAACATGATTGTTGAGTGGAGACATAAGGTCATGCTAATTCAAGTGCTGTTGGTAGCAGGCATAAAAGTCTTATTAATTAGGACACACAAAGATTCACAAAATTTTCATAAAACTTATTAAAAGAAATCATAGTATTCAAGAGCTCAGCAGGCTACTGCACTTACACTATTTTATCTAAAATCACATGGATTTAGAGGAGGGAGATGGCGGCATGGTAGGAAGGAGCAGATTTTACATCTCCCACACCCAGGGGGGGAAAATAATCACCATTCTAGGTAGGAACTGAGCAAAGACCCAACATTATCATGACATAACTGAAAATAGGAGATCACAAATTGTAGCGGACATTGAAAAACCCGAGGGTAAGGAAACTATGTGGATCAGCGGGGGGACCAGCAGGGGGACCAGCGGGGCTTGCAGCTCCAGACCCGGCGGCCGCCTGGGTCGGCCAGCGGGGTTCCTGGGAGAGAGCTGGGTCATCCGCTCCCTCCCAGGCCAAACAAGGACTGAGCAGCACCCGGGGAGACCAGTTTACCAGATGGCACAGAGAGAGGAGTGAGGACAAAGAGGCACCCACACAGGGATTGTAAGCACCTACTCAAAGCCCTGGTGAAGGTGCGCACCCCACCCCGTGCATCCAAAGGCACC
>CM052543.1:59785327-59810944 GCA_028533065.1 Trachops cirrhosus
AAGGGAAGGGTTTACAGGAACAAATATAGAGGACACATGGACAAAACTACGGGGCTTGGAAATGGAAGGGATGGGTGGGTGGGCTGGAATGGGATTAAAAGATAGAAACTTTACTGAATAATCTAAAATTAAAAAAAAAGAAGAAGAAGAAAGAGCAAAGTTGGCACCCTAACCACAAGTGTAGGGTACAAGTAAGTCTCCCAAAATGCATACTCTTTGAGAAGAGTACCAGGGATATCAGAAAAAGGGGCTGATTGGGAGGAAAACGGTGGTAAATAGAGTAGCAGGATTTAAAGAGAAAAGAAAACTTCCTGCTTATGAATTAAACCCAAAATTTAAATTGGACTACAAAAAAAAATCACATGGATTTTACCAACTCTAATGAAAAAAATATTAAATATACAAAATAATTATAATCAGATGATTAAAGAGTCCATAGTTCAAAATGTGGATTCCTGACATCAAAAGAATTTCTTGACAGCATTACTGAATTTTAGATCACTGTAATGTACCTGAGTAACTTCCTATATTCCTTAAGAAAATGCCATATCATCTCAACAGAAAAAAAAATGTAGCTGATAATATCACCACCCAAGCTGTGGGAAAATAGGGAAACATCCTTCAAATGTTCTCTCTTTTAAAAGAAAGTAAAATCAGGACAAGAGTTGGTCCTTTTATAAGTGTTTTGACTAAACGGACTCCTACATTCATACCATCCCAGAGCATATACATACAAAACACACGTTTTAACACATACGTCTTATGGACAAAGGCCCAGCCTTTTACAGACACAGGACAGAAATCATGGTTATGTGACTTGTGCAATTAATTGCATAGAGACATATGTGTAGGACCTCATACTTAAAAATTCTGCAATAAATACTTGAAATTCTCAACAATATTTTAATAAGGGTCTCTCATTTTTCATTTTGAACTGGGTCTTAAATATTATGTAACTGGTTCTGGATAAACACCTTCTCTCTTTAATTGCATTAATAGTTTACCTATGAAAATCTAGACAAATTAGATTGTTTCTTGGAAATATTCACATTAGGGAAGATGTGCTAAATCATGTTGTAGTTACAAACTAAATCTTCGGTATCTTAAAAAAATGAAAAAGATTCATTTCCTGGTCATGCTGTTCGTCCATCATAGATCACCTGCGGACTCTGTTTTATGTCATGCTATTATTCCTGATCTCTGTGTCTAAAGTAGTTCTAAGTATTTAAAAATATAATCTGGAAAGCAGAGAAATTAAAAGTTATAGTAATCAGAACCCATTGCCAACAAGAGGCAAACTTCTTCAATAATGAAAACCATTGTTTTTCCCATTTACCGAAGGTTTTTTACTAATTCATTGGTAATGAGTAAATAAAGAACAAGAAGCTATCTTTTCCCTTATAAAAGGTGTGCTGCTGAAGATAGTTTCAAATACCTAATTACAGACTATTTTTCAATCATAATAGCCCAATAATAGCAAATGTACTACAGCATTGTTAGGTTCTTATATCCATTTGCACCTCAAGGTCAACATTGTTTTCAATATTTCCAGTAGGAATTGTCACTTAATTTCATGCAGCACGCTTTGAAAAAGTCTTTTAACACTAAATCAATAATCTGACCTGACTTCTCATGACTGCTCTTCACCACTCCCCAGTCCAGAAGCCACCCACTTAGCACTGTTTTCAATTAAAAAATATACAATTTTTGTTTTCATACATGCTGATCCCTTTCTTTCAATACTGGAGTATTTATTTTCTTTCTTCTTGGAAACCATATTTAGTTGCATTCTTTAGGATACTGAATTCTTTAGGTTCCAACTAAAAAGTTACTTCCCTGAGTAAGGAAGACTGCCCACTCCAGGTGAGGTGCCTCTCCTCTGAAGGCCCACCCCATCCTATGCTATCTCACCACAGCACACATTTGCAGATCCAGTCAAGTATTTGTTTGCTTGCTTGTGTTTATTAGGTTATGAACTCTGAGAGGACAACAGCCTGATTATTTTTTCATCATTAAATATCTAGTACTTATTACAATAGATATTATTTGGATTGATTTAAATAGACTAGTTTATGAAAGAGCTGAAGAATTAATAGAGTAAGATGTTCATTTATAATTTGAAAAGAGTATTCATTATGTGATGTAATTCTGTATGTTCCCACTTATATGGAAGTTTTGCTATAACTGAAAGAAAAAGGAATTGTTTACAGCTACTTTTATTTCTGTTACATATAAGCAAGTCAGACTATGTTTTCCTGGGAGCTATTATACCTAGGGAGGCAATATCCATAAGAGGCTTGGAAGTAAACTGATAATTCAAATGTTGATGGTTCTATTACCTCTCCTTCTAACAGAATCTATAATTGTATGTAATCACTTGGTATTCTTCCAACACATTTTGATTATTTTAAAAACAAGACTGATGAAATGGGATATGTGGGTATAATGACATATCTGGTGTAAAGAAGCAACTAAAAATTTTGAATCTGTCTTTGTGTATGATCTTGGAAAGTCCTTTTATTTTTAGTTTCTTTTTTCTCTAAAATTAGTATAATAATATTTATCCCACAGGGATATTGTAAGGAGCACATAGGAAATGTGCATGGACATACTGTGTAAACTGCAAGGAGTTACATACGAATGAGAATTCAATAATTCAAATAAATTTTCTTAAAATAACTTAACAAAATTACATATTTTAAGGAAAAATATATATGTGTTTCTAAGAGTATAAAATATATTATGGTGGATTAATATATGTAGATAGATATACACATGTGCATAAACATCACATATATATATATATGAAGCATTTATTGAAAGAAAAATTTCAAATAATATGTTTATATACATATATACACATATCTATGGTTATTATTTGTATATAGCTAATAAATGCTTTAGATATCAGTTGCTATAATTTTGGAGATAGCTTCACTACAATCAAAAATATGTATACTTTTGAAGTATTTAGGAAACTATAGCAGTAAAGAAGATATTTAAAAAGTTAATTTCCTTATAATTTCTATTTTCTATCTACTCAACACAAAATTTTAATTTTTTCCTTTTCAGGATAAAAAATAAAAACAGCAAACTCAAGAATTCAATTGAAAAATGTACTTTAATCAAACCATTCTTTTAATTCCATGAAAAATAAAAACAAGTACAAAAAATTGGCATTTATATACTACATATTATTTCATATTTGAGAATTTTACATATTTTGTTTATTCAACTAGGAAATATTTTATTATAAAGGAACATGCACATCATGGGATATAAAGTTTTTTTTTAAATAATATTTACCACATTTCTAATACCTCTTCTAGAATCTCTCACTTATGTTATAGACAATTTAAGGTTTAACCTTAAAAATTTATCTTTCCTTCTAAGTGCCTGAATCCACACCAATTATACACTTTCCTATGGCTGTGTCTGACAAAGTAAGTCACTGAAGAGAGGACCGGCAAATTGTTGTACTTTTTTTCCAGGGCCAGTATTTTAGGATTTGAATCAGATCTAAACCAACTCAGAATTTCAAAGTATGACTTTAGCATTATAGTAGTTTAAGAGGCAGTTTGCTTTTTAGTGAAGGGTAAAGTTTTATAACAACCTTTTTAATAAAGACAACAGTGTGGTGATTACCAGAGGAAAAGGTAGATGGGGGCAGGGAAAATGGGTAAATGGGGAATAAATGGTGATGAAAGGAGAGTTGGCTTTGGGTGGTGAATATACGATACAATATAGAAACATACATAATTTTATTAACCTATGTCAACCCAATAAATTCAATCAAATTTTTAAATAAAAATTTAATTTAATTTCCTTTGCAGTTATCCTTTTTTCCAAATAATCTACTACAAGCCACTACAGCTGAAGAATTACCTTTATAATTTTAAATTATAAAGAAATTGAACATATTTAAGAGGTAAAAATAGCAACAAACAAAGCATGCTCCGATTCTGTAAAATGTACCTAAGTTCCTCTTCTCCAGATAAAAATTATGACTGATTTTTCTAAGACCCATCCTGTCCCGAAATATTTCTACAATGTAGGCTTTAGGCTGATAACTGTTAGTGTTTCTTAGTTAATATAATATATTCTATGGAAACTTAAAAACTAAGTTCCTTTATGTCTTTTAAATATGGAGAAATAACAAAGAATAATTATTTATTAACTAAAAAAGACAGAATTAAAACAAAAATGGAATATAGAATTTTAAAAGGCAATTCCAAGAACATTGGAGCATACATATTCAAATATTTTCTAGTGAAACATAAAAATATACTGAAAAATAGTCAAAGAACATACTCAACATGTAATTTTAATATTTTTCCAAATATGATATTATAGATATACTTTAATAAAGCTACTTATTTTATATAGAAATATACATATAATACATAGTTGATATATACCTAGTTTATATGTATATATGTGTGTGTGTGTATATATATATATAATTTGTTATCTTTCTGTACCAATATCAGTTCTAGTAAACAAGGTTGTAATATACAGGGTGGTACTAAAGTAGGCTTACAGCTGTTCATATAGAATAATATAGTAATTAGTACACTTGACTTCTGGCTGAGATGAAGGCATATGTGGATATGCTTCACTTCCTAGCATAACGAAAAGAAAGATAACAACAAATTTAAAAAAATACGGAACTGCTAGAAAATAGAACTGCATGGAAGTCCAAAAATGAAAAAGTTAAAGAAGAAACATTCATCCAGACAGGTAGGAGGGATGGAGAAAGGCAGCCGGGGCAGAGAGGACATGCCCCAAGGCAGCAGCTGGTAGACCAAATGGTCCCACACTCACATGTGGATAAACCAGGAGGTTTATCATTCAGAATGGAAGGTCAGATAAAATGCTTACCAGAAAAGGCCAAGTTACAGGATTTATCATCACCAAGCCCTTATTATGTGAAATGTTAAGGGGATTTATCTAAGAAAATGAAGATGATAAAAAATATGAACAGTAAAATGACAACAAATTCATAACTATCAACAAATGAACCTAAAGCAAACTAAACAAACAACTAGAATCACAGAAATGGAGACCACATAGAGGATTATCAGTGGGAAGGAGGAAAAGGTACTGCAAATAAGAAGCATAGTTGGTAGGTACAAAACAGAAAGGGGGAGGTTAAGGATGGTGTAGGAAATGGAGAAGCCAAAGAACTTAAATGTACAACCCTTTTCTTAGGCTTAAGTAACATGAACTAAGGGGGGGATGCTGGAAGGAATGGGGGTATTTGGCAGAGGAGGATAAGGGGGAGAAAAAAGGGACAACTTTAATAGCATAATCAATAAACTATACATAAAATTGAATAATACAATAATTAATAAATAATAAAACATGAATAAACTGTTTCGTGTACTCACAATTGTAAACCTTTGCCCTACATTATATTTCTCTTTTTTTATTCTTCAGTATGCTAAGGACATCATTTCCCAGTATTTCTAGCATAGCACATATAATAAAAAATCTATATAGTTTTATGGGTTGTAAGAAGGGCATGAATAATAAAAATGGGAAGCATTTATAGCTATCACTTATTCAATAACAGATAACATTTTAGTAGATATCTTCTAAGATGACATTTTTAGTTTTTTTTACTCCTTTTTAGAAAGAGAAAGAGAAAAGGAGAGAGAGAAACATCTACTTGTCATTCCTCTTATTTATACATTCATTTGTTGCTTCTTGTATGTGCCCTGTCCTGAGATGGAACTCACAACCTTGATGTATGGGATGACGCTGTTGCCAAATGAGCTACCCAGCTACCCAGGAACCCAGCCAGAGCTAAGGTGAAATTTTGGTCTTCAGTTGAATTTTATGTGTTTTTGCTTTTTTTTCCTTTTCTTTGACTTTTGACACTATAGGATAAATCTCGCATTGTTAATGTGTTAAAAAGATACATACAATATGTTTACTTTTCCTTCATTAAAAAATTTGATTTACCTTATATTTTTAGTGGACATTTGCAGAACACCAGAGAAAATATCTTGTTATGGTTTCATTGCTATTCTATGATTTATTTGCAGTTACAAAAATAGTGCATCATAACTAATTTCTCTGGTAATACATTCAATATTTCAACAATTCTAAACATTACAAACAAATTATTCAAAGAAGGAAATATTACAGGCTTAAGTAACCATTTAATTTTTATTAGATGTTAATTTGAGATTACTTAAAAATGTGGTATATGTGTTTGTGTATCTATTGTATAAGACTAATCTTTAAGTGCTATATAAATGATATTAAAATATATTGGAATAATGTATACCTCACTCAAGAAAATAATTGTAAGTTCCACATTGTACCTAATACTTTTCATAATTTTATATATGTGTAATATGTTCATTATTGTGGTATGGAATAAATTGCTTTAAATATTCATGATTTTTATAATACTGCACACAGTACCTTATGGCCAAACCATTAACACATCTACTTATTTGATATATATTAAAATAAAAAAAAATATTCGGAATCCTCAGTAGAACTGATTTTTTTCTAGTTATATGTATGGAAAGTTGGAAAGAATTAACATACTCCAAGTTAACAGAATTCTGAGGGTATTCTCTGAATGCTGTTTTGTCTCATGGAATTCTAGGGTTTCTCTATTAATTGTCGAAGTTTTTTTCTTCTAATTTTTCTGAAGCAGCTTCTGAATGAAATTTCCAAGACTCTAAACTTATCTCCCATCATCCCCCATCACTGCTCCTACTATGGAGGAGGAACCTTGCTTTCCATTTACTGCAGCCATTTCAGCAGAGAAGTGATGCTGTTGTCAAACATTGTCATCTTTGGAGTATGAGAGTGGAGTTGAAAAATACCTTAAGCTAATTCATAAGGACTGTTAAGGGACCACTTAAGAGTTGTTGCATGAGGTACTAAATACCCTTAGGGATATCATGTGGTGGGGCTGGGGCTGAACTGAAGATTCTGTGATATTTACTTAGTTGACATAAAATATAATGATATAAATCACATTTTGATATAACACAGTTTAACCCACTTATTATGTCCAGGACACATCACACTCTTCACAAAAGTGGTTTCTTAAATTTAAATAAATTTTTGATTGCTAGGGAAAGATAGTCTCTTATTTCATCTCTAGTTTGTTGTTTATGGCTACCATTGAGCACTTTTCAAACACCCTAAGTATACTCTTTATAAGAATTACCTCAAGCATTTAAAGAAATTCAGTGAGGTAAGTGTGCCCATTAACCCATTTAAAAGACAAGAAATATAAGAACTTAACTTATACCTAATGATATATAGTAAGCAGGTGCAGAGTCAGAATTCAAATTCAGATCTGTCTGCCTCCAGAGCAGAATACTTAGCCTCTCCTCATAGTAATGAAAAGACTAATGACAAGAATAAAGAGATGAAGGAAGCTTGTGTTATGTTCTTGCAATCACTCTTAACAGAGGGCTGTTTTGCTTTCCATGTCCCCAGGGAATATTTAGTAATGGCTCTAGTTTTGTCCTCATTTAAAATTTTGGTATTTTATCATTAATTTTTGTATTAATGTATTTGTTTAAAATATTACATAAGTATTATTTGTCTTGATTACTCAGGTTTTGGTACCCACCTTAAGTGTCCATGATAAGTGCCTCATTGACCTCACCCTAGTCCTGATACTGTGAAAACATTTTGGGTCCATATCATTTAGGAGGGTGCTACTGCTTTCTAGTAGGCAGAGACCAGAGTTAATGCTAACCTTCCAAAAATATACAGGATAGCTCCCTACAACATAGAATATCCAGATCAAAATGTCAAAAGTGCCCCAGTTAAGAAACCCATGGTTAGTGAGCTTTTTATGATTAAAAAATGACTTTGAAAAAGCAAATTTATTTGATTCAACTAGTAGTTCAGATGGCATTTAAGAAAACTTTTAAAAATTTAAGTATACTTTATATACGATATTATATTAGCTATATTAGCTTCTGTGTGCAATTAAAGGATTTGACAACCCACTAATTCTAGTAATCAACTGTCATTACCTAATCTTATCACAATATTATTGACTATAGTACCCTTCCCTTTTTAACCCGTCCCCCTACACCCACCCCTCCAGTAATTATCTGTTTGGTCTCTGTTTCTATAAGTGTGTTTTTGTTTTGTTTATTTTTTTAGATCACACATATAAGTGAAACTAACAGTATTTGTCTTTTTAATCCTGTTTATATTTCCACTTTTCTTCCCTCCACATTTGCTGTGATGTTATTTTTAATATTGCTTTCTGTGCATACAGAAATGAAACTAATCACCACAAACTTAGAGGTTCAAAACAACAGAACTATATTTTTTCAGAATTCTGGCATGTAGAAGACCAAAATAAAGGTAGCATCAGGACCACAGTCTTTCTAGAAGTTGTGAGGGAGAATTCTTCTTTGTCTCTTCCAGCTTCAAATAACTCCAGACATTCCTTAGCATAGCTCTGTGTGGTCCAGTTTCTAGCTCCATATTGACATGACTTCTCTTTTTTTGTGTATTCCTTTTCATAAAGATCATACCATTGGATTTTGGGCCTATTCAGTTAATCCAGGATGATCTAATTTGAGATCTTTCACCTAATGACAACTACAAAGATTCCTTTTTCCAAATAAGGTCACAGTCCCAGGTCAAGGTGTTAAGATGTAAATGTAATTTTGGAGGGGAACAATCCAACCTACTAGATTAAGAAATTAGTATTAGTGCAAAGTTCCTTCATTTTTCTATTGATTCTGGATGATACTCATTCTAAATTCAGATAATGAAATAAATTTTGATAATGGACATGTGGGATATTCTAAAAAATATGAAATGATGCTAAGAAATATTTTGAAGGATTGAAATAGTCAAAATATTTTGGGCTGAAGGAGAGGATTAAAAGATTAAAAATGATAGGCAACAGAATGGAATAAGCTAAAAAGAGAATAAATATTTATTGAATACCCACTACCAGTTAAGTGCTATGCTATTACACACATATAGTATGTCATTTATTCCTATAGAGAAGTAGTAGTGAAGTTTTTCCAGCAACAATACAAAAAATGCACCATAATAATTCTCATTTATTTTATAAAAGTCATATAAGAAATACATTTCAGAGTACTCCAGAATGATTCAGTTTATGTTAAAGCTAGTTTTACACTTCTGGATCTCTACGTACATTTTATTTAGTGCACTATTTAGTTTATGTTTTATGTATTTGTGTAATATGTGTATAAGTAGCTGAGATTGGTTTCATTTTTTCCTATTGGCCTGAGTTTTATTTGAACTAATATTTATAGTGGTTTAACAAAATATTGTGGAGAAATCATTTTTTGTTCAACATATATTATACTTCTCACTCATGTAGTTTAGATTTGAACAAGAAAATAGGTTTTATTTTCTCCTTTGTTTCACCTACTAAAACCATATTACAGCATGACAATCAATAACTAATAACAACTATCATCCTAAAATATATCTAATTATTACATCTATGATTTCACTATTTGTAATTAAACACGACAATGTGTGACATTGGTGGAAGATAAAAGAAAGCCAAAAACCAAATATTAGCATTTATAATTTTCATAAACTCCTGGCTCAACATAAACTGTCATTCATTTAATCTTTATGTTAGATCTCAGAGTTCAGAAACATTGTTCTGACATGGTCCATTCACTTCACTTCTTCACCTTGGGCTTCCTTACCACTCAGGGACACACCACACTGTTTCTTACCTGTAGCTTTCCTTGGAAGTGCACTGACATGGCCAAAAAGGTAAAGGAAGGGGATTTCAAACCAAATATAGGAAAATATTTAGTTTAAAGACACAGTATTTCCTCTCTTTAAACAATCTTTAAACATGTTTGCAGGTCATACATAGACCAGAAAAATACTTTATTGTTTTTGTTCTTCATTTATAAAATTTTGTCTGCAAATACTAAATTTAAGTTTATTGTTTTAATGCAAATACATATTTTCTTATAAAGTATTTTAAATTATAATTCAATGTTCCATTATAGAAGAATAAATGGCATTTACTGCTGAAATAACAGACCCCAACTTCAGTGTGACCTGTGTAAAGTTGTTACCTATTTTTATGTCAGGAATATACAGTTTGAGTTCAGGTGATATGTAACAAAACACACCAACCTACTTAGAACACAGAAATAATAACAACATACAGCATAGAGAATTGTAATAACTATATACAGTGGTGGTGAAAAGTAGGTTTATAGTTGTATGTGATAGAGTTTATTCTTGTATTTTTATTTATTGATTGATTTTTGTATTATTATTTATTATTATTAACCTACCTTTTCAGACCATGTATGGTGTATAGATTTATCGGGACAATCACTATATAAGTTATATAAATATTTAATCACAGGGTTGTATACCTGAATCTAATATAATATTGTAAGTCAATTGTAATTTAAAAATAAAAAGAAAATAACAGCAACAAAAATTGCTAATGCACATTGTCCACTTATTAAATGTTAGGTTGTTGAAACATACATAAATATGTATAATTTGTCTTCACACCAACCTTTTAATTTAGGGACCATTATTACTTTTATTTGCATAGGAAAATAACAAACACTGAGGAATCAAGATATTAAATAACACTCCAAGGCAGCATAGCTAAGTGGTGGATCTGAGCACTGAATAAGATACTGGGTTGCATATACGTCACCACTGTACTAGCAATGAGTGCCTCTGTAAGTTGCTGTATGTACATATGTACCCTGCCTGGTGGGGAGAGAGGGTGTAACTCTGAGGGAATTAAATATAATTTTGTAATAGTATCTTTAAATTATTTCTGTTTGTAAAAATCAGTTCTTTAGTGCTATACAATAGAAAATGCCCATACAGCAATTAGTACCTAGGCATTCTGCATTTGGAATAAAGTGAATTATGATTTTCAGGTTAAAAGTTATAAAGAATAATCAAGGTCCATAGATTTATAGACCTTAAAATGCTTTTGGCAGAATTTAGTTTTATAGTGTTACTTTTGAGACAGATTATTCCTACATGTTTTTTTTACCTGTATTGTAGATAGTGGATTTTATTTGGAAAGAATAAAGTCACTAAATAAATGGCTTACTGTGAACAACTTTTGATACTATATATGTTAAATTTCTTGATTTTTGTGTGTAAGTGACAATATAATTCCTATACACTGTTTAAATTCACAGCTGGTCAATGCAAAATAAGCCATTTTGCAGTCCATCTGTTCTAAGTGATTTGTAACAGGGCACAGCTTAGGCCAGTACTGCGTTATCACTAGAATTGCATTTTCTATATAGATTTCAAAAACAATGATGTTCAGTTTCTACTTTTAGAAACCAGCGTGATAACACCTGTCTAGACAGATGGTCTCTGGACTGTGAAGCTAAAGACAGCAGAAAAACTCAAGTTGGTGACTAGTGTGAAACCATCCGCATCTCTTGTGGAAAACTGGTAGTCTCTGAAAAACACTTTTTATTAAAGACATGGAAAAATGTACGCAGGCTATGAATATGAGGTATGAAATAAAGTAAATGAAAAATACTTGCATAAATGATTAAAGGAAAGTGATCCATACTTATATTTAGACTGAATTCATTGATCAGATGATTAATATTTCCCATTAAACAATTCCAGACTATAGCTTTCCTCTCTCAGAGAACAGCAGTTACTAGCAATTATTTTGCCAAAGTCAGAACAAGAAAATGTCATAGCAGGGAGCTGATTTTCTTCCCTTTTTACCCAGTTGGCCCCTGTAGTGTAGGAGAGCCTATCATAAAGTCTTCAGCTCTTTTGGCCTCTAGTGTTCTGGTCAACACAAAGTGGAAATTAGCTCTGGTTACCTCAAGGAAATAAAGCAGACATCACACTTTTACTGCTCTGATTATACCGCCTTACATGGCCTAATTTGTAAAATGTGTCATTCTCCAAGGACAACCTGATTCTTCAGGGATAACTCCATATGCATGATGGAAAATAATCTGTTCCGATATAATAAATATTTTTTTCTGATTAAAAAATCTAACTTTCTTGATATCATTGAAGCCATGAATGGCAGTGTGTATACCTGGTCTCATATGTGCTTCCTAAGAATTCATACAGAGAAGGACCCCATCTTTTCCCTTCACAGGTACCTAAAAGGGGAGATGAGATAGAGAATTGCTCATTTTCTAACAAAGCCTGAGTACACCAAATATACTGTATCTTAAAATGTAGATTTTTTTCACTAAAAATATTGAATAAGTCTAATTACTGAGAAATTTTTGCCATTTAGTTTAATATTGTATTGATTTTTATAAATTTTATCTCCCTTTCCTGGTTGTTCTTAATATGCACACTGACCTTTTATCTTCAGCTCATACCAGTTTCAACCTTAAAAGGCAGATATCCAACTTGAATTACAAATTGTTTTCCTTATATAGAAAAGAATTAGTATTTAAAAGTAAGGCTATTATTACTAAAATTAAGTAAAGCTATTCCTGAAAATAATAAATATTTCTTTTTTAACACCACTTCTCATTATATTAATTATTTTGATACTGATGTAAATTTTTAAAATAGGTGTAATCAAAAGTTTTGGTTATATATTATAATTTGATTCATTAAGAGTACAAGGATTTTTAGCAACTTCAACTATTAAGAAATTAATTATCTCTATGTAGATACACTGACATTACAAAATGGTATTATTTATGGTGTACAGTTCTTAATTTGATTGTAAAACTATGCGAATATCTTAGTAAAAAATTTCCCTATGATCTTGGGCACAATTAAATCCACTGAATAGTGTACAGGTAAATAAAATATATTCTACCTTAAAGATTTTATATATTAAATTATTTAGTGATATTACCATTTTTGTTTTATTCTTTTTTTTCTGGTGAAACATGTAATCTTCAAGTCTGTCTCACTTTGTTCCCACATCCTTATATAGTCAATAACTTCCCTGAGACAAAAAAAAACCTGTAGAGGTGTATGTACTAAAAGCACTGGATTAAAAAAAAGATGGCAACATTTGGATGTAAAATATGCTGATGGCTTCCTCTACCTATTTCTCTGTATCAATTCTCTGTATTAGCAGAAAATCAAAGTTAATATAGGTTGTTTGAAGGATACTGTTAAATGCAGACATTCTGCATGCAAATGAGCACAAGATATAGTGATATCTAATGAAATATAAGATTGCATATGCATATACAACAAATATAATTATAACTTTATAATTTTTGTAATATCCACAGGTCATTTTTCCTAATGAAATTTCTAAATTGAGAATTGCAGTGCTTTCCAAATATTAAAATCATTACTTGAAAAGTATTTCAAAAAGGAAAGGAAAGTCTGCCATATAAGAAACTTAGGTCTAAATGTACAGTTTACCCAAGCATTATGACAGTGAGATATCTGACATACTATTCATATTTACTCACTTGAGTTCTTGTATGCCTTGACCAACAAAAAAGAATGATTGATACATTTCTGTACCAAAAAGAGAAAAGCCTAATAATAACCTACTCCCAGTAAAGAAGATATGAAGAAGAAAAACACAACTGCGTCCTAATTCCAGACCTGAAATCTAGGGCAAGTCATTAAAATAATAATACATTTCACCACTTGCTTTTCCCATATTGAGGAATTAATATGGGAATCAAGTGAGGTAAAGTTTATGAAACCACTTCAAAAAATATAAAATACTAGACAACCTCGTGGTGTTCTATGTTCTATATGTTTCTACTGAAGAGGAAATACATATTTGAATATTCTTTTAATCTTAGATGATCATTTTAAATTATTAATCCATTAAAATCATGAATCTTATCCATTTGATTTTCCCTAAAACAGGGCAAGCATTATGATTGTTCCCAAAATCATACCATCGTTTTCATAGCCAATATATTCTATTAAAATCAAAACAATTGCGTAGAAATGAACAAATTTTATTGTAAATTAGGCATTTCACTAATTCTAACAACTTTTATATAAAACCAGTTATTTTTCAAAACCCATGAACCTAGTGTATATTAAGATATTTTTATCAAATTATTTTCATAGTTGAATACATTTATTTAACCAGTTGATATTTTTTCAAAGGAACAAAAGCATTTCTGCTAAATTTATTGCAAGTTGTTAATTCAACTGTAATATCCTTGTTTAACCATTGATGTAAATTATAGAATTTAAATATTGATTCTATTTGAATAAAATTGAAGAAATATCATTGTATCCTATTTAAAAGCATTGCACTTAAACAGATGAAAAATATGATACCCATTTATTTGTTGATGGTTTGTTGTATATTTACTATTTTTATAAAAGCATATCATATCTCTCAATAGAAGTCATCTTATTCTTGCCACTCCTCTGACCAAAAATTTCATGGCTACTAACTGCTTAAATCATATAGTCCAAAGTCCTTAGCCTGTCATATAAATCCTTTCCCAATCTATAGTCCTAACTTCATCAATTTACTTCCTTTCTACTCTTAAACAATCTGACCATTATGCATCTCAGCCTCCACCACTACACATAAATCTCTTAGTTTCCTGCATTCCATTGAACTACTCTGAAGCTAATATATTTTTATGTCTCATGTCCCACCTTTATCTTCAAGGCAGTTTACTACTCTTACTCTTTCTTAATTGACATTTCACTTTCTTACTCAAGGTACACAACAAATGAAAGTGTTACCTAAATACCCCCAATTAAATTAATAATTTCCATATAAACATACAATTTTAATAATGTTTAATCTATTACATTAATGCTAGCCAGATATACCCATATTTTTTGCCATTTTATATTTTTTATTTTATTTTTCAATTAAAGTTCATTTTCAATATACTTTTGTATTAGTTTGAATTGTACAGCATAATGGTTAGACAATCATATTACTTATAAAGTGTTTCCCTCAATATTTCCATAGCCATTTGTCACCACCACACAGTTATTACAATATTATTGATTATACCCCCTTTTGCTGTACTTCACATCTCTCTCACTATTGTGTAACTACTAATTTGTACTTCTTAATCCCTTCACCTTTTTCAGCCAGTTCCCCAACCAATCTCCCCTCTGCAATCATCAGTCTGTTCTCTGTACTTATGAGTCTGTTTCAGTTGTGTTTGTTCCCTTTAGTGTGTTCCTGAATCTTGTTCTTTAGATTCCACATATGAGTGAAATCACATGATATGTCTTTCTCTGACTAACTTATTTCACTTAGCATAGAACTCTCTCGGTCCATTAGTGTTGTCACAAATGGTAAAATTCCATTCTTTTTATGGCCAAATAATATTCCATTCTATATATGTAGCTCACTAACACACTTTTTTATTTACTCATTTATTGATGGGCACTTGGGATGCTTCCATATCTTGGCTATTGTAAACAATGCTGCAATGAACATAAGTGTGCATATATTCTCGCAAATTAGTATTCTGAATTTGTCCAGATATGTACTCAGAACTGGATTTGCTGGGTCATAAGGCAGTTTCATTTTTTTAAAAAACTTTTTGAATACCTTCAAATTGTTTTCCATAGTGTCTGCATCAATATGCATTCTCACCAAAGGTGCACAAGAATTCCTTGTTCTCCTTATTTTTGCCCAAACTTGCTTGTTGATTTATTGATGATAGCCAATCTGACAGACGTGAGGTGGTATTTCATTGTGGTTTTAATTGGCATTTCTCTGACAATTAGTGATGTTGAGCATCTTTCCATATGTCTATTGGCCATATGTAGGTCCTCTTCGGAGACATGTTTATTCAGGCCCTTTGCCCAATTTTAATTGGATTATTTGTTTTTTGGTGTTGAATTGAGTGAGTACTTAATAAATTTTGGATATTAACCCCTTATGAGATAAATCATCAGTGAATATAATCTCCCATTCAGTGGGATGACTTTCCATTGGGTTGATGGCTTCCTTTGCTATGCAAAATATTTTTAGTTTGATGTAGCCCTTTTATTTATTTTTGCTTTCTTTGAGGAGCTATATCAGAAAAATATTGCCATTTCTGCCCTTTGCTGTGAACCTGACCAGTGGAGACCCCCACTAGAGATCCACTAGCCCCACCCTCCTGACTGGAATCAGACCTGCCCTGCCAAGCTGAGAAGGTCCAGCCAGAATCAGGGACAGACTGACAACCCATAAAGCCAACCTGACCTCTATACCAGGGCACAGGCAGATGACTCTTCTGTAAGTCGAGAGCTGGCCAAAGTGGGAGGACAAGGAGTTGAGAGGGTACAGCTATTGCATTCTCCTAGGCTGCTGCCATGTGGAGGGGAGTGCTCCACCCAAGAAAGTCAGTGTCTGTGGGAAATGTGGGAGAAAGACTCACCACAGGAACCCTGGAAGTTGTCCCTTCAGCCCTATGCCTAGACCCACACAATCCAGTCTCTCTTCACACAACTCTAGCTGTAGTCATCTCTGATCTTCCCTCCCTCTGTTGGAGCCCAGGGGCAGTAGCTTCTAACTAGATCTTTTGTGTTTTCCTTTAAGAGGGCACCTGGTTTTCTAGCAGATTCCCATGTCAGACTGGTGGACAGAATCCTGGCTGATATTCCCAGGCAGATACTATGTGGTCTTCTCTTCCTGGCTCTGGTAATCCAGGCTAAGGGTTGAGACTCCTCGCTCCTCAAGGCAGATCTTTGCAGTTGAGTTATCCCTCTGGATTCTCAGCCACCTCACAGGGTTGGGGGTGAGCCATCTTCCTGTCTTTGTCCTTCTAACCAGTCTCAATGTAGCCATTACATTTTCTGTAAATGCTTGCTTAAAAGCCTTTTGTTTATCTAGCCCTTAATTGGTTATTCAGGTGATTCATCTGTAATTTAGTTATAATTCCAATTTGGTCCTGGGTGGAGCATAGAACTTCCACCTACTCCACTGCCATCCTGGATCTCCCACCATTTTATATTCTTGAGGAAAGAGTAAATAAACTCTTTCTTACAGGTGTAAGAAGAAAGAATTGAAATAGATTAGTGTAGAACAGAACAGGTAAGCATTATACATTAGGCAAAACATTTTCTAGAGAACAATTAGATTAATAATGTGCTTGATTGTAGAGACAATTGGGACATAAGGTGGAAAATATACTAAAATAATATATTTGTTCTTGCGAAGAATCCCTTTTCAAACAATGAAAGTTGTGAGAATTCCCTTTCTCACAGTGACAGCTGCTACATCACACACAACTTTAATGCACTAATATTGGGAGACTCTTTAGTATTCATGGCAGGGGAGGTTGATAACAAATCCTGTAATTTTCCACCTACTCATGGCTACCTTCCTTTCTATCAGAAATACGCCTATTCTCCATAAGCATCTATTAATAATGCCATTAATAATTCTGCCACTATTGTTCTTCTTGTGCAATGTTTTAAAATGTTTTGCTGTCCTGGTTCTTTTCTGTCATGTTTGCCATGTACTTGAGTGGTCTTACCTCTTAAAGATGTTACAAGACATTTCTATCCTTCTCAAAAGAGCAGTGCTTTCATTAGAATTTTCTCTCTTTTTTTTTTGCTTCAGAAACAATGATTATTTTTCACGATTCTTTGGGTTGGCCAAGGGGTTCTTCTGTTTTATACGGCACATTTTATTTACTAGTTTTTTTTTATATTTGTATTTTAGTTTTAACTTTTTGTTTTTATTGTTCACACTATTACAGTTTACCCCCTTTGCTCCCCTCCACTCAGCACCCCCAACCCTCAACATTTACCACACTGTTGTCTGTGTCCACAGGCTATACATATATGTATATATGTTCTTCGGCTAATCTTTTCCAGTTTTCCCAAACCCCCTCCCATCTGAGATCTGTCAGTCTGTTCTATATATCTATGCTTCTAGGATTATTTGGTTTATTTTGTTAATTAGGTTCTACATATGAGTGAGATCACATGATATTTGTCTTTCTCTGACTAGCTTAGTTTACTTAGCATAATGGTCTCCAAGTCCATCCATGCTGACTCAAAGACTAATAGTTCCTTTCTTTCTCTTACTGCCAAGTAGTATTCCATTGTGTAAATGTACCACAGCTTTTTTACCCACTCATCTACTGATGGGCACTTGGGCTGTTTCCAGATTTGAACTATCATAAATAATGCTGCTATGAACGTAGGAGTGAATACATTCCTTCTGATTGGTGTTTCCAGATTCTTAGGATATCTTCCCAAAAATTGGGATTGCCGGGTCAAACAGCAGTTCCATTTTTTGTTTTCTAAGGAAATTCCATACTGTTTTCCACAGTGGCTGCACCAGTCTGCATTCCCACCCATGGTACACAAGGGTTCCCTTTTCTTCACATCTTTGTCTTCACTTGTCTGTTGATGTATTGATGGATTTTATTTCTATTTTTAAATGGTCAGTTGTTCAGAAACAGCTTCTCTGATATCAGGGTGGGTCATTTCATCCATCCATTCATTCATTCACTCATTCATTTATATTAGATTCTCACTATTTCCAGATATTTTTCAGCAGTCTAAGCTCTGTGTGTTAGGATTTTACAGTGATTACAATTAAGATTCTAAGTTTTTTCAGTGTATTAATCTTTTAGATACACATTAATTTCAATTATACATGGATAGTACTACTAACAATTATGACACATTAATGAGACTAATCAATAATGCACTCTATTGACAACACTGTGATTATTATTGTTACTCTTATGAGAGCTACAGATATTAACAAACAGGAATTACCATTCCATGTAGAGTATTTGATAGATCATGACAAAAGATACAAACTATTAATGTGGGGGAGCACATTTGAAGCTGTATTTTTTGAAGATAAATAAGTGCACTGACAGTATCTAATTGGGTACAAATCATTAATGTCAGAAATCTGCCCACTAAATTTATTAATCATCTCATATTTTCTATTCAATATGTTATTTCAAAATGACTTACAGTGTGTTAATACTTTCATGAAGTGATCAAATATGGCCCTCTACCATAAAAATCATGAGATTCAGTAGAAAGGACCCCAATTTGAAATCAGATATTTAGATAATTTATTAAATTTTCTGAGTCTCAAATTCTTCATATAAGTAATCATACTTGCCCTAACTTGCACTTCACTAACTTGAGTTACAGTGATATAGAATGAAGATATAATGACATATTATAATGGCCAAAACTTAAAGTGCTATAAAATCAGTGATTGTTATTAGAAAGTGTCTGTACTTTTGTTACTGTTAACTTCACAAAAGCACTCATTTAACATTACCTTTGTAGTATCACATTTTCAACTTTATGGTATCGGTTTATTTTTCTGATCCTTTGCACTATAAATTTAGGTGACATTTCATTCTACTAAGTCTGTTACATTAATGGTAAAAGAAGACAATTTTTTGTACACATTAAGTAAGTATATATTGATAACTAAAATTAAAAAAAGAACAAACCAAAAGCGATGGAAGTATGTTTCAAACTTCTACTGTACTATCCAGCATACATCAGAGGCTGTCCCATTTATGTTTTTCCCTCACTCCTGTAGACCATTGCCTCATGCCTTGTAACAAGGAGCAGAAATTTCTTCAAGATTTACACCTCAATTAATAATTAATTAATTTTGCTATTGGCTATTAAAGCTAAATTTAAAAATAGTCATGCCTTAGGATAATTAAATCTGATTTTGCTCTTTTGTCTAGAGTAAGTTTAAATTGAAATTATTTATATTCCTCCATAAGTCTCACATTAATATACAAAGTTTCTAGGTTTTCAACTGTATTTTTGTTCTCATTCAAATAATTGCTATTTATTATGTGACTAAGAATATCAATTATATGCAACTTATTAACCTTAAAATTTCATGCATAAAAATAAAGGAAAAATGAAGATTAGGGGACCCATTTCTCTAAGTGAAAGGAGTCATTTCTTTAAAAAATTTATTGTAAAACAAAATTAATTGCATAAATTGTTTTAAAATACCAGAAAGCACTGAAACAATGTAAAAACAGCTTATAATAACACTCTGCAAATATTCGCCACAATTGTCCATTGATTTTATATAACATAACATAAGGTATCATGCTGTTTTACAACTTGTTTATTTCCCTCAGTAATATATTATATATGACTTTCCATATTTGTCAATGTAGATAAGTATCATTTCATACTTAAACAATATTAAATGTATTTAATCAGTTTCAAAATTGATAGGTATTAGGATTAATTTCATTTTTTCAAATATTGTTAAGCTTTGATTCGATTGACTTACCTGCACCTACATTCTTTCAGATTGGCCAGTTATTTTAGATAATTCCTTGTAAGTGAAACTGATGAAAATAAATTTTGAAATCTTTAATTGTAACATGAAAACTATTTTATTATTAAAATATTTATCCATAAATTTCAAACTGAATTTTCTTCATAAAAAATGTACTACCTTCAGTTTTATTATTGTTTAGTTACAGTTGTCCTCATTTTTATCCCATTACTCTCCCCTGCCATACCCACTCTTCCCACCTTCCACATTCATTCCTCCCCCCATCATCTTTGCCCATGGGTCCTTTATACATGTTCCTTGACTTGACCCTTCTCCATCATTCCTGTTACCTCTCTCATCCTTCCCCTCTGGTCACTGTCAGTTTGCTTTTTATTTTTCAGATATTTAGGTGATGTACAGAATACTTTGGTACTAAATTGTCTCATTTATTTCAAATTCCATCGTATATCCAGACTATTTATTAGATACTTATTGAATCTAAGCTTGGCTCCTGTTTTCTCAGACAAAATCTATAATAAGTAACAGTGATTTAAAATGCCATGTTGAAGAAGTCATGCAAGGTTTAGGCTTTCTAAAATATGTTTTATTGATTATGCTATTACAGTTGTCCCAATTGTCCCCCTTTGCCCCCCTCTACCCAGTACCCCTATTCCATCCCTCAATCCCCCCTTAGTTCACATCTATGGGTCATGCATATAAGTTCTTTGGCTACTCTATTTCCTACACTGTTCTTAACATCCGCTGTCTATTTTGTACGTACCAATTTGTACATTTTAATCCCTGCACCTTTTCCCCTATTCTCCCCCTCCCCACTGATAACTTTCCAAATGATCTCCGTATCTGTGATTTTGTTTCTCTTCTGCTTGTTTGCTTAGTTTTTTTTTCAGATTCAATTGTTGATAGCTGTGAATTTGTTGCCATTTTAATGTTCATAGTTTTGATCTTCTTGTTTCTATATAGTTCCCTTTAACATTTCATATAATAATGGGTTGGTGGTGATGAACTCCTTTAGGTTTACCTTGTCTGAGGATCACTTTATCTGTCCTTCAATTCTAAATGATAGCTTTGCTGGATAGAGTAATCTAGGTTGTAGGTCCTTGCTTTTCATCATTTTGAATTCTTCTTTCCAGTCCCTTCTAGCCAGCAAAGTTTCTTTTGAGAAATCAGCTGACAGTTTTATGGGAATTCCTTTGTAGATAACTCTCTGCTTGTCTCTTGCTGCTTTTAAGCTTTTTTATGAAGAATTTCTTTGTAAAAAAAACAAACAAAACCAAAACTTTTTCTTATGTATTTGTTTTAGTTTGAGGTGATCAAATTATAGAAGAAAAAATACTATCAATGCATCATTTAATATGTTCCAGGATCATTATACTTTATAAATGTTATTCAGTTTAATCTTAATAAAGTATTATGCTTTTGATGGTATTACCTCAACATTAGAGAATAAATTGAGATTTAAATGTTTAAACCACTTCATCAAGATCATCAAGTTGGTTGTGCCAGTCATTTGCCTTTTTCTTCTCATATCCATCTCTGTCCTTCCCCTGATCTGTTTTATATCACACTGGGTTCATCTGCAAACTACCTGACTCAAATTCTGTTTCCAACTAGCCTTTAGCCAATGAGATGCCTGGAAGATAATTAGAGGGTGACAGAAATGAGAAGCCACCAAAGTTCTCTTCCTCTGCCCTGAACAGTGTCTTCAGAGGTGATGTGTTTCTCCCATGATTTCAAATTCTCCCTTTGTGGATAAAGCTACCACAAGGCAGCCTTCACTGTGGTTCCAGCTCCCACTGGGTGGCTTCTTTCCTGATTCTCCACTCTTAGGACAGTAAAGTTCATGCTCTATGAATTTCTGAGTTTGTCTTGAATTCACTTCCCTATCAAGTTTTCCAACAATTATCTCATTGGTTCCTATTGTTAAAATGGCACTACAGAATTATTTGGTATGGATTTTGTTTTCTTGACTAGAACCAATAGTGGAGCAAGTAATGAAATCCAGGTGTCTGAATTGAAGATGTTCAGTCCTTCTAATATCTTATGTATGAATTCCTATAAACAGGTACTTGCAGTTATAGAGCAAAGGGGAAATTGACCAACGTAATAGCAACAGAACCACAGTGGGAGGTTCAGTCTATAGATTTTTCAGCATGGAAAGACAGATACATGTAGAATACACAGATTTCAAATATTTATCTTCCTTACTTTAGGCCTTCTCAGTTGCATTTCTTGCATTTTCTGTAAGGTCAGAAATCTTCCAGGGACATAGAGATTCTGTCTGGTCAGCAGAATATGTTAGAAATCACCTTTGTAATAATAATAACGAGTTTGTTTATCCTATGGTTCATTTTTTAGGGTATAACATTTCTTTGTTCCCTACAGTTAAAACCTTTTAATATAAAGATGATTTACAATATACATGCAGAAGATTAAGGGATGTGTGGGGTTTTGTTTTTTTTTTTGTTGTTGTTGTTGTTGTTGTTGCTATCTCCATCACCTGTTTGTTCCACCTGGAAAAAACATCTGATAGGCAAACCATTTTGGGACTTCATAAGTTCTTCTACCAGACTGGACATGAATTAGTAATTAATAAGATATGCATGTTCCTTGTAGCTATGTGCAGAATTAGTGCTGAGACTATTATAAAATCTAATATTTTTTGCATTACTAGTGTCTCCTTCCTGCTCTTCTTTTTATAAGCCACAATGGGCACACACTAACTTCATGAGACTGGGGATTTAGTTTCACTGTGTATAAGCTACTGCATATAAACAGAATATTTATTTGCATTGTAAGAATAAAGTGGTTCTTAATGTAAATGAACATCCTTATTGCCTCTTTTTAAATAACATTCAATAACAATGACATATGGATGTGAGCTACCAATTTGCACCTTGTGTTATTATCATTAGCAACATATTGGCAATTTTAGAGTAAATATTTCAGTTTAAATCAAAATTCAGATAAAGGATAAGTCTATAAAACACAAAAGTGTAAATATGCACACAAAAATATTTGGCATGTAGTAACTTTGCTTTTTTATTAAATGAGTATTTAAAATTTAAAACTGAGTTTTTGCGTCCAAGCAGAAACTAACTTGAAAAGTCATAAAATGATCTGGGTCAGCCTTGACACTTGGCACAATGTGTGTTTGCTCACAACATACACTTCCTAGGTGCCTGTTAATGATAATGGTTAAATTCCAGTTTTTAAATGAAGATTCCCTATTTATCCTTTCCCTGAATGATGAGCATTGACTACTACAAATATGGAAATTGGCTCTTGTAATGCAAATTTTGAGATCCTGTTGGTTTACACATTGGAGTCTAATACTTCAGGATATAACAGCTGTCACCCCAACATCCTATAATCTGCCAATCGCTCTAACAGTAATGATTGTGTTCTGAGAGACCCAGTCACTGACATTACCAGTCCTATACTGATGAGAACACATATAAACAGTTACGCAAACTAAGTGGTGGAGTATGTGTGTTTACATGGTGGGGGAATGTTTCTGAAAGAACTGAAGTAGTTGCCCCTGAACAGAGTGTTCAATATTCCCTTATCATTTTGTCTCAGAATCTCTCTTCCAAAAATTCTACTCACACCATCCATGTGGTTTTAGACTAAAAGGAAGTGAAATATTAGGAGCAGGACTCAGAACATAGTTATTGGAGTCCAGTGCAAAACAAAAATGTAGGACTATCAAAACAAAAATCATTAAGAATTTCAAGACAGTAACCTCATTCAGCCCAGAATTAAGCCCTTCTGAGCGTGTGCTGCTGTGAGACTGCACAGGCCATGCATCCATGAAGTCAGCTCTGGTCAGGAGAAAGAATGAATCTCAAGAAAAATTAGATTGCTCTTTTCTATTCTCTATAACAAAGTTCCTTGTTGTTTTGCAGCCATGGGTAATAGACATAACTGTAATGCCTTTTAAAACTTACAGCTCCCACTGAATTGAATTAACTTCCACTAATATTTATGAAGCAGTTAGTTTGTATAGGAGACCGCATTTATTATTGGAAAAGAAAAAGGTACACTCTGAGCTCTAAAGGAAATCAAAGAGTACTAGGGGGAGAATTGTATACAACCATCTGAAATAAACATTAGACTGAGGAAAATGCCTTAACAGAGCTATAATATTAGGTGTCACTTTTACTTGCTCCTTCTGCATTGCAATTGCTTGTTTGCTTAACTGCCACCCAGTAGAACTCAAGTTTTTCACATTAATTTCAGTGTCTAACTTTGTATTTGGTGTACAAGAAACTTTCAAGATTTTAAATGTATGAGTAAATGTGTGGTCCAGGAAAGAATCATATAAAGTTATTTTTATTTATGTTTGGAAAAGCATAGATTTTTGAAATAACTACTTTCTAACTGAGTTTGAGTTCCACTTCTGACTTCTACTGATTTTAAGGCCTAGACAAGTCAGATATTTGCACTATTCTTTAATAACATAAAGGTTCATCAATACAAGAATTGCTATGAAAATGGGAAACAAGGTATAGACAGTGCTTCGTATCTCCTCAATTCAAAGTTCTATACAGAATTAAATGTCTGCTCTTGTTTTTGTTCTGTTTTGTCTGGTTTCTGTTAGCGCTGTGAAAAGAACACAAAATTGAGCCAGGTGTACTAGGCTGAAAACCAAAATTTACCACATACTGTTACCCTGAACAAGTTACTCTATAGGCCTCTGTTTTCTTTTGTATGAAACAGGGACAAAAGTAAAACCACTGTCATAATGTTGGTGAGACTGTTATATGAATTCATATATGTAAAACACTTGGAAATTATATTTGGTCAGTGGTAAACATTTTGTAGCCTCTGCAATTATTATTACCATTGTAACTCCATTATTTAATTGAAGTAGGATCAAAACCTCAAACATTACTAAATTCCACCTTTATCCTTGTTTCCAACAAAGTGGTTCTCACATATATTCCTTCCATTTACACCAGTGGCTTCACTCTAGTTTATACATGTCATATTCCATGGGTGAAATACTACATTATTTCTCCTGATTTATAAACACTTTAATTGGCTCTCTCAATAATAACAGAATATGTTGTTGTTTTTTTTTAAATTCCAAATCAACTTTACTCTTTCTGATCTCTAAGGACTATTACATTTATATTTCAGATTTGAATATTCACTATTTTATTTGTTAATTTTTTGCTTTTTTACCTATATGGATATTGTTAAAGGCTCATATTTTTATTTTAATATATCCTCCCTTACATTTATTTATTTTAATATATCAATAGCAAGCTAATAACTTTTAAGTGATTTATCATAATATGCAAGGTTAGGCAAAAGTCCGTTTATAGTTGTTCACATGGAAAATAATATAATAATTAATAAATAATAATAATACAAGTATAAACACTGCGTTT
>CM052543.1:59811444-59832249 GCA_028533065.1 Trachops cirrhosus
CAATATAATCAGCCAAGTAAAGAAGTCTATACAAAAAGAAGAGGAATACCAAAATACTATATAAGTAAAAGGTGTGGGAATAATGAAATAATGATTATACTATTATGCAATTACTTGCAGGTTCAAAAAAAAAATAAATAAAAACAGGAATGAACCAAGCAGAAGATGGAAGGAAGAAAGGATAACTTTGGAAAGCAAGAGAGAAGGGTCAACACTAGGGTGACATAAAGAGAAGCACAAAGAATCATTAGATCACAACATAATACAAGTTGAAATATAAAAGCTTACTTAAAGATAATTAAAAGAAAACACACAAAAAATCACAAACAGCAAAAAAAAGAAAACACACACACACACACACAAAAACACATACACCTATTATTGATTTCAGACTGGCCCAACCGGATTTTCCAGCTGGTTTTCACCCACTGAGGGGTTACTGGAGACAGGTTTTCTCCGTTTCCCCATTCAGGACTCAGTCAGCCTCTGACGTACTGTGCTTAATGCAGGCGCACGCCTTCTCCCCCAGCTCATCTGATGTCTCCAGGAAGGGACCCGTGTGTGGGGGCTGGGTGCAACTATGTGCGTGCTTGGGAATTCACCACAGTGTGCTCCGATGTCCTGCGGAGTGACCGCCCCTCTCCGGGTTCACGCTTTCTGGATCCCAAAGGGCACCCACTTGCCCCCAATTCACAGCTTGGGTATCGTAGGTCCTGGGAAGCACCAGTGCCTTTTTATTTTTCAATGCTGTGGTTTCTGAGATTTTCACCAAACCACGCTCTCTCTCCTGCTTGGGGGCGCAGACATAGAGGCGATGCCTTTGAATGCAGGGGGTGAGGTGCGCACCTTCACCAGGGCTTTGCGTAGGTGCTTACAGACCCTGTGTGGGTGCCTCTTTGTCCTCACTCCTCTCTCTGTGCCGTCTGGTAAACTGGGCTCCCCGGGTGCTGCTCAGTCTTTGTCTGGCCAGGGAGGGAGTGGATGACCCAGCTGTCTCCCGGGAGCCCCGCGGCTGACCCAGTGGCACTGCCAGGTTGGGAGCTATAACCCCCCTGGTTCCCCTCGGTGATCCACGCAGTCTCCTTACCCTCGGGTTTTTCAATGTCCGCTGGGATCTCCGATTGGCGATTATTTTTCCCTCCCTGGGTGTGGGAGATGCAAAATCTGCTCCTTCCTACCACGCCGCCATCTTCCACCCTCCTATCCCTGTATATATAAATGAAACTGATGAAATTATTAAACTAATTAACAAGGCTTTTTATAATATGTAGTATTATCAGCAGATCCAACTAATTGAGAACAACTAAGACAAGCGGTCAAGGGAAAGTAATTGGGACATGACTTTGGACCCTGATTTTATTTATGCCCATTTCTACATGGGGCAGATTTCTTAAACTTTCTAACTTCAATTTCCTTCTCTATCAAATAGAGGAAAAAAATACTTGCCTTAATTAATTTTCAGGAATCAAAATATGAACAATGTACAGATAGAATATTAAATTTTAAATATAAATAAATATATTGAATATACTTGAATATTAAAAATAAATATTAAGCATAGCCTTATAAATATATTTACTCATTACCAAAATAATATTTCAAAAAGCTATTTTAATTCTACTAAACATATTTTGTTTTGTTGAATAAAGTAAAACACCTTTGATTATTACTAGAAAAACTATGAAAAGGCATTGAACAAAAATATTAATTAATTTTACGTATAATGATGATTCTAAACTTTTACAGTTGAAAAGAAACTCAGAATATTGAGCATGAAAGAAAATGACATGAGTTTTTAAGTTGCATTTCTCTAATGATTAGTGATATTGAGTATTTTTTCATGTCTATGGGCTCTCTGCAAGTCCCTTTTGGGAAAGTGCCTATTCAGGTCTTTTGCCCATTTTTAAATTGGGTTGTTTGTCTTTGCAATTACAAAGTATTGAATTGCATTAGTTCTTTGTATATTTTGGAGATTAAACTCTTATTAGGTTTATTTCTTCCTTCTGCTCCAAACCATTGATGTGAGTCTTGGTTCCCTTCCCTTCACTGTTGGTTTCCTGTACATTTTCCTTCATTTCACTTTGCATAGCCTTCACTTCTTCCTCTATTTTGTGACAATACTCAACCATTTATGTGAACATCCTGATTATCAGTGTTTTGAACTCTACATTTAATACATTGGCTATGTCTTCATTGCTTAGTTGTGTTTTTTTTTTTCTAGAGCTTTGATCTGTACTTTCATTGGGTCATATTTTTTGTCTTGGCATACCTGTTATGTAGTAAAGGGCAGAGCTTTAGGTATTCAGCAGGGCAGGGCAACCCATGTCACTGTATAGTGGTGCTGTATGTGGGAGAGGAGTCTGAGAGGAAACAATGCTGCTTGCTTAGCTCTCGGCCAGCTTACAGTCACTTCTCCCACTACCCACAATAAAATTGGGCCCTTCTAGTGCTGATTCCCAGGTAGGTGGGTTTGTGTAAGTTCTAGAATACTGTGGGACTCTCCAACCAACTCTCCTGTGAGGCTAGGAGTTTCTCCTGCTCTCCCAACCCCCACAGATTTTTTCAGAGGTTTTGAGGCTTTATTTCCCTGTGCTAGAACCCTGGGTTGTGTGGTCTATCTAGCTTCCCAGTTGTTCCTCCCAGTTTATCAGCACAAAAATGTGGGACTGCTCAGTCCACCAGCCACTGCCTTGGCAAGTTTGCCACCTTCCACCTTGACTGCCCCGGTCCTCCAGCCGCTGCCTTGCTGCCAGTCCTCTCCACCCCAGGTGCTTGTTTTCCTCTCTCCTACAGGTATGGATGAATATTTCCTCTTTAACTTTTTAGTTGTCAGACTTCCATACATTTTTGATTTTCTGGAAGTTCTGGTTATTTTTTGTTTTAAATTTGTTGTCGTCCTTCTTTTGGTTGTGCTAGGAGGCAAAGTGTATCTATGCACTCCTCCATGTGGGCCAGAAGTCCTCTGATGGTTTCTTTAGCCTGCAAATTTTTATTTTGACATAGTCCCATTTGTTTATTTTCTCTTTTGTTTCCAGGGTCTTAGGAGATACATTGGCAAAAATATTGCTACATGGGATATCTGGGATTTTACTGCTTATGTTTTCTTCTACAATTTTTTGGTTTCACAATTTCCATTTGTCTTTTACTCATTTTAAATGTATTTTTGTGTATGGTATAAGTTGGTGTCTAGTTTCATTTTCATTTGCATGTACCAGTTCAGTTTTCCCAGCACCATTTATTGAAGGGACTGTCTTTGTTATACTGTATGTTCTTGCCTCGTTTGTCAAATATCAATTGATCTTATAGGTGTGGGTTTATTCCTGGGCTCTCTGTTCTGTTCCATTGATCTATATTTCTGTTCTTATGCCATTATCAGGCTGTTTTTATTATGCTGGCTTTATAGTTTGATACCAGCAGTTGTAATACCTCCAGGTTTGTTCTCCTTTCACAAAGTTGCTGAGGCTATCTGGGGTCTTTTTTTGTTCCTTATAAATTTTTGGAATAGTTGTTAGTCCTGTGAAATATGTCACTGGTATTTTAATAGGAATTGCATTGAATGTATAGATTACTTTGAGTAGAATAGACATTTCCATATTTCTTCCAGTCTCTGAACACAATATATGCTTCCACTTACTTGTATCTTCCTCAATTTCTTTCTTCAGTTGTCTATAGTTTTCCAACTATAGGTCTTTTAACATCTTGGTTAAATTTACTGCTAGGTACCTTATTATTATTTTTTTTTTGCTGTATTTTTTCTTAGTTTCTCTTTCTGATAGCTTGCTATTGGGGCATAAAAGTGCCATCAATTTCTGGGTATTAATTTTTTATCCAGCTACTTTGCTAAATTCATTTATTAGGTCTAGTAATTTTTTGGTGGCATCTTTAATCTTTTCTATATACAATGTCATGTGATCTGCAAATAATGACAGCTTTACTTTCTCCTTTCAATTTGGAAGCTTTTTTTATTTCTTGTTAGTGTCTGATCACTGTGGTTAAGACCTTCAGAACTAGTTGAATGTGAGTGGTGAAAGTGGATATCCCTATCTTGTTCCTGATCTTAAGGAGGAGGCTTTTAGTTCTTGTCCATTGAGAATGATGTTAGCTGCAGGTTTTTTATATATAATCATCAGAGAAATACAAATTAAACCTTAATAAAATATCCCTTACACCTGTCAGAATGGCTACCATCAATAAATCAACAAACAAGTGTTGGTGAAGATGTGGAGAAAAAGGAACCCCAGTGCACTTTTGGTGGGAATGCAGTCTGGTACATCCCCTCAGGAAAACAATATGGAGTATCCTTTAAAAACTGAAAATGTATCTCCCTTTCAACCCAGTGATTACACCTTTAGGAATATGTCCTAAAGATCCCAAAACACCTTTACAAAAATATATATATGCACTCCTATGTTTATAGCTGCACTATTTACAATATAAGATTTGTAAATAGCCTAAGTTCCTATCAGTAGATAAGCAGATAAAAAAGCTATGCTACAGTTACACAATGGAATACTACAAAGCAGTAAAAGAGAATAAACTCTTACATTTTGCAACAGCATGGATAAAGCTGGAGAATATTATGCTAAAGGAATTGAGCCAGTCAGTAAAAGACAAATATGACATGATCTCACCTATAGCTGGAATCTAATGGATATAAGAAACTAACAAACAAAATAGTAACAGAAGCTTAGCAACATGAAACACACTGACAGCTGCTGGGAAGGAGTGGGGGTGGGGTGGAGAATGGGATATAAGATGGTGAACAGATTAACCAAAGAACATTTATGAACAACTCATGGATGTGGACAACAATACATGGTTTTACTTAGGGAGGAGAGAGTGTGGGACTGGGTGGAGGTGGGAAAAGGAGAAAAAGGGAACTGTAATAGAATAAACAATAAAAATAATTTTTAAAAGCGAAAATGAGAAGTATATGTAGACAACAGTTTTTCTTTTAGGCTCAAGTGCAGCACTTGTGGGTAGGTAGTTGGTGGGGAGAGAGAAAATGTAAGACTACAATAAGGTTTTGAAGTGCTTTTAATAATAAGCTAAAGATCTCTTATTGGTAATCAGAGTGATACATATTTATTTATTTGGATAAGAGAATGATGTCACTAAAGGAGTGCAATAAACTGTTAATAGAGGAAATACAAAATAGCCTAGACATGTGATGCCAGGTTCTTCCTTAAAGAGCTTTGAACTCTAGGTGGAGAACTACTGCAGGGGTAAAGCAGTGAAGCATGAAGGGCCTGGTGTGGTGGTCATTGTAGGAATAAAAAACAGAGCAAGAGCTTCGTGGTGACGCTTTCACCACTCACTTCCCCAAAATTCATCCACCTCTCTTAAGTTTAACTTAAATTCTCTAAGTCTAAAACGTTATTATATATTGTGCATTCACAACTTTCCCTTTTGCCATATGATTGCTACTCTTAAGTTCATGATAGAAATTCTGGAGCCACTAATGGAGAAGATTGTTGCTGAGAAAGATTCAATGTTATTCACTAACTAGCAAGTAAGATGTCCAAGATGATTGTCATGTCAGACTGATGGAATGATTGTGAGAAATATGCCAGTGGTATGCAAGATGAGATTAATATTAGGTGTAATACTTTTGAAATGCCATGTGATAACCAGAGGAATTTATCAGTTTACCATATAGAAGTTAGTAACTTGAGTTTGAGATAATAGAATTTTTGCAATTGAGAGATGAAGACACAGGTATGGTAAATAACAGTGTGGGAAGATAAAGGGAAAAAGAGAGAAGCTGAGGAAAGAACATTGGGGCACACCCAAATTTAATATGAGAAGAAAGAATCATAAAAGAAAAACAAAATTTGTGTTCAAATAGGAGAAGGAAAGTTTAGTAATGAGGGGAGATTATAAATGTAAAATGTAAATATTTGGACACATATCCATGTCAATTCTCATTAATTTAATGCTTGATTTATATATATATATATATATATATAAAATTTATTATAATATCTTTGAAATCATCAAAAACTAGAGCAAAAATGTAGAAATATAATCATCCATAATCCTAAAATTTAGAATTAAGTACTGTTAAGATTTTGGACTATTTTCTTCCATGATATTTAAATGTATTTTTACTTGTGTGAAATCATAGTAAATATACATGCCATATTCTAGTTTTATTTTTCACTTATTTTATCATTTATATGTCTCATTTAATTTAGACTATTCTTAAACATTACTTTAAAGTAGGTATACTATCCACTCTATATCCACATAATAAATTAGATGATTATTTTCACACCTTTTCATAAAATACATTTTAAATATACTTCTTTTTCTTTCTTTGTGAAAAAAAATATTCAGAACTATGTGTATGTACTTTTTTCTTTATAAATAAAAGAAACTCACCATCCTACACCCACAGAGAAAAGAATGGGGAAATGTAAGCTAAGGATTTTTTTCCTTACTATTTATTCATTCCCAAATGATATATTTATTTGCACTAAAAATAAGAGTCTCAATCTAGAGGACTGTTTTTCTTTGAGGACACATTTTGAATATTTGCTTTTTGGGGATACTGGAGGTAACAATAATTAGACACCACTGGTATTGGCAATGTTAGCCCCTGTCATATTATGTAGAAGCAAACATCTCACTCCTATTAGAACATCTTATAGAGGCCTGCTGAACATCTGCATATTGAAATGAATATTAGTTTAGAATTTTATTAATTTTATTTTTTCTTCTATATTACAATTACTTTAATTGACTTTCTAAAATTGTGTATATAACTAGATTATATTATTTGTGAATTTCAGTTTAGGAAAATAAAGTAGATGTTACAAATCCTGGTTATAAAAGGGGACATTGGCTCTGGTAAGTAACAATTATTAGTCTAGGGCCTTCATATTCAAAACTTTTTAAAAATAGAAAGGTCTCCATCAGCTTCCTAACCTAGCAAAAGGCTCACTATGCTTATTTTTATATTAGTCTAATACATTAAAGTTGTAATATATTTATTGACCTTGTTTTTAAGAGACAAAGTATAAATGTTTAAGAAAACTTGATTTACTAAAATGTAATAATTTGAAAGCGAGTGGTAACATAGAATGAGAACATCAATCCAGCACCTAACAGTGGTGTATTTGAATTTGCTGGTGTTAAAAGGATCAATAAGGAGACATGATATCATCTTGAGATCGTTCTTTAGGTATGATGACTAAAACTTCTGAGAAATGCACCTCTGGGTATTTTTTCCTCCTAAGTTACAGATTAATTGAAAGAAGAAAAATGAACTAGACAACATATCCTGAGCAAATGTGGAAAACATTATTACAACTTGTGTGTCTGAGTGAATGAAATATGAGAAACATTTTCTATGCACCTATGTTTTACATTTATTAAAGATATCTTTGTTAAACTAATGAGGTTGTAGCTTCAGAATTCTGAAGAGTTACACTCACAAAAAGGCACTAAATACATTGAAGAGACTGTAAAATGGGGATTTATTTCTTGGACATATCAGCATTTACAACATATTGAGAAATAAAGAACATATGTTAGAGTTATTGAAAATGCAAAATGCAATGGAATGTTTTGTTTGCAATTTTTAAAAATCTATTGCATTAATTTATACTCATAATTCAGAGAATTGCATATACATTTGACAAGTAAAATTTCCATTTTCACTATATTCTGCATAGCTTCAAGATAATGCAAGCAAAAATAGGTTTAGAGTTGAGAGTATGAAAAACAGTGTACTCTAGTATTATTACTTATTATTATATTATTTTTCATACATATAACTGTAAACTTACTTTTGCTCACTCCTGTGTGTGTATGTGTATATATATATTTCTTAAATATATATATTTTAAAAATAAATATTATTTTTGAATGAGTGAGAAAAATTTGTACCAAGTCTTCAAAATGGCTATTGCAGCTGTCTCCAAAGAAAATCTCCTGCCTCAATAGAAGTTATACACATTATCTAAATCTTTAAATAGCTTCTTATTTTCTATTGCATTGCCTACATTCCTCCCTAAATTGTTCTCACTGCACTTACACAAACCTATTTTCCACTTTTCTCAATACAAGTTTTAGAAACTGCTGTAGCCTATTTGGTAGCTGTTTTTTTTTTTTTCCTAACAGTATTCTGCCCCCTCCCAGAAATCATAAATATCAGTCAATTATGTTAATCAAATTCCCAATTCTAATAAAGGCTATGAATTAGTTCTGTTAATTAATTATCAGCAAATTATCATTTGCTCATAAAATGTGACAAAATATTTTCTCACACTAATAAAATTGCAAATTTGAAATATGGCAGAAGTCTTATCATCTTAAAAGAGTCATCCTGAGGACCAAGTCCACATTTTATTGGCATAATGTCAAAAAGATAAACTGAATGTTGGAACTTGATTACCATAGCAAAAGCACTATTTTACATCCTCTTTCCACTCCACTTCATGATTTTTATGAAGGTCACTGTTAAATGAGGTAATATATTTCCCTTTATGTTTATAATATTCTGAGTTGGGTTTTTTATTATTTGCTGCCAAGAACATCAAGAAGATGAATTGTGTAATATACTATTCATATTCCTGTCATTATCACTTTGTTCCTTTTGTTTGAATACTCTGTTTTTTTAACCTTTTAAAATTCTTAATACAATCAAGAAATAACATGAAACCCACCTTCTCTACAATCTTATATTTTATGCAATCACCTTCACTTTTCTCCTCTTTCTTTGAATTTGCACAGCACTTATGGTCAGTAATACACAGTTTGGCATAAAATAAAATAATATTTTAGTGTTTACCCACTATGCATTTGTTGAGTGTCTATAAGTTGTCATGCCCAGTGCTATACACATGTGATAAAGCCTAACAGTACACTTCTCCTGTACACAAACAGTTCAAGTCTAGAAGAAAAATAAAATACAGATAAAAGCAAACTATTTCTACAAAGGCTGGAATACATATGTGTACAAGGGGCTGTGGTGGCAGAAAAGAGATAATTATCTTATCTATCTGGGGGCAATCATAAATTCTGAGCTGTCTTAAAGAATGAGATGAAGTTCACCAGGGTGACAAAAAGGGTGCTTAAGGACTTCATAGTTAGAAAAGATAGGATGTACAAATACAAGGAAGTGGGAAACAGTATGACACCTTCGAGGACCTGAAGTTAATTTGTTTTGATTCAAGAATAAACTGCAAGGAATAAAGGGCTCATAAATTAGGCTAGAAAGGCAAGCAGTGAGAATATTTATATTCTGTATTTGTTCTCCAATTAAATTGGGTTTACTGTTATCTTATGTTAAACATATTTTTGGTGAAGGTATTGTAGAATTGCAAGATCATACTGATTTCAAACTTCCTGCATTTGTGACCAATAGATTTACCTGAACTTGTCTGACAGATCATCTTGATTTTTGAGCTAGATCACATGGTCATTATATGCTATGTAAGTATTTTTAACGCTAGCACCTAAAACTGTGCAGGGAATATGGCAGGCGTTCTACTTCCTTGTGAATATGCTGTGTTGATTATATAAACAGAATTGGAATCTTCCAGGGGAGACTTAATATAGTTTGTCCCCTTTATTAGTAATTTAGTTTTCTAATGTCAGAGTGAAACCTAGAATTTTGTCTTGCATATCTGCATCCTTAAAGTCCTCTTTTATTGTAGCTGGATATATACCATAACAATTCCCCAAACAGGAATCCACCAAAAGGTGTCATTGGATAAAGTATCTTTATTTAAGTTCATGGATACACAGATTATTATTTATCAAAAATAATACCTACTTAACATTTCTTCCTGAAGCATTATACTCAGTATCAGATAAATTTTAAAAATTAAATTTAGTTACTTAGAAAAATTTACCTTTTCTATTCAAGAAGAAAAAGTATGTGTTGATATAAATCATTACTTTAACTAGATATTAAACTACTTATAAAACAAATGAAATAAAAATTATATGAATCCTGTTTTACGCTCAAGTTTACAACTAACAATTATTTTTTAAATCACAAGAAAATGATAATGCATTAAAGTTTAACATGATATTAGCAAAGACAGGAAGAAAAGTTAGAGAATACACTCCCCATTTACAGTTTACTGAAGAGAAAGCTTGAGGTAATTCTGATGATGCTCTAGCACCACAGTAGAACTTATTATATGTTGGCAAAATTACAAATAAGAATTTTGTCATTTTCTGTCTGCAAAAGAAAACTGCTGAGAATCACTGAGGGAGATAATATACAAATTTTATCTAGAATCCTTGGAATAGTGTTGAAAGTGTGGTGACTATCACCTTATGTAATTTTTTTGCAGCAATGCTATTAAATATAGTCAGCTCAAAGTGCTGACTATAGAATCCATCATCCTTATTATTACATAAATAGTAGCAGTATTGCTTTTTATAAATTTTCCCCTGGAACAATATATCACAAAACTTTTATTTTAAATTTTGATCATTTGTCAAACTTTATATTCTATAACAGTGTTAAGAGTAGCAACATATCCCAAACGCTTTCTCTTAAGTATCTGAATTTGAAGTCTAGGTATGCCACAGAAGGCCACATAAACTCAATACCACAACTTAGTTTCATAAAATGCAATATGCTAGCACAGCTTATCCTGTATCCTGAATATCAAAGGAAAACAAATTGCACATGGGACTATGAGAACACAGTGCAACTCAATTCCAATCAGTAGCATGTGTAAAAAATGTATGATTAGATCAGTTGGAAGACGAATAATAAAATAAAAGTAGAATAAGTGATCCTTTGTGAGGAAGAAAAATTATAGACATTTCAAAGAAACAAAAATACACAATGGGTTACAATTTTTATTCATTGGAAAATACCGAGCTGGTTTCCCTGATACTCTTCCATCAGACTCCTCCTTTCTTTAACCTCCTTTGTGCCCCATGAAAAACTTGACACAAATAATGTTCATTTTCCAAATAGCACAGAAAATGAGATGCAGCATTTTCCATGGAAGATATAATAAAGTCTTTTCACAAATTATGTCATACTAAAGTAGATACAGAAGTTCACTTTTTAAAACTATTTGTGAACATATTTATAGATGTTAAGTATTAAAGAAGTAACTGCATCATGGAAAAAAACCTGTTTCATATCTTGTGATATTATATGTCTTAGAATTTGGGTATACTGAATCCATTACCTGGAATTCTCATATTTCACGTCTCAGCACGTCCGGTGCTATTTAGGTACAGGACGTGTGTGTTGTGTGCATTGTGTATGTCTGTGTGTGTTTTAAAAGTTTCTATCTCTATATTTGGAAATGTTAAGTAGTACTTTTTCTACTAATGGCAAACTTCTCCTAAAAAGTAAAGTTCTTATTTGAACTGTTTTCCAAATTATGTAAGTGAAATCAGTTTTAATAATTTCCAATAATATTTTGCATAACTATAAATGCTACAGTATTATCAGTAGTGAGAGTTTGTAACTTTGTTGAAGTAAATTTTTCCTTAATGGTTATTTCTAACTTTTGGAGGAGAAATAAAAAAGATTAAAGCAACTACTTCATGCATGCAACATTATTCTCAACTGGGTGAACAAAAACTAACATAAAACCATAAACTGCTTTCATTTCTAAACCAGTTTTACTTTCTAAACATAAAGTATTTCTATGCCAATTATCTTAACAGCTGTCAGTATGCATTAAGTGAAAAGAATATAATAAGACTATCAAGTAAATATTATTTATAGAATATATAAAACAAGAAAGGTTCCTTTTGTAATACAAGAGAAATGTATTAATGTATTATAATTTTTTCTTTTATATTTTCATAGTTTTGAGCTAGCTTCAGTTGAAGTGTTGTTTCTAATCTTACCTTTCATTTGATTTGTTTTATCAACATTTATTTGAAAGTTTAGATGATGATGAAGTAAAGATAAATCTTTTTCTTAAAACAGATCTAAATTAAAAGGAATATTTGCCCAAACTGTATTTTAATCAAGTGTTGAATATGTATTTTAACCCAATCACTTCCTGGTATTTGCAATCTATATTTTCAAAATTCATGTCTACTGATATTAAAACTAGTGCTATTATTCTTTAGGTACAAAAGTAGTGTTATCATTCTTTAGGAGCATATGTTCTATAGAAAAATATATGAACAATATTTACATATTAACATTTCATAAACTAATTTAAAACAATTTTATGATATATTTGGTTGCAGTAACAAAATGTGATTTTCCAGGAGGTTGTTGGAGAAACTTAAATCTTTGCAGCTTATTGATGTGTTACTAGAGATGTTGTAAAAAGAATGAATAATTCATGAATGTGCAGAATCTATAACCAATGCTAAACTTTATTCTGGTTTTTACAAGGGTTGCTGCCTTAAGCAAATCGAGAGAGGATCTGGTTCTTCATTTTTATGTATATATCTGTTACACAGCCAAAAGATTATATCATTTTGGCTGTTTTTTATCATATGATATGCTTTATATCATTCCAATTATTTTAAGCCAAAGAAGCACACTGTTCAATAGCTATTATATGTTATGACTGAAAAACATTGTGCCTTCAGGTATGTGCCTTCTGTTTTAGCTTTGAATCACTGAGTCTTTCTGGCATATAGTAGACTCAAGGAATGCTTTTTGGAGCGAACTGTACTAGCAAATACATTTGAAAAATTGCTCTAAAAATACACCAGCCTCTGAAGATTGGACTGGGCTATTTATAAAAATTACATTATAAAAAGTACACATTTAACTTCAGTGGCATTGAGTTTTAATTTAATATACATATGATAATCAGAAATATAAAAAAATATTTCCTCTTAGAATGCTTAGGTGAGGAATAAGACAAATTCCTAAACATGGTAAAACTAAAAACAATGAAAAATACAATGTAAGTTGCAATTACTAAATAACATAACTATTAGCTAAATGTAATGGGATTTTCACATCCCAATATGCATTATCTCTTTCAAAGTAATCATTTTAGAAAACGACATACTTACCACCAATCACAATCTCATTACTCAAAATAGTTTTAGCTCCTGATTTGATAGGATTCCCTTGAGTATTCTCAATGACAGCATTTTTCCCCAACCTGATACCGGTTTATGAATTTACTATGCATAGGGACTGATCTGAGCAATAAGGACTTTTTTAATACATTTTTATTCCTTTTAACTTTAAGGAAATTTTGTTTGAGAAATGTACAATGTTTTGAGTTCTGGAAAATGTGTACACCCTTTTAAAAACCATCCCAATCATTTCCTTCACTGAAACAAGTCCTCCCATGACCCTTTCACATTTGTTCCAGATCTTTATAGGCCATGGACACTCTGATTTCTCTCATCATTCATTAGATTAGCCTGTTATTCAACTTCATATAAGTAGAATTGTATAGTATGCACATTTGTGTCTGACTTCTTTTGCTCAATTGTTAAATGTGTTCAGACAGAGTTTGTGTGATAGTGTTATTAGTTCCTTAAACTTTTTATAAAATTAATCAATGAAGCCATCTTAGCCTAGAGTGTCCTTTAGGAAAAAGTTTTAAATAATGAATTAGACTTCTTTAATAGACATAGGATTATTCAGATGTCCTATTTCTTTGTGTGCTAGTTTTAATAATTATTTTTCCAAGGAATTTGTTTATCTATGTTGGAGCCAACTACTGCAAATATAACCTATAAATTTGACTTCTATTAGAAATATTGTAAAGTTCTTCAGTGTGAAATTTAGTAGTAAAATTCCTGCCAATTGTTTGGGTAAGTGATAGTTATTTTAGACTTGATAAAGTAAAAATAATAATAGAAATGATAATATGTAGAGGAAAAATTTGTGGTTTTTTTTCAGGATATTTTAAATTGTTTTTCACGTACAGTTGTCTCCATTTTCCTCCCACCACTCCCTCCAACCCCAGTCATCCCCACCTCCGCCCCCAATCCTACCCACCTTTGGCTTTGTCCATGGATCATTTATACATGTTCCTAACAACATGTCCCCCTTTTCTCTCCATTATCCCTTCCCACCTCCCCTCTGGTTACTGTCAGTTTGTTCATAATTTCAGTGTCTCTGGTTATATTTTGCTTGCTTGTTTGTTTTGTTGATTAGATTTCACTTATAGGTGAAATCATATGGTATTTGTCTTTCACCGTCTGGCTTATTTCACTTAGCATAATGCTCTCCAGATCCATCCATGCTGTTGCAAAGAGTAGGAGCTCCTTCTTTCTTTCTGCTGCATAGCGTTCCATTGTGTATATGTACCATAGTTTTTTGATCCATTCATTTACTGATAGGCATTTAGGTTGCTTATACCACTTGGCTATTTTAAATTGTGCTGCTATGAACATTGGGGTGCATAAGTTCTTTTGAATTGGTGTTTCAGGATTCTTAGGGTATAGTCCCAGCAGTGGAATTGCTGGGTCAAAAGGCAGTTCCATTTTTAGTTTTCTGAGGAAATTCCACACTATTTTCCACAGTGGCTGCACCAGTCTGCATTCCCACCTTGACTTGTGGTTTATATATTGCCTGTAAAAGTTCTCTGATATTAAACTTAAGGTTAGGTATATTCCAGTTTTCCTAATTGTAATTTTTATTACAGTGATTCATAAATCTGCCAATAGCTCCTTTAAAGTTTTTAATTCATATAAAATGTGAACATTTTCATTGATTTCTTCTTTCTACTTGCATAAGCTTTCTTTTTTTCTTTAATGTAAACCTTTGTCCCAGTTTCATGGGTTGTATGTGGTATTTTCAGTTTATGCATAATTTAATGATATTATAGATTTAAGTACAAGTCAAACAACTTTTCTCCAGCCTCCAATAGAGTGATCTTAGGTACATATTTTATTCTCTTTGAGCCTCAGTTTTGAACTTATAAAGGTGGTAGTCATAGATTGTTTTGATGATTCAATACGATCAAGAATATTTCCCTGCGCAGGCTGGTATGGTTCAGTGGTTGTGTGCCAGCCTGTGAGTCAAAGGGCTGCCAGTTCGATTCCCAGTCTACATCACATTCCTGGTCCCCAGTAGGGGGCTGTGCAAGAGGCAACCACACATTGATGTTTCTTTCCTTCTCTTTCTCCCTCCTTTCCCCTCTCCAAAACATAAATAAATAAAATCTAAAAAAAGTGAAGTTAAAAAAAGAGAGGGGAGCTAATCCTTGGGGAAAAAAGGAATATAGCACTGACAAATTGGCCACCACATAGTACCTGACACATTGTGCATTCTAAGCTTTATGGCTTATAGGACAGTGCAAGGCCAGCAACATCAATGTCTCCTGTAAGATTACAGAGTGTCAGCCCCCATCAAGCCTTACTGAGTCAGCATCTGCATTTTAATTGGTTTCCAGGTGATTTGTATGTTCATACCAATTTCAGAACCAGTCTCTAAATTACCATTAGTATTATTAGTAGTATTAGTAGTTTTCTTAGTCTGTATTCAAATTGCTCTGGCCATTTGAACAGATACTTTTTGACATTCTCTAGTCTAATTTTGTTAACACTGATGTCCAGCAGTGAGACACGCACATAATACCTGTGTGAGGTTCTCTAGAGTGATCTTGAAAAAAAATATTATTTTCAAACTATTGGCATATTTTAATTCATATATTCAAAAGTAATTTAAGATTTAAAAATGGCCACCCTTACAAAGTGTTTACTATTGACAAGAGAAAATGAATATACTAGTTATTTTTACTTAATTAGAAGCATATATATAAAGATCTCATTGATGGTAAAAGTGTATTTGCCTATCCCTTGGCTTATCTATTTCTTCATCCTGCACGTATATGGAAAAATCTGGATATGTTTGTCAAGTGCAGGAAATGGTTCTACTGAACAGAGGGGTTCAGGGGTTTTTTTTCTTCACATTTTTCTCTTTACTTTTTTGTATTGCTTGCATTTAAAAAAAGAAACTATCTGAAATTCTTTTCAGAAACAAATTCATTATTCCTGAACACAAATAATGGTCTTAAAAAAGATACCTAAAATCTAAACCTAAATTCCCTTTGTGTGCAAATCTCCTTGAAGAAAGAACTGAGAAGACCTTAGCAAGAAGGGCAGGCTGATCTTATTGGAAGATTCAGCACTCAGTAAACCAAAATAGTCAGTGATAGGTGATAGATTTTGAAGTTACAACCAGTTGGAAGTTATTAGGAGGAAGACACTGCCAGTAGCACAGCCAAGGCAGCTCCTGCCACCATTTTCATGCTGGTGGGGACTAACTAAGTGGTCATCAGGAAGCCCGCCCACCAGCTGTGTGAAGAGAGAAACCAGTGTGGCTGGCTGGCAGTGAAGACCTCAGTTGCAGTTGAGGGAGATCTGTCCCCTACACCTGAGGAAGTGTCTAAATTAAATCCTTCCTGCTACAACCAGGGAGCAAGCTTGTGGGGTGGGGTGGGGCAGGGGGAAGGTCTTTAACCCCATTGCAATAGCTGTCTATAAGCAGTAACACTGGATTGGGTAGGGATCTTTAAATTTGCTGCAGAAAGTAGAAAGCAAAGCATGTTGGTGTGGTTTATATATGTAGCAGAGTAATTCCTGGAAGACAAGAAAGCTAAAGGACAGGAGGTTGATGTTTATAAAACAGGGCATTTTTCTAGGTATCTAAATTGTTTATTAAAACAATAACAGATCAAATTATCTATTCTTAAAATAAATACTCAGTATATAATACACGGCAGGTACTGGTACAAAGTTCTGAGAATAAATTTGCAAAACAGTCTGTTATAGTGCTTGTCCTCTTAGTAGCTTATGATCCAGTAGGAAAGACTGACTTGAATAATTACAGTGCAATGCAAGCACTATAACAGACATTCACAATATAGCATGGGAGAGACGGAAGCACATGAGTAATGTCAGGACATTCATTAATCTAATCAACCAACACAACTTTTGAGAACAAAAAGAAGAAAGGTAAATTTGACTTTGATTTACAGACTGTCTTTTTAATCCTCTTTAATCACCCACTTTTTATCCTGACTTCCACTTAAAGGTCACCTATATCTTATCTGCCCCATTTCCCTAAGCCTGGTTTATACCTAAGTAATAAACAATTCTAATGAAATTCCAGATGAATATATTCCTTTGGCCACGAAGTTTTGTTTTGTTTTGTTTTCTGTTAGATGGCTCTAGTAGTGCTTAGTTGTCTACATTTAAACCATTTTGTTACATTGTATTGTGACAGCTGTCATATCAGCATGCATTTAAAAATACTTATCAAAATTGGTGAATTTTTGTGTAACCATTTTAATATTGAAGTTGAAAGAAAATATGCAATATTTTGGCATATTATGTATTATTATTTCAAGAGAGGTAAAAAACAACTGATCAAATGTGTCAAAAGTGGTTTGTGAAGCTTCACACTAGAGATTTCTTGCTGGATGGTGTCCCATATTTGGGTAGACCAGTTGAAGTTGATAGAAATCAAATAGAGACAGTAATTGAGAACAATCAGCATTATACCATGTAGGAGATAGCTGACATACTCAAAATATCCAAAGCAATAAAGTTATTGGTGAAAATGAAAAATGTATGTTTTTATTTTGTGGAAAAATTATATGAACTTTTTGGTCAACCTAATACATTAGGGAATTACTGGAAAAGAGAGGCATATTTATTATAATCTAAGAGTCAATTTGAGGGTAGAAGCCCTCATTTTGCAGAGAATAAACTATGAAAAGTTTTATTTTCTATCAAATTAGTCCTCACTGCTGATTTTCTACTCAGTCTGACAGCAACTCTCAATCATGACAGCTTCTTACACCTTTCAAATTAAGATAAGTTGGAGGGGAGGGATGGGTGGGTGGGCTGGAATGGGAATAAAGGACAGAAACTGTACTGAATAAACTAAAATAAAAAATTTAAAAAATAGACTGAATCATTGCCAACTACCATGAATGATGCTAGAACTATGGCTAACGTAAGGTGAGAATCCAGGAAAAGAGTTAAAGGAGATTTCCTCTTTCATTCACTAACAGTCACTCTTTCTTAGGAAGGTCTAATTCTGTAAATTATCCTCAATTTCTAGAATTCTAAAGCCCTATGACTGTTTGCCATTAATTTTCTATTTATCCAACCAAAATACACTCAAATTGTGTGTTACTTTATTTTATATAAACTTTTAATAGATTTCCATGCCTTTGTCTCTCCATACCTCTGATTTACGATATTCAAAGTTATATTTCTAAAAGCCAAAGTGACAATGTAACTTCTTTTAATAAAATTCTTTTGTGGCTCTTCAAGGCTGTCAGGGAAAAATCTTTGGTCTCCCAAGAGCTTTGAGAAAGGGCCTGCTTATCTCTCCGGCCTCATCCACTTTGCTCCCTCACCAGCAGGTTGCTCAAGGCACGAGGTTCTTTAATGTCTTTAAATAGATAATGTCACCTGATGTTCTAATATTTTTAAACAAGCTGTTGACTAGATGCATATTCCCCTGCTCTAGACCATCTAAGAACTGAATACATGTTTTAGTTTTACCCATGCATTATATCATCTAAAGTGTCTTTCCAGATTCTTCTCACATGAATGAATTAAATGCTTTCATTCTATATCTCACCACATCCTAGACATACCTTTTCATACTATTTATCACAATAAATTTCAGTTGTTGGCTAGTTGTTTTTCTTCCTTGTGGGAGATCTAGCACAAAGCAGGCATATGGTGGTATTGTGTGAATACTTAATAATTTAATTAATAAGTCAAAGAATATTATAGTAAGGCTTTATATTAAGACATTAGAGATCATCTAATATAGCCTTAGTCTACAGAGGTAGAAATTAAAGTTTTAATATGCTTTTCTCTAAGTAATCTAAGTTTTTTTGAACACCAGAGCGTTTTGATTTTATTTTTCCTGTTTTGACTACTCTAAAAAGCCTCCTTCCTATGCCACCCTTTCTTCCTGTATGTAGCACTGCCATACATTCCTCTTTATACCTACTATACATTCTTATATTTTAATGACAGACATGACACCTAAGCCAATCTTCCTATTCTCAGACTCCTACAGATTTCAGCTTTTGTTTATTCCACATTGATTGCTTCTCTTGCACATCTCTCCATTGGCAAAACTGTCAATATTTATTTGAGGAGAACAATAGCTCTTTAAAGAATAGGAAATTAAAAATACAGGGCTCCCTAGAGCAGCATGAGCATCTGGTCACTATGATAATGCTTACAAATTTTCTGACTATGCATGTCTTTAGTATTTGAAAGACAAAAAAGATATTTTTAGTGTTAAAAATCTATAGAGAGTCTTACAATTAGTTTCCCTCCTATGAAATTCTAAAGATACCAAAATGTTTGAGTGTTAGGGTCTTTGGAGAAGCAACTACCAAAATGGAATGAGACACGCAAGTGATTTATTGGAGAAAATGCCAACGATGGAAAATGGAAAGAATCCAGGAAGGAGTCCAAAAGAGCTGGCAGGGTACAATAAAGATCTCATCTCTGTGAAGAAGAGAGGGAAGGGAATGAGTTTAGATGGAACATTTATGACTGCAGCACACTTTGAAGAAAGTGTGGCAAAGCCAAAGGCAAGTCCTTGAGTTGAAGTCAGTCAGAAGTCTCCTAGGAACCGACCTGCTTTAGTATTCCTGCTTTACTCAGTGATTGACTGGGAAAAGTTAATGGGAAGGGAAAGCATCAGCTTAAAAGCAATGATGGACTTCAGAATGTAAGACCATGAGCAATGGGTCAGTAGAGCTCTCTTAGTCAGATCTGAGAAGCACATGTCCACAGCTGCCACAGTATGTTGTTTTACATTGCACAGCTCAGGTCATTAGGAAATTGCATTGACACAATGCTAGTTAACAACTCTTTTCCATGTTTGGTAGCAATTTTATCTATTGAAGATAGTGTTGTTTTTAATAGTTGCAGTGTAAAAGAATAGATAATTTTCACATGTACTAAGTGGAGAAAACCTTGTTATCTTGTCCTTTCAGTCATACCCTCACAGACAACACAAGTACTTAACACCAGCAGTAATGGTCATTAAAATAAATATTACAAAAAGGTTGTTTGAATATATGTGTGCATATTTATATTTAATAACCATATCTATATTTTTATCACTTTGCATATGTTAATTTACAGAAAAGTAATATGATCAATAATGAGCAGATGAAAATAAAAAGAAAAGCTTGATTAGATTTTAACAAAATATTTCAAAACACTTTTATTGAGTTCAAAATTATATGCCAATCATGTTTTAAAATGTTTCTTATATTAACTATCTATATTTCAACTTCAATGTTAAAGAAATCAAACTTTTCTCTCTACTCATCCTTTTTGTCAGATACAGTATGAATCTGCCCTAATAAGGCCAGTGTTGTTTGTATATGTGCCCATAAGGGTAGGTGATGTGGTTTCAAAACTATATATAACCTTTCACATTTTCTGATGATTACTTATGGTTTTACAGTGACCTATAAGTTTTAAAAGTTGCTTACATGTAAATATGGCTGTCATTGATTCAACACAACAAAAAGAGGTGGCAACACTATGAAATCACTCATTTCCTTTGCAGACAAAGAAGGTAGATGCAGAGATGTGTCTGTGTTCCACAATTTGTCCTTCACTTTAACATTCACTGGCATTTGTATGTTATTTTTCCCTAATCTAAAGACTTCTATACTTATGTGGTGCCCTCTGAGTTTGAGAATTATGTTTCCTCCATTCTCTTTTTAATATATGTTATTGATTATGCTATTACAGTTGTCCCATTTCCCCCTCTTCATTCCCCTCCACCCTGCACACCCTCTCCCACCCACATCCCTCCCCCCTTTAGTTCATGTCCATGTGTCATAAGTTCTTTGGCTTCTACATTTCCCATAC
>CM052543.1:59832749-59888048 GCA_028533065.1 Trachops cirrhosus
CAAAAGGAAAACTAGTAATTTAATTATGAAAGGCTTACTTTAGGCTAAGGGAGAGCTATTGACATACTACTTTGAAAAAATTCTTGTCATATTTTTCTTTCTTTTCAATGTAACACTGAGAATGGATCTTAACATGGGAACAAAAGGGCTAAATTTTATTCTGCTTACATATTTCAAGTAAAATTCATTGAATGCAAAATGATGTATTATTTGTGTTCTTTTTTCTCCCCTATAGATCCATGACCAAATTTCTTACATTGCTTATCTATAATAAAAGAATCATTTCACATACCAAGCTCATTTTTTTCTTTCCTGTCTGTGACTAACTGTATCTTCTCTTACCACATCATCTTAATAACAATGATGGACCTAGTCATAAACCAATTAATTATTAATCAGAACATGACCATATTTCCAACTATGATAGCTTTAGTGTTATTTAGTTTAAAGTTCTGTGTGATGTGTTAAAGTGTTATATGTGGGCTTTGTATTTCTCTGTAAGCCTACGTATTTTCAATTTATAACTTTCTAAGATGACATACCATTGTGCATGCATATATATACAAAGAGGAACCAAAAACCCAGAATTTATTTATAAAAAATTGTATATTTATTCTTACATGTTTAAACTTCAATCACCTTCAAAGTACTCTCCATTTGATGCAATACACCTATCGAGACACTTTTTTCCACTGCTCAAAACATTTTTGAACTTGTCGATTTTGATACCTTTTTAGTGCTTCTGCCATTTTTTGTTTCACCTCTTCCACATCAGCAAAATGTTTCCCTTTGAGGACTTTTTTCACCCAGGGAAACAACAAAAAAAGGTGCTGGCAGTGAAACTGGGTGAATATGAAGGGTGGAACATGGGGGTCATGATGTTTTTGGTCAAAAATGCACTCATAAATCACCCATCATGAAATGGGCAAATGTGTTGAGTCTTCAAAAAAATTCACTGAAGCTGAATACAGTGTCTCACAGCAACGTCAGCTGGTGTGCTGATATGGATGAGTTCCTAGAACACTAGCAAGGGAAGCCTATATTGCAAGGGGCCCACCCTCCAGAAGATAATTCTGTTTTTTTTTACTCCCCCCTCATATATGTGAGATTGCACACATAACTTAAAATATTTCCACTTACTTTATTATATTTTTCAAATGAACTGTATTGTAATTTGATTTTTATAATCTAGTATTAGATTTGTTTTTGTTGTACTTAAGTACAACAAAATTTTATTTTCAAATAAAGCTCCTTATTTCCCAAACAAGAGCTTATCTACAAGCCTATATGTATAAAATTTAAATCAATCTCTTTCTCTTACTTTCCTAAAATTAACTAATTTAACCATTCTAGTAGACTATATCCTAATGTTAAATTTCAATATTTTAAAGGAAATTCAAATCAGTAAATAGTAAGTATATACAAAACATGCATATTGCTATAAAATTGCATTTGAATTATATATATGAGCTTATGTTCATATTTTATAAACCACTGATTTTTATAATTATATTAATTTATGAGCAATTATTATAATTGCAAGTTGCATTTATATAACTAATAATGATCTTACTGGAATAATATGCTAACTTGACCCATCACATATATGGGAAAGGAAGCTTGGGGATATTTAGTAGCCCTAAATGAGAAAAGAAAACAAGCATGCTGGAATTGGTACATGTGATATTAGTATCAATGAGAGGAGATAAAACAGTATAGAAATATTAATAGAGAGACTGGAAACTCCAAGTACATATCATAAACAGAATGTTACAGGAAAGTCAGTAACACTTTGCTGTAAGGACTCTTCTAAGTGCTTTTAATGAGAATGTAAAGTGTGTGAATTCCATGTGACCATCCTGAATGGACTGAAAGGGGATGGCATATGTTTTCAGAGAAAAAACATGTCCTGGCATTAATTTTAAATTTGGCTTCACATTGGTAATAGAGATTAAGGAAGCCACCTCTACTAGGAGCATCACAGAGCATAATACAAGAACGGGGAAGTAAATTCCCCTTTCCATTAAGCCATGGTTACAGCTTTTTGTAAAATAATAACCTACCTCTAGTTTCCATGATAATAAAAGACCAAAAGGTCTAGGAAAAAACTCATTTTAGGGACTAGCTATTAATCTAATAAATAGACTCCTACCATTCCTCCTAATAATATGTCTTCAAGTTGTTAAATGTCTACCTTACCCAGATACTTAGCCCAAAATGACCATTGTAAGTGTCATGTTTCTGAAATAAAGAGAAAGAAAGCGGAAAAGAAGAAAAGAAAAAAGGAAGCCCATAGGTAGGGAGGAAGGAAGAAAAGACAAATGGAGGAAGGGTCATTTCTTCATGACCACTATCTCAAATGAATACTAGTTCTAGTCCCAGATTCCTTCATTAAAGTATTTATGGGCTTGTATAAATAAACAACATCTCTTATTCCTAGATTTGTGTGTATATGTGTGTGTGTTATAGAAACACAGACAGAGAGACAGAAAATTTGGTAAATTGTAGGTAATAGCACATGGGCCAATATGTTTGATTACATAAGTAATTTGATAATTAAACATTGCATTATAAAAGTACATGTAACAGAAAAGTACTTGGAAGAGAGCAGAAGTTTTCCTAATCCCTCAGCCATTAATATAGTTCACTCATATAGAGAAAAGCAAACAAATAATGATAGATTAGAAAAGATTCAGTTCTTAGAAAATGGGAGGTGAGACAGATAAATTTATTTAATCTAAGAATTGAAAGTCATGAAAAACTATAGAAAACAGTCACTAAATAGAAGTCAGAAATAGACTAAATCTGGTCCAAGGATGTATTTATCTTGCATACAATAGTGTTAGTGAAAAGAGAGAGACAAAAAGAAATGGGGAAATGGGAAGAAAAAGGAAGAGAAGGAGGAAAGGAGAAAGAGATAAAGAGAAACTTTTTAGGAAGACTAAAACTTCTCACTTAACCACAGACCCCACCATGCTCTATTGTAATACCAGATAATCTGAGCTTTAACATTATTTTAAATTTGTACCTATGAAAAAATTTGAATCTGTGACCCTTGCATACAAATGAAGAAAAATTTGATAGGATGAGGAAAGCCTAGATGAGATTCCTAGAGTTTGAGACCAATTGGACAATGGGGGAAATGGGGAGGGGGGTAAAGGTGAGAAAAAGCAGTTAAAAGAATATGATAAAGAGAAGATATTGTTTATTATCTTCAGTGTTACAAAGATATATTCTAAAATCTAGCAATAACAATTAATTGGCAAATTTTATGGTTTGAAAAACTCAGAGTACTGTGCTCCTTTATATTAATATATAAATTTTATCCATCTGTGATTTAGCATCCTCATCTAAATGGTTTTCATCAGGATCACACCTAATAATACATAAATTGCTTTAAAAACCTTAAACACTATAATGATTACAATAAGACAGTGAATTGATAAGATAATAGAGAACTAAGCAATAGTATATTACATTGCCTTTAAAAGATGAATACCTCTGAATACATGAATACATTTATATTTTAATTCTTTCTTACAGACACTTAAGGACAGTGTGCTGTGATTTCATTAATTTAACTAGAATGGAAAAGAAAAAAGATAAATAATTGTGTGTATGTGTGTGTGTGTAAAATCACCTACCCATTCACCATCAGTTGTCCCTTCCTTCCGTTCTCCATTCAATCCTCACCATTTAGAATTGCATGAAGTCTCGACCTCATTATCTCTCAAATTTCTGTGGCACTTTGACCATTACTGTGTTTTTACCTTTCTATTTGCTCAGGTGACTGCAAGATTGCCAAACTTCGATTAATATCAATGAAGAAAGAGTTTTGGCAGATGAAGGAAACTGGCCAAGTGGAAGAAACAAGCAGAGAAAGACACTACCAAATGCTGAGGAGTTGTAGAGCAACCAGCTCAAGGAAGATGCTAAGAATACTGAGCTATGTGATGGAAGGACTTGAATCTTCAGAAGCAAAGGTCTTTGAAACTTAATCTTTGCACATAACTTCTTATGGTATGTGTGTGTGAGTGGTCAAGCTGTTTAGCTTTCCATGTCATAGTTTCCTCATTTCTAAAACTGAGAAAAATGTTTTTTTTTAATTAAAGGAACTAATTCGTGTGGACTTTTGTTATGCAGCAATAGATAATAGTTTTAAATATTATTAGTGTACATATAGCTCTCAAATTTATATCTCTGATCCAAACATCTTCCCTAAATTTCAGTCATATATCTAACTACTTAATCCCATTAGATGTCCAATATCCAACAGAAATAATGCATCAAAAACTGAGCTTCTGATCTTTCCTTCTAAACTTGCTTTCCCCTCCTTGTCCTTATCATATCAACAGAAACTATACTGCCCCATGTGCTAAGGCTGGAAACTTTAGAGTCAACCCTGATCCTGCCCCTCACATCCAACATCAAAACTGTAAGCATTGCTTATAGATACACCCAGAAACTGACCACATGCATTAGCACCACCTAGTCAAGATGCCCATTATCTATTACTTGAATTCGTAGTAGCCTCATTAATATATTGCATGTTACTCTCCCTACAATTTCTGCTTCACTCAGGAAGCAGAGTTGTGCTATTGAATGCCAGTCAGGATATAACCTTCTGTACTCATAAACTACAGAGCTTCCCATCTCACTCAGAGTAAAACCCAAGGTCATGATAGTGACCTCCAAGTTTTTTTCATCACTTCATCTTCCCCAGACTCCAATACTGACTCTTAATCAATCAAACATGAATCCATTATGTGCCTATGGAAAACTAGGAAGATCCCTGCCCAAGATGTTTTGCACTATGTATCCTCTATCTAGAATGTTCTTATATCCATGTGGCTTATTCTTTCACAGTCTATATGTAAATATAACCTTCCCTGGCCCCTCTAGCTAAAATTTTGACCATTTCTGCTCTACCTCTTCTAATACTAAAAACTTCTTTCTTTATTATTTATTCTCATCATTTGTGACCACATAAAGATATTTATATCATGTTTCACTTACTTATTAAATATATGTCTGACAGCCTTACTAGGACATAAGCTCTGTTAGAGTGGGTATTTTTCACCTTTTCTCAATGTTTTATTCTTAACATTGGGAACAATTCCTGATACAGAGCAGGCACTTAAGTATTAACTGAATGAAGTAATGAATCATAATCAAATGTTTTCCTTTAAAAATATTTTCAATGAAATGCATAATTAAATCATGTATAATAATCAAACACTATGTTCTGGATAAGTTTTAGTCACCTAGAAATGCTTGTAGGTTAAATTGAGCTTCTTTTCTTTCTAGAAATATTATCTTCTCTTTCTCAAAGCCATACTTAGATAGGATCAGAGAGAATCAGACTCCTCCCAGCCTAAAATAAGTAAATAATATTAAGTATTTATTTCAAGGCCAACCTTTTAACACGATTATAGAAAAATAAGTAAAAACCTGCATTGTTTTGGTTATATATGGACTTTGGGGTAGACATAGTTCAAAAATACATAAAAATCAGCAAATTGGAAGGAGAGATAAGTGATTTTTACAGAAAATGTTCAGGATAAACAGATTAGACTCACTGAAGGCAATGTTGAGGACATACAGTGGTATATGGAATTTTCCAAGCATTTCAAAGGCAAAATAACATTCTATCCCAAAAGACAGCATAATTGAAATTACTTCTGACCCTCTGGAGTCTAGTCACACTTATCAGTTTAGTGATAAGCTTAAATTTGGTTTATAGGTAGTATCCATAATTCACCTGATGTTTCAGGGGAGTTGAGAACAAAGGGAAAAATGTTGGGCAGCCAGGAATAGAAAAAATACATTAGTCTCAGTAAGTGAAAAGTTAAATACAAAACTGAAAACCTGTCAAAGCTCATATAAGGTATGAAATATATGTATGTGAAAATGTGTTCGTTCCCAAATTCACCGCCACACATGAAGGGTAAGGAATGACTGAATAAAGGGGCAGGCCATTCCAGATTGGTAAATGGCAATTTTAATAAGAGAACGTACATACAAGGTAACTGTAAGACAAAGAGATCTTCACACCCACCATTCAGAACCCAAAAGGTTTATAAGGATGCCTTAACTGGGTTCAGTCCCAAATTCAGCCCTGATGGTCTCAAGAGTATGTTACTCTTTCAAGTATCACTTGAAATGGCTGCTAGCATGGGAATAATAGGCAGGGGTACTTTCCAAGGGCAGGGTTAGGGATAAAGAGCCTTCTATTATCATGGTGCCATTTGTGGGTGAACTGGCAGTCATGTCCTCCAACGCAAGGATCTTGTAAATATTTTTCCGTGCTTTTAAAATCATGTTTTCTTTGACACAATATCTGAGTCATTTCTGGTGTTGGGGTTGGGAATACAGCTGTCACAAAAGCCTTGAGTGGTAGCAGGTCAACTTCTCCCACTGCGCAGGCCAGTAAGTTGGACAGACTTATTTCAGACAATTTGATGTCCCTAGCTGGGACCTTGAACATGCAGTTAGTGATTCAAAGAAAGGAACTTTTAATAATCACTTTAATATGACAGTAGTGGCATTGGTGTCCAACATCCGTACAAGGCTGTCTTTAGCTGCTCAGTTTCTGTTGGCTCCCTTAACCTTCCTTTGGTTGGTTTTTTTGCAGCATGGTTCTCAGCTTTGTGTTAAGTGTGCTGCCTGAATACCTTCCAATAAACCCATTTCTACTTAAATTGAAACAAGTATGCGTCCTTGGTTTACTACCAATACCTCGACTGGTTATGACAGTGTAGGTGTGCAAATAATTTCTTCTAGTAGAAAGTATGCATTTGGGAAGATGGTGATTATATGCTACATAGCTTACCACTGCAAAATCCTAAGGTTTGAAATAAAGTATAATACAAAAAGTAATATATAAGAAAAGGGGATATTGAATTTCTTAAGAGGGAACATCAGATCAATGAAACAGCAGCCCACATCCATGTTATTGAAGCATGAAACAGGAAAGTACTGTAATGAGAAAGTGTTTAAACCACTAGGCCTCTAAAACCTAATACAGAAACTGAAAAGGGAAAACCTGAGGGTAAAAAGCAGGCAAGCCTTGAAATTGAAACTGAAGGAGACAACCCAAAGGCAATATTCACTGGCGCCTGGATGATCAGTCTGTAGGAATGGAGAGAGCCTAAGGGCAAAAATGCATTCAGGCCCAACAGTAAGTTTGAAAGGATTCCTTTAGGGCAAGACTCATTCTTTTTCTAACTATAAATTAGAATAGATCCAGCTTAGCTGCAGCATGCTCAATGCTGTGGAATTGAAAAAGTAAGCATATAACTAGGAGCAACCTGCATTTTTTATAAAATGGTAATAAGTCTGATTGGTAAGAACTAGGATGTGGCTAGCATTTAAATACACAGCAGGAGCTTATGAGAAAAATTAGACAATGAAAGAGAAAATAAAAAGAAAATGGGACTCGCAGGGAGAGCATATATTGATAAAACCTCTACTGAGTATAGCATTGTGATCCAGAGTCAATTTCCACATCTCCTCAATCAGTATACATTAACACTTATTGACAGATGTATTTTTACAATGCAAACATCTCTAGGAAACCAGAATTGATGTTGAGATACTAATAGTAGAGAAATCTCTTTTCTATTTCAAGAAATAACATAAAATTGACATCTTAAATTTACTTATGCAGAAGAGCAAGTCTCCCTTTCTCTTAAGTAATAAACATCTTGAATGTTACAAACTGACAAATGTGAGCTGCATTAAAACTATTTTATTGGCATGCACAGTTATATATATATTTACTTTCCCTGAAACTATCACCAGCCCCACAGCTTAATACAGTTAATACAGTTAACTGTCATACAGTTAATGACTAAGACTGTCCACATCAGTAGTTCTCAAAGTATTCTCACAGATTAGAAAAACTAGCATCACCTACATACTTGTTAAAAATGCAAATTCTGGGGCACCAGCTCGGATTTTTTTAATCTTCATATGAGGCCCAGCAACATGTGTGTTAATAAGCTTTCCTGATGACTGTGATTGTGCAGGTAAACTTTAAGAATTACTCATCTACATTACCATTAACATGACTACTATTTCAGAAAATTTTAGCCCATAAGAATTTGTGAATAACTTTGTTTAGGAACTTCCTAATAAATCTAATCAATAAACTAGAGAATAATCCCACATATGATTTATATTCTCCTTCTAGGAAAAACAGATTATTCAATTGGGTTAATCCAAACAACTTTTTACTCTTAAGTCTTCTTTCAAAACAGTTATGACCATGTTACTCCTTTAAACTCTCCTTATAAAGATGAGTCTTCTGTTGGGTTTGAAACTTTGAACTTCTACATATTTTAACATGCTCCCAAATGCTTCTAGGAATGAAGAAAATTTACATAAAATACTTTTAGTAGATCCTTTTGGAAAGGTTTTATCTTTGTGGAAGTATCCTTTATTAATAACAAAACTACTTTCTTAAGGAAAAGAACAAGTACAGACATTTACACATTTGTCCACACTCCAAAATCTGTCCTGCTCCAAAAAGCCAATGAGTTTAGAAGTTCTCAGTGGATCAGCCTTTTCATAGAACAAATCTTTCAGTATACAGTAGCCACCCCCCACCCTTATCCATGGAAGATACATTCCAAGATCCCCAGTGGATGTCTGAAATCACAGATAGTACTGGATCCTACATACACCATGAGTTTTCCTTTACATACATAACTATGATAATGTTTAAGTTATAAATTAGATACAGTAAGAAATTAACAAAAATAACTAGTAATAAAATAGAATTATATAATATACTGTAATAAAAGTTATGTGAATGTGGTCTCTGCCTCAAAATATTTTATTTTATTGTACTCACCTTTTCACTTAAAGGAAGCATTTTACAGTTTTTCTTTGGCACATTAATTACCAGCATGACTACTGTTGCACTTTGGGGCCATCGTTAAGGGTTACTTGAACACAAGGAATGCAACCACTCAAGAGTCAATCCTGTAACTGAGAGGACTACCAAGAGACTAGTATATCCAGCATTGCACACACTGGACAAAGGGATGATACACATCCTGGGCAGGATGAGCAAGGAGATTTCGTCATTCTGTTCACAAACATGTAAAATTTAAAACCTATGAATTATTTATTTTTGGATTTTTTCATTTTCAAAATATTTTATTTATTTATTTTAGAGAGAAGGGAAGGGAGGAGGAAAAAGAGGAAGAGAAACATTGATGTGAGAAACATCAATCCATTGCCTTTCATAAGTGCCCCAGCCAGGGACCGAACCTGCAACCCAAGCATGTGATGAGCCCTGATCAGGAATTGAATTGGCAACCCTTCACATTGTAAAACAATGCTCAACCAACTGAGCCACACTGGTAGCGGCTATTGCTGGAATTTTTTATTTAATATTTTCAGACCATGGTTGACCATGAGTAACTAAAAATGCAAGAAGCAAAACTGTGGATGAAGGACAACTACTGTGTCCCACATCAGAAAACAAGATAATTTTTCTCAGATCTGTTTTTGTGGGGGGGGGTTTGTTGTTGTTTGTCTCTAAAAGCCTGTTTCTGAGAGAGATCTTTTCTTCATCCAGGCACCTAGACGTTCCAATTCTGGTCACAAAATAAGAGATCTCTCCTGGCAGGGCTCTAAAGTTCAAATCTCACCTGCTTTTGGAATCTCCAGCAAGATGCAACTCAAAAAGCCTGGTGTAGCTTCCACATGGCTGTCTAGTACTGACCAGAACTCTAAAGTATAATAGTACATACCCTGGAGGATCCACAGACCATCTCAAGTTTTCAAGGTAAACCGAAGCAAGGGCACCAGGCCACAGGCAATGGCTCAAGACCTCTTTGGTGGTTCTTTTGGCTAAACTGCACCAGCACCATACAGGGCTGGGACAGAAAGTCAGCAACCCAGCTCATCTCCAGTGGGCCAAGGGAAGCTCCAACCCTACTCTGTTCTTAAGGACTGAGACCTGGGATGATGGAGAACACAGGGCCTCCATAATGTGAGTGTGGGTTGGAGAAGGCCCACCACCCCCACCACCACAGGTGGGAAGGGGAAGAAGGGCTCCAGTTTCCTTGGAGGCTGCACCATGCCCTAGAGAGAGCAGCACCCCAAAATTTGCACTGGCTTGGGGCCATGAAAACATACTTAAATACTCAGGGTTTGATTTCCCCTTTACAAATGGAGGCAGGTGAGAAAAAGAATTTTTTGGCTGAGTAACACAGTAATTCTGGATCCAGTCCACCAGGTTTGGCCCTGGAAACAGCAAACAAGCTGCCCTGTCCCAACAGGTGTGTGGACACTGACTGCCAACTGCCATTCACTGGGCTAAAATATGGATGGGACGGCAGGGGAGGAAAACCAATCCCCAGGGAACAGGGGTGCTGAGAAAGATCTTTAGTCCAGCCTCAATCCCCAGAGCAAGGCCAAGGCCCAACATTTAATGCTATCAGATATAATTCTGTACCCCACCCCCATGCCACCTCAGCTCCCACTTTCTTCACTGACCCAGGCCCCAGAATACAGCTATAAGTCCAGGATTTCTTCATAAACCTCATAAACTGAGGGACTTCCCAAAAGCTACCTGCCCAGGTGGTGGCCCTTCCCCACTGATGTATACCTACGTGTTTTGTATGTCACAACCCAGGAGCAAGCACCTGTGACCCAAATGGTCAGCCACAGAAGTGAAATGTTAGTAACAAACAGCATTTATTCAGTATTCTGCAATTTACAAAGTACTTTTTACAAATGTTTCCATCCCCCTAAGTTAGGCATTGACATTGTCCCATTTCACAGGTACAAAAGAAAGGCTTAAAGAGGTATTCACTGGGGTGATAAAGTCAGGTCTTCACCCCAAATTATCTAACTCTACAGACGGTCAGATCAATGATGTACAACAAAAAATTGGGATGAGGGCTCAAGACAAGTTGCATGAGCAATAAATTGATTCAGCGTTTCCAGACTTTTAAGGATTTGTCCCAGTCTAAGTCCTTTATACCCACTAGACTAAAACTCCTGCTTCTTATATATATGAAAATCAAAATTTTTCACTTTTTAATGGCATAATTACACCAAAAAATAAAATTACAGTGGCCACATTAGGGAATTTTACACATGAACCATATTATTCATTTGATTCATTTTTAATTGGAATGAGGAAAGTCCCAAAAGAAATTCAGGTTCAAAATTGTTTCCTTAAAATATTCCTTGGCTAATTAAAAAAATGAGGAAATTAAAAAATGAGGAAAACTTAAAACTCTCAGATCCTCCTAAACTTCAACTAAAGCCTAAGGCTTTATTTTATTAGTCTTCTTTCTTCATTCTAAGCTCCTGTATTGTCTGCTACCTGTACTTTTTTTTCTGTCCTATTCCCCTTCTCTTAGAACCAGCTAGAAACCCACAAAGCTCAATTACATGTTAAACCCCATTCAGCATAGGGAAATATCCTTATGGCAAAACTTTTGAAAGCCTAAATAAGTCAAAGAAAATTTTAGACACATCACATAGTTAGAATAATTTCAGGAACATATATTCTAGGGTCCTCACATGTGTATCAATTAGCTTGTATGTTAGTGGAAGCCTCACATGCAGATACAAAAAACAAAACAAAAAGAGAAACAAAATTGAGAGGTAGAATAAGAAGGTTTTCAAGATGACTTAAAAGATTCTAAATTGCATATGAACCTAGAAGGGTTTAGGAAAAATGTACTTATTTGTCATTGTCTTTTAGCTGTTATTCCAAATTGTTTCCTATGAAAGCAGATTGGCCTTGACTTCTAACTATAAATAAAAAAATTAGTTCACTGGAGACTTTATGAATAGGCTCTTTGAAAACTTCAACATATAAAAGTAGATTTGAAGCAGAAGTGATTCCATCTTTTTCCTCCTTTTTTTGTGAATGACTGTAAGCCAGGGATAGGAAATGTAAAACGTAGCATATAAGCTTTTTATTTTACAGCTAGAAAGATCATTGTGTGGAATGGCTGTATTGAAACATAAGAAGGTGTGGAAAAAGAAGCATGGAGTAATTTGAGTCTTAAAATAGGACAGAGAATTTTGTATACTGTGCTCTGAAGTTGGGCTTTCACCATGTACTACATTCAAATTTTTGAAGAAGTTTAATTTCCAGTTGCTCTAAATGTGGTGTGTAAAACACAATCAGATTTAAGTAGTAGAAAAATTTCTCTCGTGATAGCATTAAGGATAGATTGAAAGAGTAAAAGAATAGACACACAGAGCAAGTAGAATTAACATGACTTAGAAACATCTTCTCTGAATTCATATGTTTATCTCATATATCAAAATTGTTCCCTCTTCATACAAGACAACACATCCAATATGTAACCACTAGATACATTTTACAGGTGAACATTTGACCGCATTAACTCCTGTCAAAAATATTTGGCAATCTGTTAACTTTTGAATTAAATTAAAACTTCTAACAACGCTTTTCAACATTTTTCACCCATTTTGCTCAGCAGAGCTCACCATTCATACTATTTATTTTTTACATTTTATGTATGTGTGTATAAGTATATATACTTAATATGTAACATAGACACATTCTATATATAATATATATAAGCATACTAGGTCTGTCCAGAAAAAGTCAAGCCACTGTTAATATAATGAGAATGGTTTGCACAACATCTATGGAACCTGGTAGCGAACAAGAGTGGAATACACATGCATGAACAATGATGACTTCACTGTACTAGTCAGTGGGGGTCGTAGGTGCCTTTGAATGAGCATGTGTACTGTGTGGTTGGCACATTCAAAATGAAGCAAGTAGAGCAATGAATCTGCATGAAATTTTGCATTAAGCTTGAACATTCTGCCATGGAAACTATTTGGATGATTCACAAGGCCACAGCTTAGGCAACTGGTGACTGGCAGCTTCATCATGACAACATGTCAACTCATGCATCTTGTCTAGTGCAGTTTTCTGGTGAAACAGCAAATCATCCAGGTGACTCAGCCCTCCTGCAGCCCAGATTTGACACCCAGTGACTTTCACCTTTTCCCAAAACTAAAATCACTTTTGAAAAGGAAGAGATTTCAGACTGTCAATAAGATTCAGGAAAATATGATGGGGCAACTGATGGCAATTGGGAGAACTGTGTGAGGTCCTGAGTTGCCTACTTTGAAGGAGACTGAGGGGTCTTGTCCTATGCACAGTGTTTCTTGTCTCTTATACCTTCTTCAATAAATGTCTCTATTTTTCATATTACATGGTTGGATACTTTCTGAACAGACCATGTATATTCCCCACTTTTGTCTGCCCCCTCAATATCACACACTTTGTTCTGTCACTCCAAGCTACTATTTTCAGTTTCCCAAGTGGCTGACTATTGTTTAACTTCGTGCCTTTCTTTTTTGTATTTTCTCTACTAAATTTTACTTTCTCTAATTTCCAACACTAAGAATATAATGCATCCTTTAAAACCACAGTCAAAAGCTGCTTTTTTCCCTATTCTTCTTCCCTAACACTCTTAGTGATAATAAATTGTACTTCTACTATTCTGGAGTAGTTATATCATGACTTGGTGTTCAGTATGAGTTTTGATGGGCATACATACACACTTTCTTGTGCCTCTGTGTAAATTCTAAAACCAAAAATTAGAAGTTAAGTACATAGTATACTTCAATCAATGAATGAATAAAGAGTACATGGATGAGCTAATACTTAATCATTTGTATAAAGTTTTCCTTTTCCCCCTCATTAGGTGATAAGTATGTGATTATCTGAACAAATATTTTACTTCCTGTGTAATGACTTCCTCACAATACACAGTACAATGCTTTCAACACAGTGGGTAATCAATACCTGCTGTTGACTGTTGAAATAAAATAAATTTACAAAAATAAACCAGACTTGTTTCTAGTAATGGAACTCCCCTTGGTGATTTTTGGCATGCTAAATGAAATCACCACAGGAAAGTTTATGAATGATATGCTGAATATTCCAAATGAATGTTGCACTTTCAGATATAGCACCATTGGCTTCAGTTGCAGATACTGAAAACTAAGTAAGTCTCAAAAGGAAAAATTTTTTTGGTGACATTAACGATTCAGCTATTTGTCTTTTCCCTTTGGGACCAAGTACACTGATGTCATTACATTGAATATGAATAAACTTGTACAACTAGAAATGCCTTTCTTCAAGTATATTATAAAAATATTATTTATAATTACTAAGCATAAATTATACAAAAGAAAAGTATACAGGCCTCCTCAAACAGGTTTTCCTAATATGACTGACATTAGAACATTATTTTAGCTATATTTTAATAGTAATTTATGTAATATATGCATAAATAGGGTATTAATAATTGTTATACACAGATTCATTTAAGGGAGCAAGCCATAATTTTAAAAAATATATAATATACATATGACATCAAAAGCATTACTTAATTTTTCATTTTCATTTCCATGATTATTTCTTAAAGAGTAAAAATTCTGAAACTTTAAGTTTCTAAATATATGCAAAGCACTAGAACATTAACTACGTGTACAACATTTAAAAAAATATTGTTATCCTTAAAGATCCTCTTTTTCACCAGAAAAACATAAGTTTCTTAACTTGAACATGTATACTTCATTTGGACTTCTTCTTTTAATTTAAACAGAAATCTTTATTTTTTAAAGAGTGACTTTTCTATTCTCCATTTTTTTTCTGTTTGGAATACTAATTCTTAAACAGGATTGTTCTTTTTTCTGACAAATACCAATAGCTAATTTCATCTAAATAAAAAATAGCACATCCCCCATCAAATTATAATACAAAAGTTCATATATTTGAAATAGTAAAAATATTATAAATTTATTTTCCTCCTTTCCTCATTACCCTTTTAAAAGTAAAAAAAAAAAAAAACATAAGTAGCTTTGGTTTACCTTTTAAATTATATTGTCTAAAATATATATTTTTCTCATGTTCTCATTTTCTGCTTTTCTTTCTACTAAAGTGTCAGTCAATATATCTCAAAAAGAGTTGACTGTTTTGTTTGGCAGTAATTCTCTATACCAAAGAATTATGGAAGTAATCACATTCTGAAGGAATATGTTTCTACTAGCTATACTGCAATGGGCTCCAGATATCCAATTTACAAGTTTTAAATTAATGTATATTTACTCTGCTACACAACAAAAAGTAGTTATCATAGAAATTAATTCATTGCATAGTACTCTCACCATCAATTAGTTTCACATCACCCACTCTTTGTAAATAAAAGAAATAGAACACACAAAATTTTATTCTTTCCTTTCAAAATGGAAAATATGAAATATATATAGGATCAGAGTCATGTAGGGCTGTGACAAAAATGAAAATAAAATCTTCAATTTTTAGTCTTTATCAGTGTTATTTATATAATTGATGATAAGGATATACAGGGACCAGATATATGGGAAATAAACATAATGGGATATGAGGAAAATTGATATTAATTTGCCTGTTTTCTCAGTTTCCACTCTTTGCTTTTCTGGAAAATCTTTTTTTTGGATTTAGGGGAGTTCCAGCCAAGATGGAGGCATAGGTATAAATGCTTCACTTCCTCGCACAACCAAAAGAAGGATAACAACCAATTTGAAAACAAAAAACAACCAGAACTGCCAGAAAATAAAACTGCATGAAACTCCAACAACCGAGGAGTTAAAGAAGAAATATTCATCCAGACCGGTAGAAGGGACAGAGTTGAGACAGAGATGATAAGCAGTAAGGCAGCGGTGGACTAGGGCAAACGAGGCAGCAGGTGGCAGAAGGGATTTCCCACATTCACATGCAGATAAACCTGGAGGAATTACTGGAAAGCAAGACAAACCCAGGGTTCCAGTGCAGGGAAATAAAGCCTCAAACCTCTGGTTGTATAAACCTGTGTGGGTTGTGGGGGCAGGAGAAACTCCCAGTCTCACAGGAGGATCCACTGCGGAGACACATGGTATCCTAGAATATACACAAACCCCTCCCCTGGGAATCCCCAACTGAAAGGACATGATCTCCTTGTGGGAACAAGGGAAGTGACAGAAAGTGGGGTGAGAGCCAAGCATGCAGCACTGTTCCCTCTCTGACCCCTCCCCCACATACAGCACCACAACACACCAACTCAGGAAAAGGGGTTGCTCCGCCCTGATGAATGCCTAAGGCTCTGCCCCTTACAATAGAACAGCTGTGCAGAAACAAAGAAATATGGCCAAAATGAAAGAACAGATCAAAAGTCCAGAAAAAGAACTAAGCAATAAGGAGATAGTCTATCAGGTGCAGAGTTCAAAACACTGGTAATCAGAATGTTCACAGAAATTTATTGAGTTCAGTGGCAAAATGAAGAAATGACGGGCATACTAGTGAAAAAAGGAAAATACACAAGGAACCAACAGTTAAGGGAAGGAAATTGGGACTCAAATCAATGATTTGGAACAAAAGGAAGAAATAAACATTCAACTGGAACACAATGAAGAAATAAGAATTCAAAAAAGTGAGGAGAGGCTGAGGAAGCTCTGGGATAATTTTAAATGTTCCAAAGTCCAAATCATAAAGGTTCCAGAAGAAGAGGAACAGCAAGAAATTAAAAACTTATTTGTACAAATATTGAAGGAAAACTTCCCCAATCTGGAGAAGGAAATAGACATGCAAATCCAAGATGCTCAGAGAGTCCCCTAAAAGTTGGATCCAAAAAGAAACACACTGAGATACATCATAATTAAGTTATCCAACATTAAAAATAAGGAGAGAATCTTAAAAGTGGCAAGAGAAAAGGATTCAGTCACCTACAAAAAAGTTCCTATAAGACTATCAGCTGATTTCTCAAAAGAAACCTTATAGGCAAGAAGGGGCTGAAAAGAAGCATTTGAAGTCATGAAAAGCAAGGATCTACATCCAAGATTATTCTATCCAGCAAGCTATCTTTTATAATGGAAGGGTAGATAAGGTGCTTCCCAGATAAGGTCAAGTTAAAAGAGTTCATCATCACCAAGCCTTTATTATATAAAACGTTAAAGGGACTTATCTAAGAAATAGAAGATCAAAAGCTTCGAACAGTAAATGACAACAAACTCACACCTATCAACAATTGAACCTAAAAAAAAAAAAAAAGCAAAAACTAAGTTAACACCTGGAACAGGAACAGAATAACAGAAATGGAGATCACATGGAAGGTTATCAGCGGTGGGAGGGGGAGAATGGGGGAAAGGTACAGGGAATAAGAAGCATAGTTGGTAGGTACAAAATAGACAGGGGGAGGCTAAGAATAGTATAGGAATGGAGAAGCCAAAGACCTTATATGTATAACCCATGGACATGAGCTAAGGGTGGGGGGAATGTAGATGGGTGGGGGTGGTACAGGGCTGAAGGAGATAAAGGGGAGAAGAAAATGGGACAAATATAATAGCATAATCAATAAAATATACTTAAAAATATTTTTTCTGGACTGTGTTTCATGTAGGTCTTCATCCTGCAATGATGAATAGATTTTTGGTATACTTCTGGCATAACTGGCCCATGAAGGAATCAGGTTAATCAAGGACTACAGTCAGTACAAAAGACTATGTTCATTTAAGTCATATGTCAAAAGACAAAAAGAGGCTTTCTGTGAAAATCAGACAGCTTCTTCATTTATTTCTTTGTTTTACTTCTCTATAAAGCTCAGGTGAATATGCAAATAACTTAAAGTTAAGTCAATTGCTAAAGTTAAGTTAACTGAGCAAGCCACCTTCAATTTACCAAGTAATTCAGGTCATTACAGATGAGGAAAATCAGGCATAGAGAATATAACTTGCTCAAGTAGAAACACTAAATTTGAAAGCCAGGTGATTAGGTTCCATCATACTATTGTTAACCAGAATGTTCTACTAGTGAAGCCATCATGATATATGCTATTACATATTTTTCCAAAATCCCAGGAAGAGAAGAAAGGCAAATTGAGGCAGCAGCTGAAGCAGCAGTGAAATTAAATTTTATCATGACTTTACAAATAACTAGCAGTGTTTTCAAGCACCTAGTTATAGGTTTTTAGACCAACTTTGCATAACAAAAGTGTTCTAAGGAAAATGTAAGGATGAACCACTTCTGGTGATGGTCAGCCATCTTTGCCCAAGATGTGGACCTAGGATGTAACTTCTGCCACAGTGGCAGTGCCTATTTCATTATAAATCCTTTTGAATTTCTTTTCTAAATGATACAGAATTTTATCATGTACTACTGATAAGAAACTGGCTTTGCCAAAATGAACCTGCAAAATAATGTATTCTCTTAAGAGCTGACAAACTGAAAGGTGCATGTGAAGCACTAAAACTTAGAAAGGAGACAATAAACACAAATAATCTTCCTAACTAGTAATTTATTTCATAACCAATTAATGTGAAAATATTTAAAGATTCTTGGAAAGATAGTTATTTGTGACTACTTGTATAGAGTAACTCCTGAAAAATAGAGAAAAACTTGAAAAAAATGAATCATTTTAATGTTGATTTTCTTTAAAATTGGTGATGATGCCTTTTTCTTTGGAATGGTTGATACCCTAACATTGGGACACCAGCAGAATTCATGGAATCAACTTTAGATTGAGATGCCCTTGCTCTGCCTTGGGTTGTACAGTAGTACCTAAACTTTTTTAGAGCAAATCTTAAAGTCACTCCACTGATTTAGTGTTTTGGGTCACCTTCATTTTACTTGTAAACTGACATCAGGAGTCTGATTTGGTACCATTTTAAGACTTAGTTTGTATAGTGACTGTGAAACCTGAACAAAAAAGGAAAAGATAAAGTTGATAGAAAATGCTTTAAATAGGGAGCCATGTTATTATTTTAAACTTTACAACTGTATATATTTGTGAAACAGCTTGATTTGTTTCCAATTATCTTTTGTACAAATGCAATACACTGGGATTTTTTTCATTAAAGGACATGGAAAATGTTAACTCTCAATACATATTTTTAAAATATATTAGATACATTTAATGTAACTGAGAAAATGATGGAGGAATTCCATGAGTTACACTGTTTCACAAATACAAATAAATTTTCACTATTTTTTAAAATGAAAATAATTGTATAAATATATATGTAGAAGCTGCAACAGAACACTTGTTTAACTTGTGTATGAGGTATGAAAATAGTGACATAATTTGAGGAGCAATTAAGGCATTTTTAATTTTTAGGGTAAAAATCTCAAAGTCAAAAGCTAAACAATTGATTCTATTAAGAACAAATTATTTGAACTGCTTAGATGGCTGAATTATTGATTAGGTTTTACTGGATTATTGCGGCAAACTAATGTTCACATGATCAATATAACAAAAGCTTATATACCCAGTCTCCAGAGCTTTTAGAAAACTGTGAAAGGCAATGTTTTGAACACTCAAGGCCAGTAAGATGTGAGTTCACATCTTACTCATTTTATTGTGCTCATAAAATAAATGAGAAATGAGAAACAAAGTTCTAAACTTGAGGGGAATAATTCAAGTTAAAACAAGGTTACATTTCTTTTTCTCTATAGATTTGGTTTAGCATCTCCTTCTTTGCTTCTTCTTCTTTTTCTTCTCCTTCTTCTCTTTCTTCTTCTTCCTCTTCTTCTTCTTCTTATTATTATTATTTGGAATGGCATTTATTACATTTTACAGTTTTAATTTTCTAATGAGCCTGAAAATTGTAACTAAAGGAATGTTAATGATAACTGCTTCAGATCTGTGACAGCCCTCTCTTCTTTAACCATAAAAAGGTAGTTAAATCATATATATTTCTAGATATGCACCAGCAAAACTATTAAATAATGGATATTGTGAGACTTTGATCTTTGCATAACACATTTAGAGTAAACTAGCCATACTGGTAATGTTTAAGAATGCGTTTGTGCCACCCAGCTGTCAACTTGCCCTGCACAGACTAAACAACATATAAACCCACACTGAACAGAATTTCACTCACTTTTTACTTTTATTTTTGAATGATCTCTTATTCTTTATTTTTCTTTCAACACTTTGGATTTTTATAGCTTCAGGTTTTTAAAACAAGCTATATGGAAAATGCAGTTAATTTCAGGCAAAAATAAAGCCTAAAACAATAGCACCAAATATTATCAAACATCAGTGTTATGCTAATTAATCAGGCCGGTACAATATTTATATTATATTCTAATACAATGCATTTAGTGTTTTATAATTATTTTCATGATAAAAATGGCTATAAGAGCTTTTTACAAGACTAATAAAAGCATATTTATATAGAAAAATGGTTTGGGTTCTAGTTATTAAATTATATTTTCTTATTATTCTCTCAAAATCTATACATATCTGTGCATACTTAATCATCTTTTCCTTTTTCTCCAGTGATATTTTCACTCTAAGTGACACCTTAGTAATAGGAACCCAAAGTGTCCAAATTCTCATCCATCTGCTATTGAGCAAATACCTGCTGGATGACTTTCTTATCTGATTGGTTTTATGGCCTGTGAAACCATAAAACCAAATGAAAGATAAATCCCCACTACCCCCTGCCATCCCAAACAATGCACTTTATATGATTACTGAACAAACTAAAGCGGGTACATGAAGTTTACTCGTTTTTTTTTTCTTGACTTTCTGAAATGCTAAACATTTTTATTTCAAATGTAAAAATCTCTGAACTTGTCTTAGACAAGTTTCTTGGTATACCAAGAAATATTCCTTTTAAATGCTTAGTAAGGTACTGCTGATTCCTCCATGCCACCTATTTCTTAACACAAGGAATACATCATAAGCTAATACAACATTGGTGTCTTTCCTACTTTTGGATTAAGTGCTCAGCCCTTGCTCATTCTTTTCCTTGCTAATCAACTACCTATCATTCAGTAAAATCACAGAGGCCATTTCAGTTGTGCACAAGGCAAAGTTTGTAATTTCAACTACTGTGTTTGTGCTTGATACCTGCACACTCTCTATTTTTTCTTGATCTCAGAAAGAAGTCTTGGTCTTCGATTTGATTTTTATTGTTAGTGTTTTCTATTGAGGCAGAAAGAATACAAAGAACAGCAGCTTGGCTTTTCTGAATTTATCTAGTGACAAAAAAAAGTGTTGATCCTTTCTGCAGTTCAATTGCATTTCCTGCTGATGACACAGGTTCTTGTTCAGAAGAAATTGGTTCAAGGAATAGTATCTTAAGATAAAGAAAAAAGAAGCACAGAATATAAAGGAGGTAACAGTATACTCTTAGACTTAAATACAGTCAATGGTCTAAAAGGCTGTGAGATGCCTTTAGGCTTGTTGGTATTAAACCACTCCTTAGGATTTCCCTTCTTTTCTTTTTTTCTCCTAAGACATATTTAATACTTTTTTATTGCTCATATTTCTATGATGTTAAGAAATTGAATTTATGGACTCAATTTTCAGTGTAATTATCAAAATATAGTCCAGAATGGAGAAAAATATTGCTTGATTTTAAACAAGAGCCCTAAAGAATTTTCTAAGAACATTTTGAAAAATTATTAAAGATACAGTAAATGTCATTTCAGATTTTTAAATTTAATCTTTATTGTATGTTTCCCATTACCCTTTAGTGCTCTTATTCCCCCTTCCCCCAGAAGTCACCACATTGTTGTCCATGTCCATGAGTCCTTTTTCTTTTTTTCTGTTTTCAACTAATTCTTCTTCTTATGATAACTTTGGTATCTGATCAAACACTATGACATTTTAGCTAGTTGCTAATTTGTTGAATTGGAACAGAATTATACAACTAGAACTAAGAATTAAATTTATAATTTATTTAGATTACAGATGGGACATTTTACTTAGTGCTACTTATGATTTGATTCAATGATAAAATTCAAACATAGTTTGAATTCAAAAATACAACATCTTCATCATAAATGTTCCCAATATCTTAAAATGAGTTATAAAATAATATATATCCTTGATTTCTTTGTGCTAAGAAGCTTTTGCTGTGTGGAACATTTGTAAATGATATATAAAATGAAAAATATTTACCTGTGTTTCACTAGTGTTAAAATAAGTATTGGTTTTCTGCCCATTGTTTTTATAACAAGCAATGTTCCATGTTCTGAAATGAGCAATGCAGGTGTACCAAAATCCAGCAAGGCAAAGATACTTTATATAAAATTTTAAACAATTTTAAAGACTTTTATCACAAATTGGTCATGGATATACAAGTTTGGTTTCTTCATAACAATTAGAAAAATTCAAATTTCATAAATATTTAATATTATTGATGTCATCAAGTCAAGGGCCAAATGCAAATTTATGTAGAGGTATAATAAGAACACTTAATGAGAGCTTGTTTTGTGTTATACTATACAGAAAGCAATAGTTTCTTATGTAGTATTTCTCATGCTGGCAACTTCAAAGCATTATGTTATTTAGAGCATTATGCATTAGGACAAAGATCTAGTTTAATCAAATAAACATTTCACTTGTTTATGTTATTTACAGCAGTTTATGATCAAAATGTGTTCCTATCTTTAAAGCCCCTTGCATGGACATATATGGAAGTATAATTTTTGGCAGAAGAAATAATGTCAACAAAAGTACAGAAATGGAAAATTTAATGACAGGTTTTGGAGAGATATGGCTCAATCTAAAATGTGTATAGTGATGTAGTTGCAGAGGAGCTTAGATAGAGTTTCTAGAGCACAGCTGTGGAGCTCCTTACTGGCATGCTGAAGAATTCGAAATGCATTCTTCAAACAGTAACAACCATTAAAGTCTTGAAAGTAAAGAAAGGGAATGACTAGACTTGAGTCTTCAAAAGGTTATTCCATTAGAATGACTGACATTTTGGAGAATACAGGGAGACAAACCAGTCTGGAGATGTTATTCCAGTGAAAGATGCCCTGAACCAGTACTGGGTGAGAGAGATTTGTAAAGCAGGTTTGAATATAAGAGGACTCATTTCTCCAGAATTTTTTATTTTCTTGACGTCATTTTTGCTCTACCCGAGTAGAACTGTCTTCTCTTCATTGTACTTCCACTGGATATTTTGAATACAGTGGATAAGGTAAGGAAAACAATGTTATGTATACAAATATCTCTGGCTTTTCACAGGTGTGCACTTTATTTCTTAAAAATTTTGGCAATGTCTCAAAGCATTTTTAATTGACTTCTTGCTGCTATTTGTTTCTTGTTTTCAGTTATTATGTAAAGAGAATAAGAAAAAGATTAACTCATAGAATTAAACTGAAGATGAGCAGAAACAGTAGGTTAAAAAAAGCTTTATAAACATGTAAAAATGCTAAAAAAATTAAGCATAAATAAAAATGAAAATAAAATACTTTTTTATATCTTCCATTAGGTATAGGACAAGAAGTTTGGTCATACACAATACTGGCTTAGAATATGGAGAGATAGACATTCTAATAAACTTAGTGAGAATGTTAATTGGAACCATCTCTGTGGGGGGCAATTTGGCAATAAAACCAAAATTTTAAATGCATATTCTCACTAACCTAGCAATTTTATTTCTAGATCTATACTTATGTAAACATGAATACATAAGAATTTTTATTTCATAAACATTTTATTCCTATTTTAAAAATTTGAAAAAGAATTTTAAGCAAAGGACTAGTTATATAAATAATGATATAACTTTATCATGAATAATCTACCATGTTCAAAAACTATATACCTTTTGAATTGATATGTAGACACCTAAGATTCTTTTTAAAAAATAACATTCACTGGAAGGAAGTCATACAAAAATCTGTTATATGGCTACTTCTGAGGGATACAACTAGAGAACATTTTAGGGAAAATATTTGGCTTCCATCATATTCTTTTTATACTGCTCATCATTATTTCTATAATATTAGAATAAAAAAGAGATGATGACAACAGTGTTCATTTCAAGCAAGATTCTGACTTATGAAACTTGCTTTATCATATGGTCCTAAGGTTAAGCATATCATTTGTAATCTAACAGAAAGAATTTCAGCCTTTTAAAAGTTATTCTTAAACAACATTCCACTCTTTATCAATAAAGGGGTAGGGAAAAAGTTATAATTATCTTTTGTTACTGGAAAGTAACTTCTACAAAACAATGCCTTTTAAAATTAATCCCTAAAATGATATCTGTATTATTTTTACCTGGGGGAAAAAGATTAATAAGAATGTTATCTATTTGCATTTAAGTTTTATTTTTCTCTCTTGAGAAAACTTAAATTAACTTAATGATTTTGAAATAAAAGGACAAAGGAAGTTAATAACAGAGTAATTTTTTCAGATGAAAAATAATTGATCTCAGATATACCATTTACCTAAATATGAGCTAAAGACAAACACTAAGCAAATAGAGATTAACAATTAGAAAAGTTATGTTGTATTAACTTTTAAACATCTTTTAAAGTTCTAATATGTAAGAGACATCTAATCATGCAAAAAATCTAAAGAAGAGAAGTAATGAGAATAACACTGAGTCATTTCTTTCTTCTAAAAATATTTATCAAAGCATAGTATCTAGATGGCATTTTAATATTCAATCTGGGAAAATTCACCATGTACTTATATGTAAAGTCCCTTATCTTATAAGACAAATAGATGCAGAAAAATTAAAAAGAAAACTGTTTCAGGTAAAATATCAAGTCCAGGTATTTTTTAAAAGTATTTCATGATATGAATTATTATTCAATCACTTCCTCATTGAACAGTTTAAAATTGCTTTCTATCAGCTCCCTCTCCTGTCTGCTTTGTGGCTTTCTCCACCTTTCTCTTTTCCTCTGTATCCTGTATCTCTGAAACCAGTATAGTATTATTATACTTCTTTGAAAGAAACTATTTTTTGTGAGGTTTCTTTCTTTCATTTCTTTCTACTGTGTTCAAACTCTTGCAATAGTAAAATATTCAGTAATTATGTAAGGAAAAGGTTGATTGGTTGTACAGATACAAAGCATATAATTTACCACATTACTCATAGAATTTATTTACTTTTTAATAACTTTTAATATCACAGTAGCCAAGCCAATAAAATAGCAATATGTCTAAATATCTCTTACAGAAAAACTTAACTGTAAAATGATTGTAAGTTGAAATCTTTTTATTTTTGCTCTAAAATGTACTGACAATTTACAATTTAAAAGATTTCCATTTTAATTTAATAAATTAGTATTAGACACAACCTTGCAGCATGAGACACTTCCTTAGAAGTATTTAAATAACAAAGAGATATAGTGAAAATAAAAGAAGAAAATATTTGGAGGAAGTATTTTCAAATGAATATATCCAATACCATTTTACAATCCCATTGGGTTCAAAAACAATTTTGAAAAAGCTTCCCCTCCTACCAAAATAAAATCAATCCTCCAAGCAAGCTCACAAACGGCATTAAAGATGTCCCTCAGATAAAGCAAAACACAATAATTTTTTAAAAAATAAGCCAAAATACATAATCTCTTTAAATATTGTCAAGTACAATTAAGACCATAAAAAGAAATCATCTCACTAACAGCAAATGTATAATGTTGTGCCAAGAAAATAAGTGAGCTTCCTCATATTTGGAAAACTGACGTGATTGTACCCAGATGTATTTATACTAAATTCAAATGAATTTTCTGCCTTCTAATATTTCTTGTACTTAAGCGTAAAAATATATTATTGCAAGCAACTATATGTAAAGATATGAAGAAAATGATTTTAACTTGTGAATTACACAATTGCATTTCCTTGTTACAAAAAAAACCCCAGAAAACTGAGGTTGTAGTTAATATCCTTGTACAGGAAAAGAAATGGAAGCTTAGAAAGTTTACTGTATTGCTTAGGTAAGCACATAGAAAAACTGCTGAATCAGGATTAATCTTGTGTGTAGTAAGTCCATGCTTTTCCTTAGCCTTCCCATATGCCGTGAAAGTTACCTTTGTTTGGTGGAATCTATCCTAAATTCAGCTGTCAACAACTATAATTTTGTTTCTTGCAATTTTCCTCTTCATCAAAACCTCGTATTGTGCACAGTCATTGAACTACAGTGGATCAAATCTTTAAAAGAAAAAACTCCTTTGTACTTATTGATTTTAACTCTATTGCTGGAGAGATTAATAAAATGAGGAAATGACTTTTCCAAGTCAAAGTAAGGGACAAAACTGAGGCTGAACCTCATCTTCAATACCATCTAATTTTGAGTTATCCTCTTCTTTTTGAACAAAATCCCAATTCTTCAAAGGCCTCTCAGAATCCTTTATATTTCCTCATCTGATATATTTTAGATTATATTTGGATACATTAATTAACTTTCCTACTTTCTTCTACATATCCATCTTATTCTGCTTATCTTCCCACCAACTGAAAAAGAGCCTTTGCCAATCCACAATGGAAAGTTCCTTCAAGTTCCATTGCTTCTCATTTTGTCTGGGATTTAACCCATCCCCACAATGACCATTTCTGGTCCTCCAAGATTCTTAGAATGTGTGACCCATATCTTAATAAGTATGTTTACTGATACATTTTCTTAAAGTTCTTATTATGTTGTATCCTAGCTGACAATTTTCCATCTTTCCATTGTCAGGAACCAAACCTCTAATTTCCTTTACATCTCCAACAGTAAGTGGTATCATAAGTGTGAATTTTAAAGAAATGCTTATTCAAGTAATTTACTTGACTCAGAGATAAGATACAAAAGAATAATCTTTAAATACTCATGGTCCATAGATCTCAATATAACTCCACAATTAGGACAGCACTGTGCCTTATACAAAAATAGATTTTTGTACACAGATAATTTAAAATTTGTATGTTAGAAAAGGAATTGGAGTGAAACCAAAATTTCTTCCCAGACTTAATTTTTGATGTTTCTAATACTGTCAATTTTTTTTCATTGAAAAGTAGACTTTTTCTGATATATCATATCAGAAAATCATGACAGTTAATATCCTGATTTTGCAAGTAAAATAAGTAACTTTTCTAAAATTATACAATAAGTTGTAGAGCCAATTCTAAGTCTTACAATTCAAATACTTAATCCCCTAATTCATACTACCTCCCTATATTAAATATACTATTATAAATAGCAAAATAATGATTACTACTGTTCTGCTGCTACTATTACTACTATCTGGGAGGACCTGTGTAAGCAAAGCTTCATTAGCTTCATGGTTAACCCACCCCTGTAAAATAAGTATCACCAACACATTATTAATATTCCATACTCAATAACTCAAAAATCAAGCTTACGTTAACAACATATAAAAATTGCATATCTTCATAGCATCTAAGCCACATTCCTTTTCCCTCAGATTTGGTTGTATCATCAGAGACTAGATGATACTAAAGTTAGCACTATAATGAGATGTAGAAAAACACAACATTCATTTAAATTAGGTGAATCTTGGAACCACAGTTACTTCAAAATAATTTAGACCTCAGGAAGTAAATATAGCAATTACAGAATCAATGCTAGCATGAAATAGTCCAAGTTAGAAAGACTGGAAGAAAACTAACAGCTGTCTCTACAAAGAGAAATATTGAAAATTTGCATCTTAGCTGTATGTAACTCTATTACTGAACATTTCACACACTGAATTACATTCACTCTATGTGCTTATTTCCTCCATCAGCCCATGAAATACTTATTCCCCTTTATACTCTTATTTATTACTACAACTGTCCACAGAAGACCACCTGAGTGATTGAAATAATGTAGAAATTGCTTTAAATGTTAAAGGAATTACTTTTTGTTAATTTTACTCACTGGGGTATATACTAACAACAACTCATTAAAGAATATGAAACAAACAAATATAGTCATGTCTTAAAACACAATTAATATAGTAAATTTTTTATAAAATCAACTCTGGATCATTTAACTTAAATATCAAGTAACCATTCTTTCTTCCTCAGTTTATTGTTCCTTGAAAACATTGAAGAATTAAAAGTAAGTTGTAGATAAATAAATATACAAAGAAATTAAAATTCAAAGAATTTTAAGACCATCTGTTCATTGGACCTAGAGAATAAATTTTGTATTTTCTACCAAAGTTATCTCCAAATTTTGGCTATATGCATAAGGTAGAAAAGACCTCAAACCAAACATTAATTGTTTTAGCCAGAGTCTTTTACCACATCTTATTACATCTGTCACCTTTAAATATTCAGAATTTAAAGGAAGAAAGTCTTAAAATATAAAGTCACCCCATATGAACACATACACAAATTTCTTGTCATAATTTGACAATTAAAGGTTTGAGAGAGAGCATCTGTAAAAATATTACTATCAGAAACCCAGCAACATACAAGTGACTTTCCACTAAGTTGCACTTTGCTAATTTTATAGTTTATCACATTCAGTTTCACAGGTGAAAAATTTTAGCATATAGATGCATTCTAAAACCATTTATATTGCATTATTTAAATTAAGCATAAACAAACTTTGGTTCATATACAATGATAACTAAATACTATTACTCAAATTTGCTCTGTATTAACTTCCTTTTGTATTGTACCAGTAAAATTAAAATGTTATATACAAGTTAATATTTGAATTCTAAAACTCAGAATAGTGCCTATTTTTAGAGACCCATTTTCTGCTTTGCATTTTATTAAATCCTCTAAAATCATTAGTACCCAAAGAAAGCACATTATTTAAATTTTACTCAAATTTTCCAATACACAGAAATATTGTCTCCCCCCCCCACATTTGTCACTGGTTTTCCACTTAATTTAGCACCCCATTAAACATTTATTACTGGGGGGAAAACACCAATCCAGAAAAAAAGCTAATAAAAAAATGAATGGTCCTTTATAATTACTGGAAAAAAATTACATTTCTTTTCCTACTTGAGTTCCCAGGTTTCTTAACTAAAGCTGTCAAAACCTCCTATTTGATTTAGCTGGTGAGTGCACACTAAGTTCATTATGAAAAAAGTTCACATCTAGCAATTAAGTTGTCTAGTCATTCAAGTCTTGGTTAACAACAAAACCTCGGTACAGTAGCTGTTTCCTCTGAGTTTATGTAGTTGGATATTAAATTATTGGAATAAATTATGAAAACCTCTGACCTAGAAATTTAAGAGAGCTGGGTTCTAATTCCATCTTTTCCATTAAATGTAATGTTAAACATACCACTTAACCTTTTCATATCTTTGTTTATTCATCTTCATGACAAATGACAATTAGGAGCTTGGTAAGTTCCTTCTAACACTAAATGGTATCATTCTGTCATTTTCTCCCAATTATCCTCATAATTATGTATCATTAATAACTCATGAGATATGTGCTTATTTTTAATAAAATGATTATTTTAGCATTAGGAACTCTCATTCACTCACACACACATTTCCATGAGGACAATGGAACTGAAAGAGGAAGAATATCACATTGAATTATGGTTTAAAGGTTTCATATAAACAGGAGAGTTTTCAAATAACAAAATGTGGCAAAATCTAAAATTAATTATGAGGACTTTCACAATGTTTTCAGAAATATTCACGAGCACTTAAATTTGTTTCGGTGTCCCAGAAACAATTTTACATTTAATAATCATTAAATCCTAATGCAATAAAAATGTATTTGTAGGAAACAAAATTATTTCTTAAATTTCTATTGTCACTTACCTGTACCTTCAAATAAGTATTCATATTGATCACTAGGGATTTCATCTAATTCTGTCATTAGATACTATAAACTATAACAGCATCACAGCAAATATTACATCATTGAAAAATGAATTTGGCTCTGGCTGGTGGAGCTCTGTGGATTGAGCATGGGCTGCAAACCAAAGGGTTCAATTTCCAGTCAGGGCACATGCCTAGGTTGCAGGCCAGGTCCCCAGTAGGAGGCGCATGAGAGACGACCACTCATTGATATTTCTCTACCTCTTTCTCCTTCCCTTCTTCTCTCTCTAAAAATTAATTAATTAATTAAAAAAAAAGAAAAGTGAATTTGTATATAAAACTGAGATGGGAGCACCTAGAAGATTTAAAATAATTTATCTACACTCTCTGTCATCTTTATGTTTGGTTTAGTTTCCAAAAAATTATTTAATGCTTGTAAATATAAAGTTAAATATTTGAGAAAATAAAGACTAAACTTTATACACTTAAAAATACATTTTTCACCAGATACATATACAATTTTTCTACTTGTTATCTCATAAATATAACCCCTGCAACTAGTAAAAATTTGTGAAACTACAGCAGCTCCACACACATTATAACTATAATTACCCTATTATAAGATCTCTTTCAATTAAAATCCCTAATATTTTTAGCTTCAGAATGAATGTTTGTGCCAATATGATGACTATCAGGTGGAAGAAAATTCAATCCATCTATTATCACATGGGGGTCAGGAAATTTCTCTTCCTAAGCTCCATATGCTATAGTTACTAGTGGATCATGATAGAAGATGAGATGTTCTCCTTCTTGAGCATTTAACAGCTATAAAAATGCTAAAGAGCAAAATCCTATGTCCCTCATAGAATGGTATGTATACAATTACACATCCTGTCAAAGGTCACAAATGAGAGCTTTTGACCACTCAGGTAAATGCAATATTTCCATCTTCCTCCTTGCCCGATATATATATTATACAATTACTTAAAATTTCTATGAAGTTCATATTAGTCACTTTAACACTTAAGCAGGTTCAGTTTTTAGGGTAAAGAAACAAACTATAAAGGTGTGTTTGTGGGAAAATTCATAAAATATGTTAATGCTTTCTATCAAGATCTCAACTTTTTTGAACTACGTAAGTGAGTATAGGAAATATTTGGAACCATGATTAGTATAGGAGGAAATATGCAAGTCCTGCCAGATCTTTTAAAAGAAGTCTACTTGTTAAAAATGAATAAAAAAGTGGTATCCATAAATAAGTAGGTTATTAGGTCATTATGGATTTTTAAGGGACCACTTAGAAAACCAGAAAAAATAAATAAATTTTGTCCCTATGATATCCAGTGCAACCAATGGAACAGTTTTGGAACTGTATAAAAATGATAGCGATCACAAGGAATTCCAGCTTAAGGAACACATAGGAAAAGAACATGACTGTACTTTCTAAAATTTTCCACAAATAATAAATTTCATAGTTTTATATTAGATTAAGAAATGGTAGATTCATTGATTTTTTTACTTCCATTAAAAAACAGAGCTTGATTTATTTTTTGGAATTACTTTATGCTAATTTCTATAGATCCATTACCCTGTACTAAAGAAAAGAAGAGCTTTCACATTTTGGCTGGCTTTTAAGTCTTATGAGCTAATGTTTAAGACAGCTATAATGTCAAAAATACAATATACACTCTCTGGCATATGAAATTAAAGACCTATGTTTTAACTTAAGGGCTTGATAGCATGAAAATGTTCTCTATTTAGCTTATGCACATGTTTATCATAGGTTAAAATATAAAGAAAGTTAAATATATAGTCATACATTGAGTTCATGTGATATAATTTAATAGTGCCAAATAACTCTGATGAAAATTTATTTGTAAAACTGTATTTTCCTACAAAGTAAATATATATAATCATTTAAAAATGTCTTGCATACTCACTTTACCAATGAAGCACTATCAAATTTGTTTTATTCATTTTAACGAAAAAAATTAACAACAAAACTATTGAAGTATCTAAGAAAAATATAACCTGGTACTGTTCCATTTATTCAAACCTTCTCAACATTATATATTTGAATATCAAAAATTTGTAAAACAGGAGAAATTAATTGAAAGGGTATGGATAAATAGTATTCAATCTTAAATCTTAAGTGTTAATGACTTTTGTATACTTCATTGCTTTCTTAAATGTACCAGTCTCTAATGTAGAGTTATTGATCACAGATGCTCAGAAAATAGACCTCTGCAGAGATTCTACTGCTTTGAGTTTCCAACCAGCCTCTTTCCTGCTACAAAGTGCTAAGAAGTTCATGTAACATATTAGCACAACCTTATAACCCTCATCTGAAAAACATATTGTCAGAAATACACACCTCTTTTATGTTTATATCTGTAGTAATAAGAAAGAGGTGAATAAATCTGAGCTCCTGAAGTCAGAATTTGAGATAGCAAATTATATGGACCTAGTTAAATTCAGAGAACTAAGTTTCCAACCTCTTAGTAAATTTTTAGAACATATTTAAAAAGAGACAATTCAAAAACTGTAAGTAATCAAAATACATGTAGCAGAATGGATTCAGCAAATCTAACATTTGGTCTTATAAGATCTAAATTAATTTTTGATGAATGAAGGGCACTAACCTCTACTATAAAACTTTGTTTTAGCCAACGGGACTTAGGTGTAATCAAATAATCTTTACACTATTACAGCCATCTAGACAAGTTTTTTTTTTTCCACAAAAACATGACATTTATTTTATCTAGAAATAAGACAAACTCTAAACTAACTTGGCCAGCAAACATCCCCTTACTTTCTTCATCTGGAGAGCCCTCTACCCTTAATTAACATCCTTTGGTCCTTATCACTAAATCAGTTTTGCCATTAAACCATACTCTTAACTCCACTCTGAAGGTGGCAAAGATTTTCTAAAACGTTGGATAAAAAATACATTTAAAGAAGTATATATTAGTCAAACCTGATCTTTTTTTAAACTTAACTTGGCACATAAAATTGAAATAAACTTTCACAAGCAACTAATTTTTAATAATTCTTAAATAAACATAGTCTACTTGTTCATTAATGGTTTGATTTTAGTTCATCTCCCAAAATTAACAAAGATGTCAGACCACCACATAGTTGAAGTATTGCTCACCTGAGGAAAAAAAGGTATTTAAATGATCCATTTAAAAATTCCACAACTATAGTTTCTCAGACCTATTTCCAAATGCATTTTGGTATGCATGTGCCTCAAAAGTTATAGACGAAGTCTGACTTTTAGTGAATCTACTGGGGTAATGTTCTTTTTTCTAACTTTTTATTATTCTAACTTTCTATTCAGTTGTGTATGAAATCAAAGAGAAATGAAAATTAGCAGTTTTCTCTCCATTTTGTAGTTTCTAAAAGTGTTAACATGAATAATTGAAAGGCCCCATCAAGCTTTACACAACACATTGGAATTTATACAAATATTACAATAAACATTTTACTGATTTTTCTATTTTCAAATATGCTTTTATATCATCGCATCACACTCCAGCTAAGTTAGTTTTCGAATTCAATTTTATTTTTTAGATTGTATTTCCTTTTAACTTTAAATTTTGTGTTTTGTTTCCTCTACTAGACTTAGTTGCTCTTTGTATGTGATATTTTTCATCTTTATTCATTTGTTTTATGTGACATAGTCTTATATAATCATATCGTTTTTACTATTATAATCAAGGAAACATATACTTTTGAGACTCAATAAACTGGTCCACGTAGAATTTATAATCATTTGAGTATGAAATAGGGAAATATGCAAAGAAACCTTTCTGAGTTTCTTAAAATAGACAAAAGGAACTTAAAAATAATGTAATCATCACTAATTATGTTATGTTTAAGGTCACAATATTAACAATGATGAACTCCCTTAAGCTTGCTATGGTACTCAATTATGCCTCCACTAATTTTTAAATTTGACCCACTACTTATTTATCTGTATGTTTAAAGCTAGTACACCACATCTACTTCTTACATCCTTATTTCCAGTTACCATGGAAAATCAAGGTATAAGCATGGCCTCTCTAAATGATTTTAGCTTTAAATTTAAAAAAAAAAAAAGAGAGTACATGTATATAGCTAAGACATTTCACATACAACAGTTAAAAAGTTTTTTTCTTCCAAACCTGCATTTACATTATCACAATGAATAGTATTTTTCAAGGTTGAGAGGTTATCAGATTGTAAAAATAACATAATTCTAAAATATTTAGTGGATTATTAGTTTTCCCAAATAAAGTTAGTTAAAACAACTTAAAATTTTTGAGGTTGTCCGAATAATTCCCAGCTTACTATACACCATGTCCATGTACATGCAAATTACCACTCTCCCACTTTTCAATTAAAAAACTCAATATGGATGTCTGAATATACGTTCATATTCTTTTTAAAAATCTATCACATTCCTACACAACATTCAGAAAACACCTCAGCATAATCCAAGATACTGTTGTTTTAGTCTCTTGAACTTTGTAGAACTTCACTTACAGAGTATCCGTGCTGAAATTTAACAAGTTACTGCACTGACACCCAGTTACCTGGTCTCTATTCTCTCAAACAAACTGCTCAGTCGTAAGACACACATTCAGCACCTGAGAATGCACCCTATTTTATGAACATGTAGCTTAGTTTAGTTTTTTCTTTAAAGAAAAATCCTCTATCTTCGTATTCTCATCACCTTACAGTTTAGTTGTAGGAATTGTTACTCTTATTTTGGATGACATTATGAAATATACAAATAGGTTATAGTTACTCTTGTTTCAACTTTTCTTACATAAAATCCCAGCAGAGAAAAAATAGCACGTTGAAAAATATATAAAAGCTTTATTTTACAGTTTTCAAATTCTGGCAACATCGCTAGAGAGGGTGGCTATGCAGAAGCGAGTGTGTCAAAAATTGAAAGCGCCTGGGAGATAAAGTGCACAATTCAGAGAAAGCAGTCACTGGCAAAGGAATGTATGTCAGCCACTTACCAATGAGATGCCAGACTCCCCTGTCCTTCCTCTGAGACTCTCAATTCCCGTCTCCCATCATCCTGCCCCTCCGCACAGTTCAAAGAGAGCAGTTCCTGGGGTCCTTCCTCAGCCTGTGGCAGAAGAGAATCGGGGAGTGTTGAATCATTCAGAGGGAATCCTCCAGCTTGCCCTGCTTCTCCCAGAAGAGAAGACCCAGGTAACGCCTCCCTTCCGCCCCGAGCTTTAATGGCACTTTGGCTGCTGCCTTCTCGCAGTTAACGCTCCCGCACTCGGTAGTTGGTTATATTGGGAAGTAGGCGCGGCGCCTCCTCCGGCTGGTGGGTTTGGGGCTCGTGTGTTCTCCAATGCGTCCGCGCGCCCCGCGCCCCGCGCCTCTGACTGGCTGTGTCCTTCCCGGCGGTCCCTCGCCCCTCCCCGCTCGCCCGCGCTGTCGCCGTCGCCCGCGCCCAGCGCCTCACTGCCTCTCGCCGAAAAGGTTCATTTAACATGTCCCCGGGCGTAAAGGTCTGTTTGTCTCAAGAAGGGTTTTATATGTTTCCCTTCTCGTCTCTCTAGTCAACCGCTCCCGAGGACGCAGGACTTCCCTCACGCCCGTCGGCCCCGCCACCTTCCCCGGTTGAACGTCCGTAGATTACAAAGCCGACTGACGTGTTGGCGGTGCCTGCCCGGCGAGCCCAGACTGGAGTCCCTTACAGTCCTGGGAGGCCGCCTCTCTCCTGACTCCCAGGCTCCGCGCAACCACCTCAGATCGCGGCTGCGGTCACTTAGGTGGCTCCGGAGCGGACTTTTTCACTTTGGAGAATTTCCTCAGGTCCCGACTGGGAAGACTGCTCTTTGTTTATACACTTACGAGTTGTGTCTTCGGACTATTAAGCTCTTTGACTGTTTCGGTTTCCCCTGGATTTTCTCCCCCGTGTCCGTTCTCAATAAGCTGAGGAAATAGTTGCCTGAGTCTCAGACAACAGCCCCTGTCTCTGAATTTTTATATCACAATGGAGGTAATCGGGAAAATAACCCAGGTAGTAAATCCACAGTGTGGCAGCTTTAGTGCCATTGTTCTGCTAGTCCTCCCCTCTACTTTTCCTCTCTCTGAGTCGTTCTCTCTTTCTCTTGATGCATTTGATGTTAATTGAGTGTTTGCTAAATGAATCCTATGACATTTCTGTTGCAGCGTATTTCCGTAGATAATGTGGTTGGCACCTGTGTTTTACGGAAAGGAAAGCCCACATGCTGTTTTCTATTTCTGTAGGTCTATGCACGAAACTGCTCAGAGAAGCCTCAGGTCACACCACGGAGGTCGGTTTTTCACGTGTGTTTGAGCCCAGCCTGACCTGCACTGAGGCTGATTCCTCTGCTCACTTCATCCCCCAGTGAGGTCTCACAGGCTGTGATTGGCACGGGGAGTACAGTGCCATGCAGCCTGTAGCTGGAAGCCTTCCTACCACCATCTCTGTGTTCTTTCTCTTGCAGCTTTTCTAGTAATTAAAATTGGTCTTTTTTTTTCCTGTTCCTTGGCGTCTTCTCATTCATCCACACGTGTTAGACAAACATCCAGTCTTTAATGGCTACCCTCAGGATCTAGGCTGATTTCTCTTTCCACAGCAGAGACAAATTTGTGTGTTTGCATTTAATGCTTCTCTGCCTTCCCATACTTTTTATTTTCTTTTTCCCCGCTTTCCAGTAATTAGGTTGTTTTCTTTATGTGTTAACTGAGGGAATGTTGCAGAGATTCAACTTGTCTGTGCTTTTTCTCTCCTTCAGTGGCTCCACTCCTTCGTTAGGCTATTGGTTCACAGGGAGAATCACCAGGACTTTTATAACCTCTTTAAATATATCACAAAATAGATTCAAAGTCTGAGGGCTTAAAGCATGTTTTTCTATTGTGCAATTGTTTTGCCTTTAAACGTTTGTTATAATTGAGCACATTCAATCTTAATGGGGGACTTGGAAGGTGAGCTTGCTTGTAGTTTTCTTCACTTCCTAAACGCCTTTATAGTACATGACTTAAGAATTTTGGCATTTACATCAGTATCTCATGTATTTCATACATTTTCTTTTAACTGGCTTTTCAGAAAGGATTTGGTTGGCTTATCAAACTTTATTCAATTAAAATTTAATCAAAAGTGTAGGACAGTCAAAAGAAGACAGAAGGTAAAATGAGAGAAAATAGTAGAGAAATGAATCCAGGAATGGGGTTTAAAGAGAAAAAATCATTTATATTTTGTCAGAAATGGCCCCAGGTTTACCAGTAAGGTGGTTAATAGCTAATGTAAAAAAGGAAACACTAGTGGCTATGTGATTCATGGTATCCTACCACAATTAACCTGAACAAAAAAATTTATTTTTCAAATGATATAGATGATTTAAAATTTTTCCCATTTTTAATAAAAGAATCTAAAGGCTTATGATTTTGACTTTTTATATAGGAAACAATATTATCACAAGTTGGGCATGAACATATTTTAGCAACAAGTAGATGATATAGTAGTATTTTTCTTTTCAAGGTTATCTGATAATTTGAAGGGAGAGAAAGGAGATGTTGAATCTGGTTAATCAGGAATAGTAAGATCGATTTCTATCAGTTCAAATTTAGTATGTTAGTTTCAAATAATAATTTTGGATGACTAGGTTACATGACATTTCTGCAACACAGAATGAGTGACTATATTTTTTATTTATTTTATAACTTATAATGTTCCATTTTATAGTTACAATTACATATTCTATATTAATATTATATATTTCAAATTAACATTTATATATGTACTATAGATAATATTAGTCTTTCTGACTTTTACAACTTTCTGAAAAATTTAGATTTTTGATATTTTATTTTTATGCTACATATTTTATAATGGTTGTGTTTGTATAGTGAAGGGTCTATAGATCATGTATTCTGTTATATAACAAGCTGCAGTTGTAAGCATGTTGACATCTGAAATTAGAAAAAAAGTAGTGCATAAAGTAAGATGCAGAAAAAAATTTTCTTGTGGGACTTCTACCAAGAAGAAACAAACTACTTCAAATTCCTAGCATTACCCTGGCCTGTGTGGCTCAGTTGTTTGAAGAATCCTCTTGTAACTGAAAGGTTGCAGGTTCAGTACAGGTCACAGCACATACCTAGGTTGAAGTTTTGATCCCCTGGGTGCATGTTCATGTCCAGTCTGGTTCATGCTCCTACAGGAGGCAACCAATCGATGTTTCTCTCTCACATCAATGTTTCTTTCTGTCCGTTGCTCTCTCTCTAAAAGTAGTGAAGAAATGTCATCTGGTGAGGATTAAAAAAAAATTCCTAGCAGCCATCAGAGTTTTTCACATGTATCTTATGCATCATAACTAAAAGTTTCTATCATGAGAAAATGAGATTTTAAAATATTGTTCTTTCTTAGAATTGTTTTAGAAGACTATGGAGTGTTCATACTACATATTTACAATCAAAGTTCTTTTTACCTAAATAAAGCCATTATTAAAATATCAATTTCTCCCTATTTCAGAATAATAGTCTATTTTAAAATTAACGAGATCATTGTCTATCTTGATTAAAATATAATTTGAATGTTAAATGAATTAAAAATACTGTTGGTAAGTGGGTTAAATGGTTTAGTGGGTCATTTTCTCCAGGCTACCTTTAGAGTACTTGGACCTTGCCATCTCATTGTTTATCTGATCTTGTCTAACCATCTTTGTGCAAATGTCTTAATCTCTTTATCTGCTGGTCCCCAGTGGGCAAGTGAGCAGATGCAGCACATCTGCAGCAGTTGAGTTGCCTCTAAGCTTTTGTCTTATTTGTGTTACAAATATTCTCTTTAAATCATGTCCTCCCTTTTCTCTCCTTTTATTCGATTCACTTAAGGTTCAAGGTTCTAGTTAATAGACCGTAACTACCATTAGATCCCAACAAGTTTTACCATAAAATGTTGGGAAGCAGAGAGCACTACTCAATTCAAATTGAGTTCAATCCTTGCTTTCCTGGATCACCTGCCTTGCATATTGGAGCCAATTTCAACATTTACAGTTTGTGTTTTTATGTTTTAGTCCTCTATGGTTTATGGTAAAAATAATGGTAAATGTGAAACTACTTAGAAATAAAACTAATAAGGAAATCAAAATCTTGGATCCTGTATATACATTTGCATTCCCTAAAAATATAAATAAAACATTAAGACCCAAAAGTGAACTTTCACTTGAACTGGACAACATATGATAATTTTAATTTTATTTTGTTATTCTTAGAACATCAGTTTTAGGACTTATATCACAGCTGTTTTCTGAAAGCAGAAATAAACATATCTTAATCAGACTCGAGAAATATACTGACTTAATTAATTTCACAGCTGGTTCAGTAACCAACACTAAAGAACATAGATTACTTTGTAGATGTCCTGATAACATCTGCAACCAAAATCATCAGGAGGTATGAAAGAGGCACTCTAATTCAAGTGCTCTGAGGCTCATAGTGCCAGCTTTTGCTTGCAGTGGCTACAGACATGACTGACTTCTCAGTGCTTCTCATGCTCATCCTCTGTGACATCTTGGTCTAACAAAAATGTTCTCCCTTAGGAAAAAAGAAAAAAAAAACACTGGCAGTTAAACTAAGATTTTAGGAAACAGGAGTAAAATTTGAAATTAACGTAAAAGTAAAAAGTACTTATTGTTAGTTTCCATATAGTAGCTTTTGTTAGATAAGCACTTGCATGTTTCCTTAGATATATCTTCAGTCAGAGAATGCCTATCAGTTTTATAACACTACTTTTGTAGATGCCTAATTTTCATTTTGTATAGTGATCATTCTCCAAGATCATTTAACATAAAACTGTTTCTACAAAGAAAAAACCCTACATCTCTTATTCCATGACCAGATATTTCTCCAGATATTCTCTGTTTTCACACTGCTCTTCTAAATCTGAGATTAAAAATCTATAGTAGCTTCTTATAATCTGTCCCAGTTAATGTGTCTTACTTTAAAGGATTTTCATGTGTGTTGCATCTCAATCATTTCCCATCTCTTTCCTGTTTCCTATTAACTTGACATTTCTTTGATGTTCTGCACTAAATCAGAATAATCTCATTCCAAAAAGTTTTGCTATTATATGTCATATCCATCTTTCTGTTTCAGCCCACCCTAGTTTCATTCATATCTGGAATTATATTTTTTCTAATTTGTGTCTTTAATCTGATTTAAGAATTTTATGTGGGTATTTAGAACTGGACTATGTTCTTCTTGTAGCCCAGAAACTAAATTTCCCTGACACTTTGCTGAAATTTTGTGTTAAAACATTTTAATTGGTTGAGTAGTATGCATATAGGAAGCCTCATTTGTTTGTCTGAGATTCATTCCAGGAGACTGCATTATGAAGCAGAAGCAGAACATCTTCACCACCTACTTTTCTGTTCACCAGTAAACCGGTAGTTAGCAACTGTGACCACTAGATGGCACTCGTGTTCTAATTAGAAATGTCATTGAGGCGTCCTGGAGATTTTCTGATTTTTTTTAGGGAACTGAGAGGAACCCCCAAGTTAGCAATTGGAACTATAAGAAGAGTTATATATACAATTTAACACAGTATGTCTGATAAATACATCAGCAAGTTGTAAAGTGTCAAAATGCTTTATAGGTGAACTTGCACTTAGAGACAAAATAAGAGCTATTAACATTTGTTGAGGGCTAACTATACACTAGGCATTGAAGTATGTATGCTTTATATGAACTCTTTGTTCCATTTTATCCTAATGGTCTAGTTGAAACTCTAACTCAAATATTCTGCCGCCAATGAGTGTTCTTACCCTTTCACTAAACCAATCCCTATTTTGATTAGCATAAATTAATCAAATCATGACAAAACAAGTTGTTCATAACCACGTGCACAGAACAGACCTCATATATAGAGAATCCAATTAATGGAAAATAATTAAGTACCAGTTCATAATAAGATAAAATGCCATATTAAACCTATTAGTTGGCATTTTATGGCATGTTTGTATATTCTCAGGGACATGATTCATTCTTGTAACATTTGTTAGGAACTTAACTACTCTAAGCACTGTACAGAATTAAGTGAGTTTAAATATGAGGTTTCAATAAAACTTTTTCATATACTTAAAAAGTAGATACTATATATTCTGTTATTCTAGTGTTTTGCCTGAATAACAACCTGATTCCACATGCTAATAGGCCACAATTGGGGAGGAAAATACATAGTTTAACAATAATTGCTGTTTTGTTCAGAAGAGATTACATTTTGGTGTTTTAAATTTATTTGTCACCAATCCTATTTATATCTGGTGGCTTTCTTTTTTTTTTTTTAAGTAATCTTTTACATTTATTTATTTTATTATTTTTTTAAAGATTTTATTTATTTATTTTTAGAGAGGAGAAGGGAGGGAGAAGGAGAGAGAGAGAAACATTAATGTGTGGTTGCGTCTCATGTGGTCCCCACTGGGGACCTGGCCTGCAACCCAGGCATGTGCCCTGACTGGGAATCAAACCTGCCATGCTTTGGTTCGCAGCCCGAGCTCAATCCACTGAGCTATGCCAGCCAGGGCTGGTGGCGTTCTTTATAAATTAAAAAAAATCACTGTCCTCTCACCATGTTAGTTATACCAGGGCCCATAAAAATAGGGCTGTGTTCTTTCTACCCTACCCACCACCATCCATTGCTCAAGGTAACTGGTAACAATGAAGGGATTACGACTGATAACTGAGGAGGCTCCCCTCTGGAATAGCTATCTTGGCTTTGCTTTCTGACAATAGTAAAAACTTGCTTTGTGTATATGAAATTTCAAGATATAATTTATAAGCTATGCAAGTACACATAGATGCAACACCAATATTTTATGCTTAAATAGCACCTTTACTGTAAGGATCCCACGCCTATTTAATATGGCAACAAAAATTAATCAGTATAGTATAGCTACAGGGCACTGCTTTTATACACCTCTCATTATTTCCTGTGCCACATCATTTATGTGCATACTCAAACTGTATGAAAGGGAGGAATTATATACACTGAGCCAGCTTTCTGAGCAGTTGGTGAAGAGGTGTTCCTAATGAGATAAACATAAATTATATCAGGAGTCAAAGTACAATATAATGCAACTTTACTATCAAACATTGATTATTATTAGCTCACAAAGGGCTGATAGCCTCATTTTAAGGAAAAGAAAGAAGTCTATGTTGGACACTCCCAAGAGAAGCCAAAAAACTGAACAAGGTGGCACCATGCTGGCTTAGGCTTGTGCTACATGATGGTTGCAAGTGAGGTAGCAGATACTGATGAGAACCCAACAGCAAAAGAAGTAATATTGAAAACCACTGGAAAACAATATGAGAAAAGAAAAAATAACAAGGTTTGCTGAAAAAAATGACAGCAATAAGTGTTCTATACTTATAAGTGAGCCTTTAGGACAATGTCACCAATAATGAATGACAATCCCCAAATGGTAGGAAGTATGGTCGTTTACTATGAAAATCAGCACAATTAAAGTGTAATGATCTATTAGTATCAGATTAAACTGCATGTTTGAATAGAAGTTTGAAAATGTTAATAGCAAAGTTATGAAATTAGAGCTTTTTCAATATTAGATGAATAATGGGAAAATGTTTTAGTTTTCTTACTAAAGAATTAATCTTTTGATAAGACAAAAAAGAGTCTGATTTCTAGATTCATGGAAAACACACTGGGAGGATTGAGCCTCTTAAAGGTACTTTCCACTCAGGCCACCATCTTCCTTTCCCAGGTCAGCTTCACCTGCTGGTTTTCCCTGGAATGTGTTCTCCCAGCAAATGATTTAAATTGAGCAAACTTTAGCTGTCCTATGATTTCCACACCCAAAACAAGATTACATATCTTCCCCTTCTGTTTCATTTTCTTTACCTCTCTTTCCATATGATCTGAATTAGAGTTCCAACTTCTTTGATTCTCTTTGGCTGATATAAACACAATTTTATCCTGGTTTGTTCTCAATTGTGTTAATTATCTCAAAATGAAAATACGCTCTCTATGAAGAGATGAAAAATAAATTTCATTTTGAAGTCTAAATTGTTGACTTTGATATGTTTTGGTATTGAGTGAAACACGTTTACTTCACTTTTCATTAATTCTTGACTGCTTACTGTGCTCATAGTTTTGTTTTTGCTTTTAAATGAAAGCACAAGGCCCATTTTTAATGTTGAAAAAATTAACATGGCTTAAAAAAGTAGGAAGCATTCTTTCTGGTATCTCAGTTGGACTTGCTCACTAAGAGGTCAGAACTAAATATAGTAGAAAAAGTCAAATACACTGAGCTTGTCTTTCCCCACATAATTAAATTTGAGGTTACTTTCATTGTTTCTATCAAGCACTAGTGTTACAATTATTTCCTGTGAAAATAAGTTTCCAAATAAGTATCTTCAACTCTTAATCAAAAGTACAAACTGGAAACAATTTATTGTTAAAATCTCTGAGCAATTTGGATTTTAACAAAAATCTAATTCTTGCCTATAAAGCCTTCTTAATATATACTATACTTATTCATTAACAAATTTAAAATAGCATAAGTAAATATTTATTTTGAATGTGGGGATTTATTTTTCTTAAGTATTATTTATTGGCCTTATATTAAGGAAAGAGTTTAGAAATAAATTTTTATTTGCAGGATTCCTAATTTGAGTTTCTTAGTGCCCAACTACTTAGATAGGTGTATTTAAATTTAGATTTTTGTCTCTTTACATGGTAAATTAATATGATAATTAATACATATTGTCATTTTTAATTTACACATTCCTTTAATAAACATTTTTACTAGCAATTGTGTGATACTGCATCATATATCATGATGTACCATTGTTACTCTCAAGGAGTTTACAGAATGTCCAAAGTGCTTTATTTGAGATATTCCCAGGATTATGTAAAAAGTTTGGGGAAAATACCTCTCTGTGCATTGAAGGGAGTTCTTCACCAACGCCATGCACTTGAATTGGCTCAGAAGAATAAGTGGAAGAACTGCCGAGAGGTAATTAAAAATATATATGTTTACATCTACATCCACAGCCATGTATCTATAGCTATGCCTATATCTATGTAGATATAGGTATTTATATCAACATCTACATCTATCCAGCCCTGTGATAGTAGCAGTGTGCTGTACAAATTCAGGGAAATTCAGGAAATTTATGTTCAGGAAAGTTAAAAATAATGAATATGAGTAGATTCTGCATTGAGAGAAGGTGATATTGGAGTTGGAAGCAGCTCAATTAAGACATATATCATCTGAAGGAACTAGAATTGTTCAGGAGGAGGGAATTCTATTGATGAATAAACTTGAAGAAGATAAATCAGTAAGGAGGCTTATAATATTTGTTGATGAAAGAAGCCATACATGATGAAAGAAGAAAATAAGACTGTGCCAGTGCAGTGGATTTCAGACCCTTTTAGGATGAGCCATCAGAGGGACTTGTGGACTAATTGACATGCAGGCAGGTGACACAAGATTCACTCTGCATTAGCTCTTCTAGGACAGCAGAACTAGGTATACCACAGTGAATGAAATAGATAAGAAATAGACTTCACTCTCCCATATTTTAATTTTTTGTCAGATATAAACAAGTGAACAAGATATTACACTGAATCCATTATGCTGAATAGAAAAAGAATGGAACTCTAGTTGCTCAAAATTTGTAGGTTTAGCTGAAATGTAGTATTTAAGGGATATATTTAGGGATACATGTGAGTTTAGTTTTGGAAATAGTGACAAGATTCATTTGTGTAATACTTCAGGAAGTTGTGTTGAATGATATTGACTACTGTATTTACAGGTCATATATCTTGTTTTGAAAGTAAGCAGGTATAGTTGATGCATGGAATAAATGGATGTACTGTTGAAAATGATGAGAAAAGGTCAGGGATGACAGTGAAACCTTGCGGAAAAACAGTTTAGAGTCATAGGAAATAAAAACCAATACTAAACACCGATAAGGCAATATTGTGCATGTTGGAGGAGAATCATATAAAAAGATGTTAAGGAAGCCAAAGCTAGAGAGAATTTCAAGAAAAGGGGCAAGTGTAAATGCATAGTTCAAAGAAAAGAAAGAAGATCAGAATGCAAAACTGAGTTTTGATTTGTCTTTAAGAGCACATACAATTGTGTTGCAGTTATGAAAAATTTCCTCAAAACAATGGATAACATGAAAAGATTATCAAAATTTAAATACATTTGTTTTAGTGAAATAGAACATTGAGAAATTGAAAACATTCCACTTGTTGTAACTTTATTTGGCTGAATTTAACTTGGGGTCAGTAGTACTAATATATCTGAGGATTTTTTTCCTGAAGAGTTATTTTTCAAACATATATCATCTTATCATTCCTGTGAATTAATGTTTCTGATGTTGTTAGAAAGAAAATTAGATTTTAAGAATTCAATTTCTGGAGATTAATCCATATATAAAATATAGAGAGATTTGTGTGTGTGAGTGTGTGTATATATATTTGTATTGTTTTACATCTTGAGAATCATTTGTTATTAAAACAAAAAGTACACTGTAATATAGAGGCCTTACCACAGCATGTGTATCATTTCATATTAACACACCACTTGCCAACTCACCATTGAAAGAATCTAGGCAAAGGGAAACTTACTCATTTAGATTGGTCCCAGTTAAAGTGATTCTTCTTAAATAATACCCGGTTAAAATTAGTCATGCCTAATATCTCTATTTCTTTATTAATAACACAAGTGAATGTAACTAAAATATGCTGTGACATTCTTAATTGTAAAATAGTGTCCACTACATGCTCATTGTCACTAATGATGAGTTATAAATAATAAAATCTTAAAACTCAAATCACTACTGCTAGATAAAACAGGGTATCATATCTAATTTTCCTCTAACAACAGCAAAAAGAAGCAAAAGAATTCTCCATGCAATCTATACCATTCACTTAGAAATAATTTACTGCTATCTGAAACAGTAAAATACCAACAAAAATAAAATATATTTCAGGTTGATTTTGGACCCTGCAAACCAAATTAAAATATATGTTAGCTATTTTATTTAAAAATGGCAAATCAAAACCATCCTTTAGGATACATTCCTTGACTCAAAAAATTAAAATTGTTTTTCATTGTTTTCATAAAAATATGTTTTTCTGAAAATATAGCAGATATCTTCCATACCAATGAATGGACTGGCATAATTCTTCATTATTATCTTATAATGAGAATATGAAGTTATTTTTACAACTTCCTTTTAGTTTGTTATAAGTTAATTTGGTAAGTGCATCTTTTTAATTCTCTTATATTTTTTGGAGATTAGTGTTTAAATTTGGCTTCCAAATTTTTTTTGGAAGACATACTATATAAAAGGCTAAGCAGAATACATATTTTTATTTTGGTTTATGCTTGTAGACATGAATTCTAATTAACTTGGCAACAGCTGATAATAAGATTATTAGCATGTAGAAAGTGTACAGTTAATAGAAGCAGAACTAGAGGCAATTAGTGGAATTAGGTGTTTTTTCTACCGAAAAACAGTATCCTAAATACTAATTGTTTATGCCAGTCCAGTCACTGCAAGTATCACTAATAGCATCATTAAATCTATGTAACACTACATTATAAGCACTAAATAGACTTACTGATTTGGTATTAGATTGGCATTGTGATGAATTTATTAACATTTTTCATGACTATGTGTATACTGGGGTAACTTGGTTTAACAGCAAGATTTCACTGAATATAGTTTTGAAAAATAAAAACATGCTTACTCTGCCATAGGTACAGGGCCTCTATGTCACACTCTTAAAATTACTCAATAATTTTTAAATTTTTTAATTCATTTATGCAGTGAGTTTTTTATTATTAAAGCTCATGAAACTGTCATGAAATAAGTGTTGTGCCCTAGAGACTAAAAAAAAGCAATAGAGTAGAAGAACAGTTAGTAGTAATTATTACTTTTTTATTTTAAATGTTCATTATTTTACTTTTTATGCTTCATATTATCCAATGGGTTGGCCATGAATGTAGCTTTGAAGGTAGAGGCAGTGAACTTCTGATTTTTCTACTGGTTTATTTCTATGGAAGAGACAAGCTGTCTATCTGACATATGAAGTGAGGTATGGTAAGCCACATACTTCCTTCAGTTCTGTTTGCAGTGTGTGCTTTTTATCTCTCCCCTTTATTCATCTTCATTTTTCTTTCTTTGTCTTCTCCAGGTTTTTTAATTCTTTATCAAAAACATATATAAAATCCAAAAAACCCCACAGTAGCCTCTCTATTCTGAAATATATATTTATTTATCCTAGCTTTTTTTTTTAGGACTTAGATGCTCACACTCTGTGGACTTTGTACCACTTAGCACTCAAAGTACACAAAGTCCAAAAGAGTTTTTGCTGTTATTTTGATTATATCTATTGATATTCATGATATAAGAAATTGAAAATGAGAAACTTAAAAACAATTTCTATAATCCATTTAAAACTAGAAATAATGAACAGTATATGCTAGCAAAAGTAAGCAAATTTATAAAAAGTACTATATTAAAACAGAAATAGGAGAAAGATTAACACTATTTTATGTTTGCCAAAACATTGTAAATATCTTTCTTAATCGAAGACAGATTCCCATGTCTGCTTCTGTTACACTATCACATTGAATGTAGCTGCTGGGCCATTCCTCTGTACACACATGAGAGAATGAAAATTTGAAAAAAGGAAATACCATTTTAGCATTTTTATGAGTTCAGTTTTATTTCACATGCCTCATGAAAGGATCTTTGGGATCCCAGAGTCCTAGGACCACCTTTTAGAAACCACTAGTTTGGGGCAATGTCAGTTTTATAAATCAGAATAATTTAGCTAATTGTGCTAACATTAAAACATCTATTACTATCTCCATATAATTTACAATCTAGATTGAATCTTCACTTATATCCATCTAAATAGCTAATATAAATTCATTGTATATAAAACAGTTAGCTACCTAGGTTGTAGGGATACAGACTCCAACATAACTTTTTGAGCTAGCATTTCCTAAAAGGTCCTTTTCTATGACTTACTAAGCATATGCTTCAGCAATGTAATACAGAATTCCCTATAATCAGGAGGGAAATTATCATTAAAAGTAAAAATCCTCTAAAATCACACACACACAATCTTACTAAGTTAAGGGAATATATAAACTAACAACATTTGCTTTTCAGGAATGTTCATTTTAAGGGTAAAATGAGTCAAATGAACTCATAAAAATTTGAGGTACCATCAACCAGGTCTGAGCACAGTTACACTTAATCACCAGACTTGAGTAGAAAAGTAAAAGGCAAAGTAAAAAAATTGTTTAAGACTCTCTAAAACAGTAAAGGAGCAAATCTCCTCCTGAGCCACAGATGTTTTTAATATTATCTTTTACCAGTTTTCTCCCATACCCAGAGGACTTCCACAAGTCCTCTGTCAATATTTCCCAATCCTAACAGGCATCTTCAATAGTCATTGTTTCCCAAATATTCCCAGTCTCAGATCACACATGTCCCTGTTTGTTTTAGTTTGATTACTCCTTTTTTTTTCACCTCCCAATTCTCTTAATCACTCTTCTTACAGCAGTTCTTCCTTCACCATATGACTCACTGTAGAACTCCGATCTCTGCCAGTTCCTCTTTCCCTTCCATTGTCAAAAGTGGGGACAGCAGATGCCCAGGCACTTAGCAGGCAAGACACAATCTGTAGTGAGTGTGGTAGGTAAGTGGAAAGGCTGTGTACAAATATAATTTTTATTCTTATTTCAAAAACAAAATAATGAATTCCAAAATATAAAATAAAAGATGTGATTTCAGCTTCTGTCCATGGAATATAATACATGGCTGTGCCCAATCCTTTCACCTTCTCACAACCCCCTCGACCCCCAATACCCACAGCTGAGGAAAAAACAACAATTCATGGACATGGACAATGTAAGGAGCAAGGAAAACTTAGACCATGAGAAAACAGGAACTGGTTAGGTCCCAGGGTACAGGAGGTTACTGAACGAACATCTTGCCCTCCTGCCTTGTGCAAGAACAAAGGATTGTAAAACAGATGCAACCTAACATGTTTGGTTTGAAAAGCTACCACTGTTGAGCCAATGCCCAACCCTGTTGCCGCCCGCAGTCTTTGTAAGCGAATAGCTAACTGCCACGTCTGCTTCTGTATAACACTTGCTTGCCCACCCATATATAAGGACTTAGTTGTAAGCGCTCGGTGCGACTATCGTTTGCAGCCTTTGTGGGTACTGTGTCTCTGGACACCCTGAGAGCTCACCCCTGTGCAAGTTAAAGTATCATCTTTGAAACCCTGAAAAGTCTCCGGCATTTGTTCTCGTGGTTGCTGAATGCAACAGACAACAGTGTGGATATTGCCAGGGGGTCAGGGATTGGGGGAGTTGGAGGAGGATATAGAGGGGATGAATAATGACAAACTGATACTTGACTTGAAGTGACGAACACACAATACAGTGTACAGTGATGTGATGTAGAATTGTGTGCCTGAAATCTGTATGATTTTGTTAACCAGTGTCACTCCAATAAATTCAATAAAAGATACATGGCTGTGCCTTGACTCTTTTTATAGTAACATTTTTATTTTATTTTAGATTCATAGCCATTTTGAAAGATTGATCAATGTGTAACTAAGAATGTTGATACTTTAAACAGTGACTAAATCCCTTGCTCAACCCTAAGATTCTGTATTCATGAAGGAGTAGGGAATGGAGGAGTGTTTTCTTGCTGCTACCTAGATAAGACATCGCATCTCTATTTCTGTCCACTTGGAGGAAGTTTGTCTCATGCCTCCATCATACAATTACTGTCCTCCAGCCAAAAGAAGGTTGATAGGTATTCTCTCTTTTATAGAATAACAAAGAACATACAGAATGCAGAGAAAGGACCCTGTTTTGAGAAGAGTATATAGCCCACCAGATCAATTTGTAGCCCACCAGATCCATTTCCAGATTAATAAGCAGATGTCACACAGCATTACCCAAACTTTAAATACATTTATAAGCAAAGATCAGAACTTTCAGAAAATACAGTAAAACACTACCAACATGCTGGAAATGATGTCTACAAATTCAGTTCAATAAAATAGACAGTCACATTATTGCTGAGCATAGTAAAGAAATAATAGGAGTTCTTAAAAAGTAAACAGCATAGCCTAATGGAAGAAAATGTGGGAGAATATATATCAAAAGCTAGAGAAATAATTTTTTAAAGGACACAAAAGTTGCAAAGTTTAAGAATAATAATTTCTATTCAATAGATATTAATTGATGTTAAGATAAAATTTGAATGGGGGAAGATATTTATGACATCTAAAATGGCCAAGGGATGCATATCTAAAACATACTAAGAATATTGGAATTGAGTAAAAATATCAGGAAGACCAATAGAAAATAATCAATACATGTTAATGATCAGTTAGAAATATAAGCGTCAATGTATAACAAGCACATGAATTGATAATCTAACAGTGATTTTTCACCCAGTGTGATGTGGCAGGTGCACTGGTGTGCCAAAAGAAACATGCAGTGCCTGACTACTTATTTAGGGGCACTGACCTCTTTTTCCTTAGACTGTCAAATTAAAAAATAACAGCCCACACAAAATAGCTGTCCACTGTGAATGAATCAAAATTATATTTAGCTTTTGTCAGATCAGCAAAAAATATATTTTCTGGTTTGCTACAGAATTTTAGTAATTAGTTTATGTGTGTCATGAGATAAAAATGTTTGAAATTGGAAAATACAATTGCAAGATCCTACTTTTTATCTACCTTGAATGGCAGAAATATGTATCATTTCCAGTAAGTAGCACAGACATAGGGAGATGAATTTTAGGTTTTACCAAGAGTGTAAAATGACCAGCCACTTGAGGATTTTATTAAAATAATATTTATTAAATTATGAATATTCAAGTCTGATATGTTCAATATTGTTTTTTGGAAATAAATTGCAATCTTCACTCTCTTCTATATTCTTTCCTGTGTCATAGAAGATGCACTATGGAAATATATTGTCCAAAATTTATTGCTATCCTAGTTCTTGTTTAGGTTTCTCCAACAAGAAGCAGTCATGTGTGATAAGAAAGATAGAAGGAGCTGTTGAGACTGTAACAGACAATGGTAGGGAACTAGGCAGATGTGAAGTTTTTCCACCAACCTTGAGATGTTTTCCTGTGGATCACCAATCCATGAACGTTGGAGGAGGTTTCTATTAGCTCCTTCCATTCCTGATGCCATGGAAGCTAGAAAGGCATATGAGAGCCAACAGAAGCCTTTCCTAATATCATATATATCAAGCCTTTCCAAGGGTTTTTATACCTAATTCTCTGTATTAAATACCATTCTCTAAGTTTGTAGAGTGGAATCTCTTCTTATATGGACTGATACACAAATTAATCCCACTTATGGATTAATTATACAACAACAACAAAAACAAAAAATCTTCATCACACATTACATCATCATTCTTTATAACAATGAATAGTCACAGGTTTCAAAATTAAATGATATATAGAGACTGCATACAATATGGTGAGTGGAATAGTTTTGAGCTAGAAGAAACAACATAGAAACAAAGAAGTGTGAATATATCTCAAAACATTAGTGTTGAGAATTAAATAGAAGTAAAATAATATGATTCATGGGTAAGTATCACATCTAAATTAAAACATAGTCACTCAACAATAGTCCATATTTGATAAGGTTTCACATGTATTGCAGAGCATATTAAATAAGGAGAGTAGGTGCATAAGGAATTAAAGGGTACAGGGTAGCAGACCAGAAGAAAAGAGGAAATAAAATATAATGTAATAGAATAACATAAAACAGTAAGATAAAATACAAAAGGGATGCCTTAGAATGGATATACAAGGGATGACCACAGAAAGTATGGAAATTATCTTCTGGAGCATGGGTCCTTTGTAGTACAGGTTTCCCCCACTAAGTGAATATTCTAGGAACACATCCATATCAGTGTACCAGCTGGCGTTGGTGTGAGAGGCTGTGTTCGGCTTCAGTGAATTTTTTGAAGACTCTTTCAACATGTTTGCCCATTTTGTAATGGGTGATTTACCAACACACCTGCCCACACCATGCTGAGTGTTTAGCAGTTTTTGGACAAAAGTGGCATGACCTATGTGTCCCACCCTCCCTATTCACTCAATCTCACCCTAGACAATTTTTGTTTGTTTGTTTATTTTCCTGGATGAAAAAGTCCTCGAAGGAAAACATTTTGCCGATGTGGAAGAAGTAAACCAAACATAGATGAAGCACTAAAAGGCATCAAAATGGACAAGTTCAAAAACAGTTTTGAGCAGTGGAAAAAAGTCTCAATAGGTGTATTGCATCAAATAGAGAGTACTTTGAAGGTACCTGAAATTTAAACATGTAAGAATAACTACACAATTTTGTATAAATAAATTCCAAATTGTTGCCCCCCCCATCATATGAATACAGCTCTCTATGAGCTGAGGAGTACAAAGGAGTATAGGCTCTCTCTCTATACCTAAAGATCAGAAAGGAAACAATAAATACAATACAAAAAATACCTTAACCAATGTTTTATCTAAATTCACACTAGTGAACTTAGATTAATTTATTTTCAAATTTATTTTGTATTATTTTTTGTACTAAAATGTAGATTTTGAAACCAATCCCTCAATAGATGTAGAACTTTCTTATGCATATTTTCTTGAAACTTTTCATTTGTACTTGCATCTATAGTCTGCAAACTGAAGCAACAGTTAAATTATTTTCAAATCCAATAGCTTTTAAATGTTGAATACAGCTTCTGCTCTTTCAACACCCATTTTACTTATGTTGTGTTTACTGAATTTTGATTTTAAATGAATTAACATTTCAACATTTACATATTCAAAGCTGTTAAATGTGTTAATATTTAAAAGTAGTAGAAAAAGCAAAATATGTAGCAGTAATATTATTTTTTAAATACCAGATTTGCCTTTTTCATTCCTAAACTACAGAATCTGTATGGTATAGTAAGTGACACAGATGCACCTTGAAGGAATGCTAATTATTCTCCCACGACATCATTTCTATAACAGATAATATTATTCTTTGATCTTCCACACTATTAATTTTGTTGAGAAGTAATGTGTCCAGATCCAAGGGACATGTCATGATTTGCTTGGGCCACTGATGGTTACCTTATTTCTGCACTAGAGATTGGTCAGGGATGAGCAATGATGTAAATGAAGTTGGCTACATAGGTTTGAAAAGATTTTCCTCCCTAATACAGGCAATAGTGGCATGAGGAGAAGTCCCTTTTGTGCCTCCTCACCCTTCCCTAAATTTTTGACACAGTCAATGAAAACATGATTTCTCTCTCTGTAACAGTTTTCTTGCACCTATCAAACAATAAGCAAAAGTAGAAAACAAAAATGTTTAAGAAGGGGAAGTGCAATAACATGATGAAACAGAGAAATGCAAATATGAAGATAAGACTTCCCAGTAGTTTACTTTTTGGTGGAAACTTCATACTTTTTCCCAGTGGCTGCACCTATCTGCATTTCCACCAACAGAGCACGAGGATCTCCTTTTCTCCACATCCTTGCCAGAGTTGTTTGTTGATTTATTCATGGTAGCCATTCTGACTTGTGTGAGGTGATATCTCATTGTTGTTTTACTTTGTATCTCTCTGATGATTTGTGAAATTGAGCATTTTTCATATGTCTATTGGCCATCTGTATGTCCTCTTTGGAGAAGTCCCCTTTGCCCATTTTTTAATTGAATCCTTTGTCTTCCTGGTATTGAGCTGTGTAAGTTCTTTATATATCTTAGAGATTAACCCCTACGAAATGTATCATTGGCAAATATGTGCTCCCATATAGTGGGTTCCTTTTCATTTCATTGATAGTTTCTTTTGCTTTAAAGACTTTTAGTTTGATGTAGTCTCATTTGTTTATTTTTCCCTTTTTTTCCCCTGCCTTAGGAGACATATCAGCAAAAATATTGCTCCAAGAGATATCTGAGATTTTACTGCCTATGTTTTCTCCAAAGATTTTTATGGTTTCACAATGTACATTTAAGTCTTTTATCCTTAGTTCTGTATTGTGTAAGTTGGTGGTCTAATTCCCCTTTTTTTGCATGTATGTGTCTGGTTTTTCCAACACCACTTATTGAAGATACTTTCTTTACCCAAATGTATGTATTTGCCTCCTTTGTCAAATAATAATTGACCATATAGGTGTGGATTTACTTCTGGGTTCTCTGTTCTGTTCCATTGATCTATATGCCAGTTCTTATGCCAGTACCAGGCTATTTTGATTACAATGTCCTTGTAGTATAATTTGATATCAGGTATTATGATACCTCCAATTTTGTTCTTTATCAAGATTGCTGAGGATATTCTGTGTATGTTCTTGTTCCATATAAATTTTTGGAATATTTGTTTTTGTTCTGTTAAATATTCCATTGGAATTTTAATAGGAATTGAATCTATAGCTTGTTTGGGGTAGTATGGACATTTTAATAATGTCAATTCTTCTAATCCATGAACATGATATATCCTTCCACTAATTTGTATCTTCCTCAATTTCATCTTTCAGTGCCCTATAGTTTCCTAGTACAAGTCTTTTATCTCCTTGGTTAAATATATTACTAGGTACTTTATTTTCTTTTGTTTCAATAGTAAATGGGATTGTTTTCTTAGTTTCTCTTTCTGATAGTTCATTGTTGTATAGAACTGCCACTGATTTCTAGATATTTATTTTGTGTCCTACTACTTTGCCAAATTAGTTTATTAGATCTAGTAGCTTTTTGATGTGGTTTTTTAGAGCTTTCTATGAGTAGTATCATGTCATCTGCAAATATGAAAGTTTTACTTCTTCCTTCCCAATTTGCATGCCTTTTATTTATTCTTTTTTTCTGATTACTCTAGCTAGGACTTCCAGTATTATGTTGAATAAGTGGTGAAAGTGGACACCCCTGTCTTGTTCCAGATTTTAAGGGAAAAAGTTTTGTTCTTGCCCATTGAGTATGATGTTGGCTGTGGGTTTGTCACATCTGTCCTTTATAACATTGAGGTTATGTTCCTTCTATTTCCACCTAGCTGAAAGGTTTATCATAAATGGGTGATGAAGTTTATCAAATGCTTTTTCTGTATATATTAATATGATCATGTGTTTTTTATCCTTCATTTTGTTTATGTGGCGAATCACAATTATTGATTTGCAAATATTGTACCAACCTTGCATCCCTGGAATAAATCCCACTTTATCATGGTGTATGATCTTTTTGATGGATACAATTTTCTAATTTTCTATGGAGGATTTTAGCCTCTATGTCCCTCAGAGATATTGCCTTCTAATTTTCTTTCTTAGAAATGTCTTTAGCTGGTTTTGGAATTAGGATAACACTGAGCTCATAAAATATGCTTGAGAGTCTTCCCTTCTCTTGAATTTTTTAGAATAGTTTGAGAAGGACAGGTGTTAGTTATTCATTAAATGTTTGGTAAAATTCACCTGTGAAACCATCTGAGCCCAGACATTTATTTGCAGGGAGTTTTTTATTTGCTGCTTCTATTTCCCTAGTTGTAATCTGTCTATTCAGATTACCATATTCTTTCTGGTTCGGTTTTGTAAGATTCTATGTTTCTAGGAATTTATACAGTTCTTCCAAATTGTCCATTTTGTTGGCATAAAGTTGTTTGTAATGTTTTCTTACAATCCTTTGTATCTTTGGTGTCAGTTGTTACTTCTCCTCTTTCATCTGATTTATTTATATGGCTCTCTCTCTCTCTCTC
>CM052543.1:59888548-59903389 GCA_028533065.1 Trachops cirrhosus
GCCCACGGATAGGTTCTCCTGTGGGGAATCAGGCCTGCAATGTTCCTAGGCTGCTTTGAGTGTTGCTCTTGCTAAAAAACTCCCTCACTCTGAATTGAGAACATTTACTGCAAAGTAACTTCCTAAAATCCATGCTAAACCTTCCAAGGATAAGTGTGACTGGTTCAACCACTTTTGCCTTTTCATTTGCAAATATCCCTCTTCTGTTATGTGATTAGCATCATTGGCTCCTTTGTTTTCTGTAAAAGGTAACCACCTAAAGTGAACCTGGGCATAGTAAATGAGGACCACCATGTAATGTGCATGGAGGAGAAATAAAGGCCTGTCATGACGCAGGCTGCAGCTTTTTCTCCCCTTGAGAGAAAAGCCATGCTGTCCCTTTTCCTCCACGGGACTCGGTAGTCTGTGTGAATGTCTCATTTCATCCATAATGATGTGGACACTGCAGACCAGCATCTGCTTCAGTCTTTGAGTACAATTCAGTGTAATTCAAAGCCGCATGTTATTTGGGTGCCACTTCTCTCCACCATACTTCTTTGCGTTCAGAGAAGCACTCTACCCTCTTGCCAACACTGAACTAATGGTATTGCTTGGCATGTCTGTGGTAGAAATGATTCTTGTTCCACATTTTAGCTGAGCCTGGCAGAGTCATACATCTTTGTTTTTGTCAATCTACCAGGTATGAAATAATATCTTATTATAGAGGAAGACAATTCATCTTTGTTTATTTTATAGGTTTTTCCTAATAGACATTGCTTACATTTTTAGACCCATATTATTGTCCATTTATGTATGTTGCAAATGCATTCTCTCAGAAAATGTGTTTCCCCCCTAATTTTCCCTCTATAGTATTATTTGATGAAACAGATTTCTTACATTTAATATAATTGAATTTTACAAATTTCTGTTAATGTTAACATTTAAGAATTTTTTCATTTCCAGTGATCCTTATTCTGAAATGTTAAAGTATACTTTTTATGTTGTCCTATAAAATGTTACAAGTTTTGTTTGTGGGCGATTATTTTGTTTTGTTTTTCACATTCAGGTTTTAGCACCTAGATTTTTTTTATGTAGATGGTCAATTTTACCACTCTAAAAAATTTGAGCAGTTCCTTATTTCTCATTGCTCAGTAAGTCATACCATTTCTCATACATACCAAGTCTGTACACCTTGACTATTTTGGGGCTCTCTATTCTGTTCTGGGATCAATTTATAATTCTTTAAGCCGATACCACATTATCTTAATTATTAAAGCTTTTAAAATAATTTTTATATCTGTTAGTCAAATCTTTACATGTTGATTTTATCAGCAATGTCTTCTTTCTTCATTTATATTCCTTCGATTTGTTTTATTTCACCCATAGCCCCTGTACTTCTTATACATTTTATACTAATATCATCAATTCCCACAAAACACCTTATGGTGGTTTTGTTTATAAGAAATTTTAAAATTTTTCTCCATAAAACCACTTTACATATGTTGTGGGATTTTTTTTCCTGGTTACCTTTGTATTTGCATTATGACTTCAATTTTAAAATTATATTTGTGAACTCTTCCTTCACTTCAACAATTATAAATTCTATTGTATTTTTAATTTCAGTGTCTATGTACTGATTGCTGATATTTAGAAAAACAATGGATTTTTGTATATATATCTTCTATCTTCTTAAGTTGCTGAACTCATGAAGGAAGTCCTGAGTCCTGGGAGATTCTTTTTTATACATGGGAATTTTTCTACAGACAATCATGTCATCTGGAAATAGAAACCACTTCATTTCTTTATTTTTAATTTGTATGCTTTTCATTTCCTCTTCTTGCCTTATTGCATTAATCAAAACTTCAATTGGTATGTTAAATAACAGTGTTAAAAGTAGATATTTTTACCTTATTTCTGATCTTAGGAAAAATAAATTGTTTAGCAGATATTGAGTCTTGTTCAAAACATCCATAGAGACATTTGGTCCATGCCAACTCATCTATCTCACCCAATGCACCATACCAGTTAAGCTACCATAGGATTGTTTTTACAATATACAGCCACAGTACAATTAATGGACGAATAAAATGTGAGTATTATTTATGTGTTAATCCTGTAAATCAAAAGTTGAAATAAATATTATGAGCTATTTAAATCCAGGGGTGTTTTCTAAGCATGGATGTTTTAGACAGGGACAAATATCAAGGACCACTTGATGTGGACCAAATATTCTCATGGAAATTTTGGACAGAACCAAATTACGATAATATTTTTTCATGAACAGAATGTGTTCGTGGACATTTGGGCCAGTACCAAATATCATGCAGGGAATGATCCAGTCTTGAACATTAAATATAATGTTATCTGAAGGGTTTTTGTAAATGCTCTTTATCAAGCTGAAGTTTCGCTATTTTCTATTTTTCTGATAGTTGTCATAAAATAGTGCCAAACTTCTCAAACGAGTGTTCTACATTGATTAATATGATCATGAGACTTTTTTCTCTTTACCCTGTTAATATGCATTGCATTGATTTTGAAAATATTGAGCCAGATTCCCATCCAAGAATAAATCCTACTTGGCAATTTCTATAATGCTTCTTATACAGTGCTTAATTCTATACCAGCGATTTTCAACTTGTGTGCCAGAAGAGGCACACTGGTGTGCCACAAGCATTTTTATAACATGCAATACCTGGGGCACTGACCTCATTTCCCTTAGAATGTCAAATTAAAAAATGACAGCCAATGCAATAGCCATCAGGTGTAAATAACTCAAAATTATACCTATTTTTGTCAGATTAGCAAAAAATATGTATTTTTGGTGTGCTGCAGAATTTTAGTAATTAGTTTATGTGTGTTATGAGATAAAAAGTGTTTAATATCACTGTTCTGTATGATAATATTTTATAAGGGGCTTGCATCTCTACTCATAAGCAATGTTGACCTATAGTTTTGTTGTTGTTTTTCATGTTGTTTTGCATTGTTTTTGTACTTCCTCTGGTTCTACTAAGAGCTATAAATGTTCCTGTCAATTGTTATCCATACATTTTTTAAAGATTTTATTTATTTATTTTTAGAGAGGGGAAGGGAGGGAGAAGGAGAGAGAGAGAAACATCAATGTGTGGTTGCCGCTCATGTGGTCCCCATTGGGGACCTGGCCCGCAGCCCAGGCATGTGCCCTGACAGGGAATTGAACCTGCGATGCTTTGGTTCGCAGCCCATGCTCAATCCACTGAGCTACGCCAGCCAGGCAGTGTTATCCATACATTTTTATAAGCTGTATTTTACTTTCACTTAGCCAAGTGTATTTTCTAATTTCCATTTGGACTTCCCTCTTTGACCCATGGGTTATTTAGTTTGCTACTTTCCAAATTTTAGGAGATTTTCCTGTTAACTTTCATTAATTTCTAGTGGGATTCCATATTGGTTGGAGAACACTAGATGATTTCAATTCTTTTAAATTTCCTGAGATCTTTTTATGGCCCAGTTTATGATCCACACTTTAATGTTTCTTGAGCAGTTGAAAAAAAAATGTGTTTTTTGCTATTTGTTCAGTGGAGTGTTCCATTTTCTCCTGTTGGTTCATTGTAATGCTGAATTATTTGATATCCTTGCTGATTTTTTATTTGTTTACCAAGTTTTGAGAGAATCTTGATATCACAATTATAAATTTGTCTATTTCTACTTTTAGTTCTATCAGCTTTAACTTTATACATTTTGTAGCTATCTTATTTGGTTCATACATTTTGAAGATTGTGATGTCTCCTTGCTATATTTTAACATCATCATACAATACCCTTCTCTTTCTCTCATAACTTACTTTTCTCTAAAGTCTACCTTTTCTGATATTAATGTAGCCCTACCTCCTCATTTGTATGATTTTTAAAATTATTTTCCATTATAGAATATAAACTGCTTATAGTTTATAATTAAAGTTAGTGTCTTATTGGCCATTTAAAAATATTCTTTCAATTCCAGTCTGTTAATTAGTGTAGCTATACTATTTATGTTTAATGTAATTATTGATATTAAAAATTATCTCTAATTTATTTTTTCTCTTATTGTGTTTTTTACTTTAATACTCATGTTTTAAAATGTCATTTTCATTTATTATATATATTTTAGTGTATCTCTTTTTATGTATAGTTTTAGTGGTGGTTCTGAGTATTTCATTACATATACAAAGTTTATCACAGTCTATTACATCATTATTTTACCAATTGAGTGGAGTGTATAGAACCCTTACCCCATTCTACATTCCATGGCCAGACCCCATTTATAATATAATTATTAAATAATTCCTCTCTATATAAAAACCACATCACACAATGCTATAAGTTTTGCTTCAGCTATGGAACACAAATTAGAAAATCAATAGAAGAAAGCAAGAATATTGCTATCCATATTTTTTTTTATTGTGTTCTTTTTTCTTTCCTGGTATTCCAAGGCTGCTTCTTTTATTTTTTTTCTGCTTAGAGAACTTTTTTAGCCATTCATTTAGCACCAAATCTATTAGGAGAAAACCACTTTTTGTTTTTATTTTTGATTTTTCACCTGAGAATGTCTTGATTTTTTCTTCACTACTGAAGCATATTTTTTGTAGGATATAAGTTGTAGTTGACAATTTTTTTTTTCTTTCAGTTCTCCAAAGATATTGTACAAATTCTGACTTCAGTGGTTTCTGGTAAGAAATCTACTGTCATTCACGTTACTTTTCCCCTACAGGCGAGGTCTCATACATCTTATTTCCATCTCGTTTTTTTTAGGATTTTTTGTTTGTTTAGAAACACACACAGAGTTTGGCTATGGTGTATTTTGGTGTGGATTTCAAAGGGTTTATTCAGATTGGGGTCTTCTTTACTTCTCGTACTTGTAGGTTTATGTCTTTTGACAAGTTCAGGATGTTGTTAGCCATTATTTCTTGAGTACTTTTGGCCTTGATACACTTTCTCTTCAACATTGGGACTCCAATGATACAAATATTAGGTAATTTGTTATAGTGCCATAGGTCCCTGAAGTTTTGTTCACCTTTTATTGAAGTCTGTTCTCTTCATGTTGTAAAGATTCATTACTTTCTATTGTTTTATGTTCCATTTCACTAATCCTTTCTTCTGACACCTCCATTCTAATATTGCACACTTTATACCAGTTTCTGTAGTTTTTAGTTTTAAAATTTTTATTCAGTTCTTCTTTATTTGATTCAGTTTCTATATTTAGCTGAGATCACTTTCATTGCTGAGCCTTTATTTTTTCCTTTGTTTCATACATGTTTGTAATAGTTTATTGAAGCATTATAATCATTGCTTCTTTAAAAACTTCATAATTATATCCATTATCTCAATATTTGCATCTATTTATTGCCCTTTTTCATTCAATTTTAGATCTTTCTGGTTCTTGATACAATAAATGATTTTCAACTGAAACTTGGACATTCTTATTATGTTATGAAAATTTTTAAACTTATTTAGACTTTTTTTAGCTGATTTTCTCTAACAATGCTCTATAGAGAGAATTGGAGAAACCACCAGATAGAGACAGAAGTTCATTTTCCATTCACCTTCTTTTGATACCTAAGGTGGAACACTCCTCATGACTGCTGGGAATGAAAGTCTAGGTTCCCTGCATGGTCTTCAGTGACACCATAGGATAGTAGGGCATGTTATCAGCTAGCAGGGATGAAATTCACAGCCCCCTATTGGACCATCTCTGCCATCACCACTACACAAGTGGGGTGACTTACAGTCTTACAAGGGCAAAAGTCTAGGTTCCCCACTTGGCATTTGCCAGATCAGGTGGGAACAGGTCCAGGGTTTTTCCCATGGAATTTTCCTGGAGTAGAGTGGTTATTATCTAAAAATGTTCTGTCTTACTAGGTTTGTCCTATTGTGCTCCTGGGTGTAGAAAGAACACTTCCTTTGGAGGCAATTCTTTTGTCTGTGCCTATGGGCATTTGCAGGCTACAGCTTCTTAAAAGCAAATCTGGTTATATGAAACAAAAAGAAAATTCAGAGAGTTAATCTTTTTCTCCAGTGCCCATGTCCCTAACAAGTATGCCTTCTTTTTCTGCCTTTCAAGAGTTTTCTTATGTTTGTTTTATATATAATGTTCAGGGCCTTTTGTGGTACTTAGCAAGAAAATTAGATAAAAGTATACTACTTCATCCTCCCAGAAGTGAAAGTCTTCATCACTGTCTTTTAAAAGCTCTAGCTTACTATTGTTTACATATTGTTTTATTACAACCCAATCCAATGCACATGGGCCACACCAGTCAGGGCTATATTAAAGAAATTTTAATAGCAAATAATATGTGTTACTTCCCTTTGATACTACTCTGTAGTCACACATTTTTAGAAGTAGCTGCAATGTAAAATGAACAACAGTTTTCTCACTGAAACAAAGGTTTATCTTAGTATCAAACAGGCATTAAAATAGCAAAAGAGAAACAGAAGGTTAAGGAGCATAAATTTAAACTGTGCCTCTATGTAATTTTTGGAATAAAGATAACAGAGCCCTTGAAAATAACATTCTGAATCCTCTAGGAAAATCAATAATGATTCCACTGAACATAATTTTTTCTCTTCCAGACACAGGCATTAATTATTGTCAAGGTTAAAGATAGGAAATATATCAATGCCACTTTACCATAATCATGTTTTTTTAATGTTTAGTTTTCTATTTCTTAACAAGATTTGTTTTTATTTTAAAAATAGCATATTTGAAATAAAAGTGAGTTTATAAAAAGGTTTCTCAAGTCTCAATCTTGAGATATGTAAAATTAGTGCAAATGCATTAATTGGCTAACTTACATTTACAATTGTTCTATTAATATTAGCTATGGGGATTTTAATCATGTTACCTCTAACCACCTGTTTTATTATAATCATCATTGCTCTTCTTTAATTGAACTTACTAAACTTTAAGTCTTTGCTTTTTAGAAGGCCTAGGGTAATAAAATTTTGCTTTTAGTGCTTGTAGGTATAAGTAATTAAGTATCTACATTGTTTTTCTTCCTATTAATTAGCTTGAAATTTACTGTTTTCCCATTATTACTATTTTACTGTATTATTATCCACAGTTATTTATTAATCATATACTATAGCCCAACCAATTGCATATTTTAATCCTCACAAAGATACAAAATACATAGTACTATGATATCCACTGTTTAATTAAGTATCCTAAGGTGCAAGGACTTTAAATAACATGCCCAAAGCTACAGAGCTCCAAGTGGCAGCAACTGAATTGTAAATCATGTCCGAATGGTTTTGAAACTTTCAACAGTGGCACCTTATTGCCTCATACACACAGAAATAAACAGTCCATCACACCATCATAATATATCATTCGCAATGCTGCAATTTATTATTTCTATCCATAATTCTATTCCTACCTTTTTTCTCACTATATGTATACTCTTACCATGGTTTCATCTATACTGAATGTGTACATACTTTCATTTCTTGCCATTATTTCTTAAACAGTATAGTAGAACAACTTTTTACATAGCATATACATTGTATTAAGTATCAAAAATAGTCTAGAGATTATTTAAAGTATTTGGAAGAATGTGCACAGGTTACATGTAAGTATAATACCATTTTAAGTAGAGGAAAGCATTCTTGGATTTTGGTATTCTTGGGATCTTGGAACCAATCCCCCATGAATAGCAAGGAATGACTGTATGTGCCAAAGTTTTTGTGTGTATATGTGAGTATTTTATTTTTAAATATTGAGGCTTTTGTCCATGTTAATTTTCATTATTACCCGTAAAGCTAAATGGTAAGTTTCTTAATAATGGTAAGAATTGAGCATTGGGTATCTGTAGAAATGACAGGAGCACTGATACACCCTGGACCCTAGTACATCAGAGGAGCATCAGACATGGCTAGTTTGTCACAGCATGTGACATGTCTCTACACTGTGGGGAAACTTTAGAGCACTTAAGAATGAGCGCCAATTGAAGCAGTAATCACTGTGGGTGATATTAAGAAATTTAATGGGCAGCACAGGCCTCTATAGCAGTCCTTTCTACAGAAAAGACAAAGAGGAAAATAATAGATGAGAGGTGAGCTGAGGGAGCTTTTGTAAGATGACAAAAACATTCAACACGTCAGTGTCTCAAAAATCCACCTGGACCTTTGATCGGTATTTCAATGAATTTATAAATCAATTCAGGGAGGATTATTATTCTTAAATGATTGATTCTTAAAATCTATGAATATATTCTATCATCATTTCTTTAGCATTTTAATTCTTTTCTACAATGTTTTGTAATTTTCAAAGTAAATGAAGGTTTTAAACACCTTTTGTTACATTTATTAAGATTTTATATTTTTGAAACTATTATAAATATTACTTTTTAAAATAGTTTATTATCTACCTAGAATTGCCGGTAAAAGTGATCTTTAATAAAAGTAGTCATAACAAGTATTTTTGTTTTGTTATCAATCTTATGAATAAAACTTTTAACAATAAATTATTGAAGTTGCTGTTGACAGTTTTTAGATGCTTGCATTACATTCATAACTTAAAGGCTTAAAAATTTTTTTTATCTCTGATCCTGGTGTTAGGAATCTGGGTGGGGTTTAGCCAGGCCCTTTGGCTCAAGTCTGTCTGGAGTCTGCAATCAAAATGTCAGCCTAGGCAAGCTCACCTTCCAAGCTCACTCTCCTTTTTGGCAGAATTCAGTTCTTCATGGGTTGTTGGACTAGGGACCTCAGCTCCTCACTGGATGTTGGCAGGAAGAAACACATTTCTTTGCTTCTTGGACCTCTTTATAAAGCAACTCACAAAATGGTAACTGGCTTCATCAAAGTGAGAAAGCAAGATAGATTGAGAGTGAGATGGATGCCACAATGCCTTAAAATTTAATATTAGAAGCAGCATTTTCTCGAATTTACCATATTCTGTTTACTAGAAATTACTAGTTCAGACTCTCGCATAAGGAAAAGGCCATGAATACCTGTATGCAGGGACCATTAGTAGTTATTTTAGAAGCAGACAAACCCAAAACTCTTCATCAAGTAGAAAGTTCTTTCTATTGCAACATTACTGAGTGACTTTTACTTAAATAAGTGTTGAATTTTGTCCACACCTTCATGTATTAAAATAATCATATAATTTTTGTCCTCTTTTTTGCTTTCTTTACTGATTTGGTCAATTATATTGCCTGACCTGTGATCTTTATACCAAACTTTGATTCTAGTATTAACTCTGCTTGGTTATGAAGCATTATCCTTTTAATACATTACTGCACTTTACTTAATGATATTTTGTTTAGAATCTCTGCATCTATTTGTTTTTAAAAGAAATATTTGTTTTAAATCTGTTTCCTTTATTTTGATGTCATGTGTGATGATAACATTATTCCACCCTCATAAAATTAGTTCAGAAATATTTTCTGTTTTTTTGCGTTGGATTTCTCCAAAGAAATGTCGGTGTTCTCCTGTCTTTAAACATCTGAAAATCTTTACTGATGAGTTAATTTGAGCCTAGAGATCTCTTTACAGAAGATTTTAAATGTGGATTCAGTTTGAAAATAGATATAAAATTTTATTGGTATTTTATATCTTTTAAAAAATTACATTTTTTAAAGTTTTTTATTTAATTGAAAAATTTTAATTTAGTGTTATAGAATTGTTAATATTGTCTTAAGATCATTTTAATATCTAAAAATTATGTAGTGATGAACCCTTTTCATTCCTTATAGGTTAATTGTACCTATTCTTCATCAGTCTTGATAGCAATCTATTAACTTTATTAGTCTTAAAAAACACTTTAATTTGTTGATATTTTTTATAATTCCACTAATTTATAGTTTACTTTTTCCACTCTTTACACTTTGTTTGGGTTAGCTTTTTAAACATTACTTGAGGCAGACACATATTTGGGGGACTTTTTTCTAATATATGTATTTTAATATTATAAATTACTCCATAGGTCCACAATAAATGAATCTTAATTTTGTGAGGAAGTGTTTCATTTGATCATTTAATTGAAAATAATTACTAGTTTATTTTATAATTCTTTTTACCATAAGATCTCTTTGTTGGCATTAATTAATTTCTAAACAGTATAGATTTTCTACTTTTATTTCTGTTATTAACTTTTAAATTAATTTGACTGTGGTCAAAGAACATATCCTGAATAATTACTACCTTGAGAAATTATTTGAGTCTTGTTTTTTTTTGAATAAGCATAGGATTAAATTTAAGAATATATAACATGAGTAGATGAAAAGAATGTGTATTCATTTGTTGTTATGGGTGGTGTTCTACATGTGGAAATTAGCAAATTCTTAATTTGCTAATTGTTAATTTTGTTGTGCAGACCTCCTATATAGTTACTCATATTTATTTTCTTGTTTTATCACTTTTTGGAAAGGTATGTTGAAATCTTCCAGTATGAATTGATTTCTACTCTAATTATTTTAATTTTTATTTAATATATTTGAAGTCATGTTATTGTGTGCAGTGAAATTTTATACGGTCACATTTTCCTGAAGAATGTACACCTTTATCATTATAAGATGTCCCTTTCTTTTTATTTTACCTCGTAACAACACTTAGTTCTTTAAAGTCTGTTTTTTACATACTAAAATAAGAATGCAGGCTTTCTTTCACTTAGTGTTTTTTGAAATACTATTGCTTTTATCTTTACTTTATAGTCTTTTTGTATCCACATATATGTAAATTCTATCTTTAGTAGAGAATACATAGTCCTTTTTAAAAGGTACTTTTCCAATTAAACTTATGGGTGTGATATTGGTTAATAGGATCATATAGGTGTCAAGAGTAGATTTCTAGGATATATGCTCTATATATTTCATTGTGTGCCCACCAACCAAAGTCAAATGATCTTCCACCACCACATGTTTTGCCTCTTTTACCCTTCACTACCTCCCTTTCCCTCTAGTAACCACCTGTCTCTAGCAAGGAATTTATAGTCTTCTTTTTTAAATACTGGTCTGACCATCTTAGCCTTATTTAGTGTTGAGGTTTTTTGAGTAGTCACACACACATATATAGACACATTCACACAAGGGTGAACAAAAAGTAGGTTTACAGTTATGATATAAGTAAATAATATAATAAATAAATAATAATACAAAAATAAATTGTATTTCACATACAACTGTAAACTTATTTTTGCCAACCTCTGTATGTCTATTGTTAACCTAAAAATAAAATGCTTAAGTGAGGCAACAAGTACTTATTTGAGATCAAAATGAATAGCTATTTGGGAATCACTGGGTCTAGCAGAAACCCAAAAGGTGTTGTGATCAAGGGGTAAAAGCAAGAGGTTTTTTATTACAAAGGGAAGAGAATAACTTACAATAATAGAAGGAACGAACTTCTATAGGTACAAACAAACTCACTCTTTAACTAATCATGGTGGCGCTAATTCAAAAAATGTCTTCAATTATCAGTCTAGTAATCAAGATATCTGCTTTCCTGTTAGCTTTTCGAAGAATTGTTTGAAATACAACGTTTTTTTTGTCCCAGTCCGAAGGTGTTTGTTTTTTTTTCCATTTCAACATTCCAAAGGTTTTAGGAGTAAGACTTGCAAGATATTGTCTTTAGAATGGCTGCCCTGCCCTAACTGCATTTTAAAATGACTTCACTCAGGTGAACTTCTCATAATATATATAATGTTTGTATCTACTATCTTATTATTTTTGGCATATACTCCATTTTCTGGCCTTCATTTAAATTACTTTTTAAATTATTTAATAAGGTTTGTTATAGGTACATTATTTCATTAAGTGATTACAATAGAAAATTAAACATGGATATGGACTTATTTTATCTAATCTAAGTTATAACTTTAAGCAGTGCTTAATAATACAAAATCTTCCCACTTTTTTGTTGTGTATTTTAATTTTACTTATATTTAATTTTTATATTATAATTATATTTCTGTATGGCCAGTATCCAATATATTATGCACACATTTGCTCTTCGAGATAGTCTATAATAATGTGTTTCTTAGTTTTTCTTGTTTGAAATCATCTTTATTTTTCTCCACTTACAGTGATATTTTTACTGAATATAGAATTCTCAGAAATTTGTTTTGTTTGCCTTTGGTAATTTTTTTATTGTTTTCTGGTTTTTATATTTATGTGAACATTCAGCCATTAGTGATATATCTGCTTCTGCCATGATGTGTCACCTTTTATAGCTATTATTGAAATGTTCTCTTTATCTTTGGGTTTTCACTATGATATGCCAACACATAGATTTCTTTGCATTCATCCTACTTGGTGTATACAGAATTTATTGCATCCATCGCTTGGTGTTAGTTTGGCTTTAGAAAATTATCAATCAATATTTCATCCAATGCTCCTTTTGCTCTATTTTCATCTCTCCTTCTGGACTCCAGTTTAAAAAAATGTTAGAATTTTTAACTTTGTTTCACATATTACTTATGATTTTTTCTAATCTTTACCCTCATTTCTCTGTGTGCATCAATATGAATACATTCTATTAATCAGCCTTCCTATTTCTTTCAGCCTTTAGCCCTGGGACACTTCAGAATTAAGTGAATGCCTTCATATGAAAACTAAAGTGGTAGTGAGCTCAATTTCTCACCTGTACTTCTTACTAGATTCCTAGCAATTTCTTCTCTTTAGCTGTCTTCTCTCTAAGGAGAATATCCCATTTCTTTTGATTTTCCTGCCTCTTAGTGACAGCTTGTGCCTGGGCCCTTTCTCAGAACCTCAATTTCTTTGTCCAGAATTGACAAAAGTCCTGAGGGGAAAAGTGCATGCAAAATTCCAGCTCATCTTTTTGAATTGCTTCTCCTTCTTCTGGGATTTTTTTTTTGTTTGTTTTGATTGCTTCAGACTTTTTCCAGTGCTTTCACTAGATTTTTTAATTGAAATTTTTAGCTTTTTAACTTGTTTTTGGTGAGACTATTGTTATTCTACATCAATAACTGTAATCATACTATAATAACTACAATCAGTACATTCTATTTTTAATCTTGGTTTTCCGAAAGAAAAATGGGATGGTATAACTTGTTAACATTCATTTCGAAAAGTACTTATTATTACTATTATAAAGTAATATTTTCTTTTTTACCTACACTTACTTAAATATTCTATTTTAACTTCAAACATATCTTTTAAGATTTTATTTATTTACTTTTGGAGAAGGGAAGGGAAGGAGAAAGAGAGGGAGAAAACCGTCAATGTGTGTTTGCCTATCACGTGCCTCCTATTGGGGACTTGGCCCACAACCCAAGCATGTGCCTTAGACTGGGAATCGAACCACTGACACTTTGGTTCTCAGGCTGGCACTCAATCCACTGAGCCACACCAGCCAGGTTAACTTCAAACATATTGAAATATACTTACTCATCAATGTTTTGATGTAAAGCAGGGATGCAAATAAGTATGCTATTTGGAGCTGTGGATTATCTTTCTTGAACAAACCACAATCAAAATAGGTATTTTTATGATTCCCAGTTTGGGTTTCTTTTTAGTGGAGCTAAAAACGGGAAAGTAATCTGTGTGCAGTACTTTAAGTTACTCAGAATTCTTTATCAACTTGTTACAAGTTTTACCCACACTTATTTCAATGGTGGGTATTTTTGAATCATGTTTTATTATGATATTAGAGTTGTCCTGATTTTTGCCCCTTTGCCGCCCCCCCATAAAGCATCCTCTCCACCCTGTCAGGCAATCCCCACACCTTTGTACATGTCTATGGGATGTGCATATCAGTTCTTTGGCTACTCCATTCCCTATACTGTACCTTACACCCCCATGGCCATTCTGTAGCTACCAACTAGTACCTCTTACTCCCCTCAACTCTTCCCCATTCTCCCAAAACCCCATGCCATCTGGCATCCATCAAAATGCTCTGCATATGCAGAATTCTGTCTCTATTCTTGTTTGCTGTTTGTTATTTAGATTCACTTGTTGACAGATATGTATTTATTGCCACTTTATTGTTCATAGTTTTGATCTTCTTTTGCTTAAATAAGTCTTTTTGATATTGGTATAGTGTTTGTATAGCTCTGTCATTTAATTCACATAGACTTCATCACAAACACAGTGCAGAAGTATTCCATCACCACAAGGATGTCCTAGCAGTATCTCTTTATAGACACTCCTCTCCTCCCCACCATTATTAACCTCTGGCAACTATTACTCTGTTCTCCTTATCTATAACCGTGTCATTTCCAGTTATATAAATGGAATCATATAACATGTGAATTTTTGAGTTTGGCTTTCTTAAGTTCACTCAGTGCATCCAAGCTGTTGTGCATATCAGTAGTTCATTGTCATGTGCTGATGGGCAGTGTCATTTACATACCGGCCAATAGTGTATGATCCAGTTTCTGGGCATCCTTGCTAGCACTTGGGATTGTCATTATTTTTTATTTTAACTGTTCTAATACTGATAAATCATCATGGTCATGATTTCCACTTCCCTATTGGCTAGCAATATGGAATATCTTTTCATGTGCTTATTTTTCATCCACATTATCCTCTTTTATGAAATATCTCTAGTGTTTTTGTTCATTTTCTAATTAGATTGCTTGTTTTCACTGTCTAGTTTTGCTATGAGCCCTTTATCAATATGTGGTTTGAAAATATTTTTTCCCAGTCTGTAGTTTGTCTTTTCATTTTTTTTAAATATATTTTATTGATTATGCTATTACAGTTGTCCTATTATCCCCCTTCATTCCCCTCCACCCTGAACACCCTCTCCCACCCACATTCCCCCCTTTAGTTCATGTCCATGTGTCATAAGTTCTTTAGCTTCTACATTTCCCATACTATTCTTGCCCTCCCCCTGTCCATTTTCTACCTACCATCTATGCTACTTATTCTCTGTACCTTTTCCCCCTCTC
>CM052543.1:59903489-59990986 GCA_028533065.1 Trachops cirrhosus
ATACAATAAAGGCTTAGTGATGATGAACTCCTTTAACTTGACCTTATCTGAGAAGCACTTTATCTGTCCTTCCATTGAAATGAAAGTTTTTCTGGATAGAGCAATCTGGGATGTAGGTCCTTGCCTTTCATGACTTAGAATACTTCTTTCCAGCCCCTTCTTGCCCGGAAGGTCTCTTTTGAGAAATCAGCTGACAGTCTGATGGGAACTCCTTTGTAGGTTACCATCCCCTTATCTCTTGCTGCTTCTAGGATTCTCTCCTTCATTTTTACCTTGGTTAATGTAATGATGATGTGCCTTGGTGTGTTCCTCTTTGGGTCCAACTTCTTTGGGACTTTCTGAGCTTCCTGGACTTCCTGGAAGTCTATTTCCTTTGCCAGACTGGGGAATAAGTCCTTTTAACTTTTCATATAATAATGATTTGGTGATGATGAACCCCCTTAGTTTTTTTTCTTGTCTGGGAAGCTCTTTATCTGCCTTTCAATTCTAAATGATAGCTTTTCTGGGTAGAGCAATCTTGGCTGTAGGTCCCTGCTTTTCATGACTGAATATTTCTTGCCAATCTCTTCTTCTACCCTGAAGTTTTTTTTGAGAAATCAGCTGACAGTCTTATGGGAACTCCCCTTTAGGCAACAGACTTCTTTTCTCTTGCTACTTTTAAGATTCTCTCTTTATCTTTAACATTTGGCATTTTAATTATGATGTGTCTTGGATTGGGCCTCTTTGCATCCATCTTGTTTGGGACTATCTGTGCTTCCTGAACTTGCATGTCTATTTCCTTCACCAAATTAGAGAAGTTTTCTTTCATTATTTTTTCAGATAAATTTGCAATTTCTTGCCCTTTCTCTTCTCCTTTTTCACCCCTATAATGCTAATTTGGAATGCTTGAAGTTGTCCCAGGTGCTGCTTAAACTAGCCTCATTTTTTTGGATTCTTTTTTCTTGTTCTTCTTCTGATTGGTTGTTTTTTGTTGTTGTTGTTTGTTTGTTTTTTGTTTTCTTTGGTTTTGCTTCCTTATGTCCCAAATCATTGATTTTATTCTTGGCTTCATCCACTCTACTATTGATCCTTGTCAATTGTTCTTTATTTTAATTAGTGTATCCATCATTTCTGACTGAGTCATTTTTATGCTGTTGAGCTACTCACTAAGTTCCTTGAGCATCCTTATAACCAGTGTTTTGAACCCTGTATCTGATAGATTGCTTATCACCATTTTGTTTAGCTCTTTTTCTGGAGCTTTCATCTGTCTCTTCATTTGGGTCATGCTTCTTCAACTCCTCATTTTAGCAGCCTCCCTCTGTTTGTTTCAGTGTATTAGATGGAGTTGCTATGACTCCCTGTCTTGGTAGTATGGCCTACTGTAGCAGGTGCCCTGTAGGGTCCAGTGGCACAGCCTCCCTTATCACCCAAGCTAGTTACTCAAGGTGAGCCCTTCTTGTGCTCTGAGTACATTTTCCTCTTGTAGTTGAGTCTTCACTGGTGTTGGCAGGTCAATGGGAAGGATTTACTGAGGCCAGTCAGCTGCAAGGACTGGCTGTGCCCACCAACATATGCCCTCTGTGGAGGATCAGCTGTGCAGGGGTAGGGTGGTGGTTCTCCAATGTGGTCTACAGCTATCCATTGGGTGCACAGGCTCTGACGTTTCCCAGGTGGTGCAGGCCAATGTCAGCCACCACTTGTGTTCTTCTTTAGAACCACCTAGCATGAGCTATAGAGCAATCTTCAGATGGCTGCTACCGTGCTGGGCTTGGAGGTTCCCAGTCAAAGCCAAGCTGTGAACCTAGGCTGGCTGCTGTTAGTACCAGGCCTGGAGCCACTTAACAAGGGGTATAGAGGGCTGGTGGTTTGCTGAGGCTGGCTGTTGCTTATTTGAGAGGATTTAGGTGGATCTGAAGCATGAACCCAGATAAGCCATTTGGAAAACTCACTGTTTATACCTTGGGTAGACCCCATGAACTGGGTGAGGCAGATCTGCAGGGAATCACCAGGACAGGGCAAACAGTGTGAATCATGCTGATGGAGTCTGTGGCTCCAAACAGATATGGCACCCATGTGCTGGCTCTGTGGGTCTGTGGGAAGAGAGTTAGAAACAGAACAATGGACTCTGCCCACTGTTCTGTCTAGGAGAAAGCTTTCCCCCAGCTCTCTCCCTGATGCCTGATACTTCAGCTCCTCCAAGTATGCCACTGGGTGCCTTTCAAGCTGCTACTCCCAGTGCTGGAGCTCAGAAGGAGTGAGTCTGAATAAGTTCACAAAGGAACTACTTAGGAATCCAGCAGTTTCTTCCACTGACTCAGTCCTGCTGGTTTTTCAGACAGTAGTTATAGGAATTTATCTTCCTGGCCCTGGAACATTTGTATGGGGGGCCTGATGTGGGGCTGGGGCCCTTTGCTCCTGAGATAGCTCTCCCAAATTTTTATCCACCTCATGTAGTTGTAGGACCAGCCTACTTGGCTTTGCATCTCTGTCTCTCCTAGTGATTTGGGTAGATGTGGTTACTTTAATTTTGTAGCTGTCAGACTTCAATTCTACTCGATTTCTAATACTTCTGAAGAATAGTTGCTGTTTAGTTTAGTTGTAATTTTGATGTGGTTGTGTGAAGAGGCTAGCTCTGTTTTCCTGTACCTCCATCTTGACTGGAAGTCAAAATAACATTTTCTTATCTATCTACTAAAAATAAAACTGATATTTAATAATTCAATACAGTGGGACAGAGCTGTATAATAGGTAACATATCAGAAAATAAATTCTTAAGCTGAAATATTTTTCTTCTATAAACTCTACTTCACCTGATTAGTAGATGTGAGTAGATTTTTATTTTCCTCAATGAAGAATTCACTGTTCTAGGAAATGCCTTATTACAAAAAAACATCATTTATATCACAGAGAGTAAGACATTTCTTATAAGTGATAAGAGATTTCATTTGTTGTTGAAACTCTGACTTTGAATTACAAATACTTAATATATATTTTTATGTATGTCGATTACTTTTAATTCCCCAGGCATTTTTTATGCAGTTCAATTTTTTGTATCTAACTTCTTAAATTAATAATTCATCAGCTATTTATCAAGAGCCTACTAAGTGTGCAGTGTCTATTTTAATGGCAATATATTTATAGACAAGAGGGTTTTTCTTTTGTTCAAATTTCACTTGTTTATAAATTACAACCATAAAAAAGACATAAGGCTGAATCTTCAATCCCAAGTCTTATCTGAAGTAATGGAATTTAAATGGTTGGATCTCTGAACACTTTCATCACCTTAGATGATGGATTCTAATGAGTATAATATGGTAAATTAGCTATTAAAATAATGTGATAAACTATTTCAACTTTTATGATTTCACAATGTTAACCATCGAACTTTTTGTTTTGGTACAGGCTCTAGAAGTCATTGAAGTTTCCTCCTTTGAGAAAATTGCAATGACTGTGTTTAAATTAAATATTTTCACAATACTTAAACTTATAGTTAATGACATTAAAATTTATATTAACTTATGTTATATATCCCTATATTTATATAACTTAATATTTTTACAGGTAATATGAAATAACTGATATCTACAACTGACTCATCTCTGTACCCCCAGTACCTGTATATTATTTCAATTATGCACTTTAAATGTTCAAGTGAATGAGTAAATAAATTAATTATACCTATTTACTGAGATTATAGCATTTACACTTTTCAATTTTATTTTAAACACACATTTTACCTAATAATAAATATTATAATAAGAAAAATTCAAGAAGAACCAGTTTATTGCACTAACATTTTAAATTTTTTTAAGTATATTTTAGTCATTATGTTATTATAGTTGTCCCAATATTTTTCTTCCCTTTATCCCCCTTCTTTCCTGCATATTCCCCACCCTCAAGCATCCCCCACCCTTAGTTCATGTCCATGAGTTATATATAGAAGTCCTTTAACTTCTCTACTTCCTATATTGTTTCTGTTTTTTCTATGGATAGCAGATTTACCTTTTAAAAAAATTAATAAAAAGTTTTTTTTAATTGTTGCTTAAGTCAAGTTGTTTCCAATTTCACCCCACCATTCCCCCTCAACCCAGCCATCCCCACCTTCCACACCTGATCCCACCCCTTGCCTTGGTTTTGTCCATGTGTCCTTTGTAGATGTTCCTGAAAACCCTTCCACCCCACCCCCATTATGCCCTTCTACCTCCCCTCTGGTTACTGTCAGTTTGTTCTTATAGTATTCTTAACCTCCCCTGTCTATTTTGTGCCTACCTACCATTTTTGCTTCTTATTCCCTATATCTTTCCCACCTTTCTTCCCCTCTCCCTCCTCACTGATAACCTTCCATGTGATCTCCAGTTCTGTGATTCTGCTTTTGTTCTAGTTATTTGCTTAGTTTTTGTTTTTCTTTTTTAGGTTCAGATGTTGATAGTCATAAGTTTGTTGTCATTTTACTGTTCTTAGTTTTTGATCTTCTTCTATTTCTTAGATAAGTCCCTTTAACTTTTCATATAATAAGGGCTTGGTGATGATGTACTCTTTTAACTTGACATTATCTAGGAAGCACTTTATCTGCCCTTCCTTTCTAAATGATAGCTTTGCTGGATGGAGTCATCTTGGATGTAGGTTTGTGCCTTCAAATATTTCTTTCCAGCCCCTTCTTGCCTGCAAGGTTTCTTTTGAGAAATCAGCTGATAGCCTTACAGGCACTCCTTTGTTTTCTTTTCTCCTGCTGCTTTTAAGATTATCTCTCTATCTTTAAGCTTGGGTAACTTAATGATGATGTGCCTTGGTGTGCTCCTCCTTGGGTCCAATTTCTTTGGGATTTTCTGGGATTCCTGAACTTCCTGGAAGTCTATTCTTTTGCCAGATTGGGGAAGTTTTCCTTCATTAATTGTTCAAAAAAGTTTTCAATTTCTTGCTCTTCCTTTTCTCCTTCTGGAACCTCTATGATTCAAAGGTTGGAAGGTTGGAGCACTTAAAATTGTCCCAGAGGTTCCTAAGCTTCTCCTTATTTTTTTTTAATTCTTATTTCTTCATTCTGTTCTGGTTGGATGTTTATTTCTTCCTTTTGCTCCAAATCATTGATGTGAGTCCTGGTTTCCTTCCTTCATTGTTGTTTCCTTGTATATTTTCCTTTATTTTATTTTTTATAGCCTTCATTTCTTCCTTCATTTTGTGACCAACCTTAATCAGTTCTGTATCTTCATTAGCAGTGTTTTGAATTCTGCTTCTAATAGGTTGTCTATCTCCTCTTCACTTTGCTCTTTTTTTGGAATTTTGATCTATTCTTTCATTTGGGCCATATTTCTTTGTCTTGGAATGCCTGTTATGTTGTAAGGAGAGGAGCCTTAGGTATTCACTGGGGCAGAGCAACCCCTTTTGCTGTGTTGTGACTCTGTACGTAAGGGAGTGGTTGGAGAGAGAGCAGTGCTGCTTGCTCCCTCCATGCTAGCCCCACTTTCCATCACTTCCAACAAGCAGATTATGCCCTTTGAGGTGCTGATTCACAGGTGGGTTGGTTTGTGTACATTCTAGGACCCTGTGGAGCTTTCCAATGAACTCTCTTGTGGGGCTGGGAGTTTCTCTTGCCTTCATAAACTCTCCAGGATTTTACAATCAGAGGTTTCAAGTCTTTAGTTTCCTGGTCAGCCAGCCCCCACCTCGCTGCCATGGTCTGCTGCCTTACAGTGGGTCCTCTCTGCCTGGCTTCCCATCATCTCCATCCCTCCTACCTATCTGGATGAATGTTTCTTTTAACTCCTTGGTTGTTGGAGTTCCATGCAATTTGATTTTCTGGCAGTTCTAGCTGTTTATTGCTTTTAAATTGGTTGTTATCCTTTTGATTTTGTGAGGAAGTGAAGTGTTTCTACCTACACCTCCATCTTGGCCAGTGATTGCAGTAACATTTATTTTCTACATAATACAGCCTTTGACTGTAAGCCTGTGATGTTAGATATTGATCAGAATTATCACAATAGGTAAAAACGAGGCATTAAATTACCCAAAACTCTAAAAAGAATTTTCTCTGAGTGATGTGGCCAAACAGGATATTGTTCTAAGGAGAGCAGCTCCAAAAGATGTCATGACGATATAAGAAAATAAACAAAATAGATGAAAGTACAAGTATCTCAGTAATTACATAATGGTACTGCCTTTCTCTATTTAAAAAAAACTTGTTTGTAAAGTATTATGATAATGAGGATATATTTAAAAGCCATGAAATCCAGTTAGTAAAGGATCAATAAATATTGAGAGCATACATACACCAGAGACTGTTTTACAAGCTGGGGATCAAACAGTAAGCAAGAAAGTACACTTGTAGGGTTTGAAGCTAAAATCAAGAAATCTGCCAAATAAGCAAACAAATGTTAAAGAGATTTTAAAAATTAAGAGAAAATGTAAAGCAAAGCTGATAAGACAGCAGAGCAAGGTGTTCAGAGTTATGAAGAAACATAGTTTCCTATCTATAATTTATATTCAGTTGAATAATAAAAAATATGAGGGCGATATGAAACTATTTTTACATTTCCAAGGACCCAAGGCTGACAAAACATTTTTAGGATTTTCTTTGAGTGCACATTTAGCCAAACAAATGGTTAAACTAAGAAAGAAAAGATATTGAATTCAGGTCAAATCTTGGACAAATTAAAGACAGACATTGGCAAAACATGTTGTCTCTATTTTTCATGTAATGATAATATGAAGTTTAGAAATGCAAAGTAAAATGTAAAATGGATGGCACTATTAAAAATATGCATTTGCCTGTTGATGGATTGATTGTATCCTGGGTACCCAATGGTTGTCTCTACAAAAGTCTGCACTATAAAGAGCATCTCAAACCTTTGAGCCAAAACAGAATTATCATTTCCTACTAAAGAGGCATAGTAAAATATGTATACATTTATTTCCAGGTTTGCTTTAGAGTTGTGTCAGCCTAATCCAATATTCTTTTCAGTTTTTTTCCTTTCTAGGTAGGAAATAACCACGTTCTTGAGATTCTGTTCAGAATAAAGGCATAAACCCATAAAAGTTGTGAATGAGTCACAGTTTCCCCAGGATCTGAAGACAAATGTGCTAACTCCTGAAAACAACTTGGCTACTTCCTGAAAAATGTTAGATTTTAAAAAAATGTTTTTTCAAAATCTAGGAAGCAATATAGAGGTTTGATAAAACTACTTCTTAGATGAATAAAGAAGGTCTCATCATAAATAAACACGGAATTTTATTGAAGTAAAATTTTTTTGTTAAATAGCATTTCTGATTTTGTTAGTCTATTATATTAAATCTTTACAAAACCATTTATTTTAGCTTCTTCTTATAGCTTAAGGGTAATGGTCTTGATATTTTATTTCAAACATTCTTTTGTGTTACAAGTCTGCTTTCTGTTCAAGGGCAGACTTAAAGTGAGTGAGATACATATGGTTAACATGTCACCTGTTTACTTTTTCATTGAAACCCACATCCTATACTTCTACCTGATTATCAATAGCCCTCCACTCAATCTGTTTTGTTTGGATTTTTTAACTAATCATACTTTTTCTTCTTAAATTTCCTGTTCAATTATCTACTTTTTTTTATCATCATCTCTGAGATGGGGGGGGCAGAAGGAGCAGGTTGGAGAATGGGAGGAAGGGAGGGAATGGAAGAAAAAGAAAAGAGTGGAGGGGAGGTGGCAGGAAAGGAAGAATTAAAAACCCAGAAAGGGTAGACTGGTGCTACAGGGTCATGAGAATGAATACTTGCTTAGCAACTCAGTTTCCATTTGACCATGTGTAAAGCATTTATTTATTCATAAAGTCACTCAATACTTACAGACTCCCATACATGTTCCACACACTATGTTAAAAAGTAGAGATAAAAAGAATTTGCTAAGCATTATGCTGCCTTAAACATACCATTTACTATCAGCATATTAACTTTCTGAAAAGGTTTCTTCATCTTGAAAAGGATAATACTAAAGCTTAATTGTATTCTAATTTATCTGTTATTTCTTCTTTATTTATAATCTTGATTTTTTTATTATATTTTTATTTTCTTTTCATTGAATTTATTAAGGTGACATGGGTTAATAAAATTATATAAGTTTTAGGTGTACGATTCTATAATATATCATCCACATGTATGAAAAAACCATGGTACATTTACACAGTGGAATGCTACTCAGCCATAAGGAAGAATAATATTTTAGCCTTTATGATTGCATGAATGGACATGGAGATTATTGTGCTAAGTGAAATAAGCCAGTCAGAGAAAGACAAGTATCATATGATTTCACTCATATATAAACCCAGTGAATAAAATAAACTAACAAACCAAATAGAAACACACTCATAGAGAGAGAACAGAATAACAGCTGCCAGAGAGAAGGTGGGTTGTGGGGTTGGATGAAAAAAACAACAACACAACAACAACTCACAGACACAGACAACAGCATGATGATTACCAGAGGGAAAGGTGGGGGAAGGGAGAAGAGGGTCTAGTGGGGAATACACGGTGATGGAAGGAGACTTGATGTGGGGTGGTGACCCTGATTGTTTGATATGAATTTTACCTTCATTCTGAAGGAAACCCAGTGAAATGTGATTTACAATCGGGGCTTTGGGAACAGCCATGTCAGTTCAGTGAAAGGCATATTATTATCCCATTGTACAGATGATGAAATTGATATATGTAAATGCTCAGTGCTCACTGGAATAACGCAGTGTTTAACAAGCTAAAATCATCTGAAGCCCTAGCTGTCCCAGGCCAATCCTGATGTTCTCAAACTTTGTCTCTGGTGCTAGGCTTCTTTTATTTAACTTTTAATGTGATTCTCTGTGCATGTCTTTGCCTACCTTTTGAAAGTTCTTCAATTTTCACTCCCTTTCACTGCAGTTCAAACTCATTTTCTGGAATAATCTGATGCAAAAGGGGATATAGTACCTGAAGTATATTATTGTGTGGAGTTGCCTAGCTCTTTATGTTTTGTCTAATCTTTATATTTTAACTCCTCACAATAACTTTATGAGGTAGATGATAGCATCTATTTTTTAATAGCAAACTGAGACTAGAATGATTGGATATGCTGTCAATTAATCAATCCTTGAGCATAGGATAAAATATTTGGGGGTTTGGGAGCTTTCTAGTATCCTCAAAATATTATGATTTTTATATATTTGTAAATGTAGATTTAACATGAGTATAACTTTGCCAGTATAAGCATGTAGTTAAAAAGAATAAGCAAAACTATTAATTATTCTATATTTTATATGAAATCTAATTATGTTAAATTTGATTACTTTTTAATTATTATACTGATAACTTCTGTAGCAAATAATGGGTATGGAAAATTAAGCTTAGAGTTCTCTGAATTCTCCAAACAAAATGCCTCATTATGCTGCCTCTGTTTCTATTAGTGGTGGTGACGGTATATGTCTCAGAGAATAAAACCTTTTCATGCACCAAAAGTGCACATTGAGTTATACCTATACCTTTTCAAGTGTGTAGCTCTGTGAGAAAAGAATCCATATTATGTGTTTACTCATAGACTGTTCTCAGAAGTAGACTGTAAATCACAAAATGTCTGGCATTACAAAGAGAATTGCACATAATCATTATTAAGTATTTGCAGCAAACACATTTCTTCATTTTTCCTTTGCTATAATGTCTTTCCCTGCCTTTATATTTTACCAACACCAAAATATCAATAGTGTTCCCAACATTTTTCAGATAATAAAGAAAATCATTACATTTCATGTCCTAAACATTTTACTTTTTCTTAGTTTCATTTTCAGTGCTATAGGATATGTTTATTGTCTATATGTTCATTCTCATTGTTCTTGATGACAAAATTGTTTTTTTGTTTTTTATATTTACTGAATGCCTTCAACATTCAAAGCATTATGGAGAATTCATACGAGGCTCAGTTGCTCAAAAGGAGAGTGCTACCTTTTTTAGGGAGGCAGTGAATGAAGACCATGGTCTCAGACTATGCGAGCTATGTTATCTAACTTGCCAAAGACTTATTATTAACTAATATTTTATTTATAGTTAGTTCCACATAAATTACTCCATTTCTTCATTCATTTAGTAGTCAGAATATAGTAAGGAAGACAAAGAAGTAAAATTCAAGTAATAAATACTACGTGAGGCCCCGGTCAAGTAGCTCAGTTCGTTAGAGCATCGTTCCAATTAACCAATGCTGCAGGTTCCATCCCTGGTCAGGGCACATACCATAATCAACCAATGAATGCATAAATAAGTGAAACAACAAAAAGATCTCTCTCTCTGTCTCATTAATACAATCCAAGTAAATAAAATACTATGTGATAGTATATATCATAATATGGAAAAAAGAAGAGAAAAATAACAGGTAATAAGACTTCATTATATTATTCTTTTTTTTACAGATTTTACTCATTTATTTTTATAGAGGGAAAGAAAGGGAGAGAAAAATCAATGTGTGGTTGCCTCTCAAGCACCCCCAACTGGAGACCAGGCCCACAACCCAGGTATGTACTGGGGATTGAACCAGCACTCCTTTGGTTCACAGGCCAGCACTCAATCCACTGAGCCACACCTGGCAGAGAAAGACTTCATTATGTTATTCTTAATATATCAGAAAACATTATCCATGAAAAAGCCAATCAATGGTAATTTCAAGAAGAGAAAAATAACATGTATAGGGGCAATGTGCCTTAAAAAACACTGATGGCTTTGAAAATATGGAAGTGCGCAGTTTGGATGAGTATAAATAAACACATGTGGAAGTTACTGGTGACAGATGAGGCTTTTTAGTTTATCATTTAGATTTCATTTTTACCATAATTAAAAAAGATATGAGATTTTCTTTTAAATTGGCACCCACCAAATCATATACTTTAATTCATTCAGTTATTTTTTTTTCAAATTGTTGCTCTGGAAACAGAAAATACAAAAAAATGGGAGTGACTCACAGCCACCTTGTGCTAGTGTAGGAAAACAATGCACCCCTATGTCTCAGGGATTCATAGAATTTTCTTCATTCATTAGAACTGCATAGCACTTACATGTCTAGAACCTAGCCTGACATCGTTTTGAGTAATTAGACTGCAATACTGATCTTTTCTATCATATTGGGCTTTATTTGGAAAGTAGAATTCTTAATGTGGTGGATAGAGAAGGAGCTTTTGTAAGAATACAAATATAAGAGACTTTATATTATTGTGGGAGCTGGTAAATAAATCTGTGAAAATATGCTACCTGCGTTATCAGGTGATGAGTCTATAATTGCCATAGATCATCAGAACTAACAGTTAAGGAGCGAAGTGATGCACAGACCAATGGGACAGAACAAAGAGCCCAGAAAAAAACCCACGTCTCTATGGTCAATTTATATTTGACAAAGGGGGCAGCAACATAAAATGGAGTAAAAATAGCCTCTTCAACAAATGGTATTGAGAGAACTGGACAGCTACATGCAAAAAAATGAAACTCGAATACCAACTTACACCACACACAAAAATAAATTCAAGGTGGATAAAAGACTTAAATATAAACCGTGACACCATTAAAGTCCTAGAGGAGAACATAGGCAGGAAAATCTCGGATATTTCACACAACAACATTTTCACTGATGTGTCCCCTAGAGCAAGGGACATAGAGGAAAGAATAAACAAATGGGATCTCATCCAAATAAAAAGCTTCTGCACAGCTAAAGAAAACAACATCAAAATAAAATGGAAACCAATCGTATGGAACAACATATTTGCCAGTGATACCTCAGACAAGGGTTTAATCTTCAAAATATATAAAGAATTCACATGACTCCACTCTAAGACAAGCAACCCAATTAAAAATGGGCAAAGGACTTGAACAGACACTTCTCCAAGGAGGACATACAGAGAATCCAGAGACACATGAAAAGATGCTTAGTATCACTAGCTATCAGAGGGATGCAAATTAAAACCACAATGAGATACCAGTTTACACTGGTCAGAATGGCCATCATAAACGAAGCAACAAACAAGTGCTGGTGAAGTTGTGGAGAAAAGGGAACCCTAGTGCACAGTTGGTGGGAATGCAGGCTGGTGCAGCCTCTGTGAAAAACTGTATAAAATGTCCTCAAACAACTAAAATGGAACTGCCTTTTGACCCAGCAATTCTACTGCTGGGATTATATCCTAAGAACTCTGAAACACCAATCTATAAGAACATATGCACCCCAATGTTCATAGCAGCACAATTCACAATAGCCAAGTCCTGGAAGCAACCTAAGTGTTCATCAGTAAATGAATGAATTAAAATACATTGATACATTTATACAATGGAATACTATGCAGCAGAAAGAAAGAAGGAGCTCCTACCCTTCATGACAGCATGGATGGATCTGGAGAGCATTATGCTAAGTGAAATAAGCCAGGCAGTGAAAGACAAATACCATATGATCTCACCTATAACTGGAACCTAATCAACAAAACAAACAAGCAAGCAAAATACAACCAGAGACATTGAAATTAAGAACAATCTGACAGTAACCAGAGGGCAGGTGTGAGAGGAAGGGGGAAGGGTTTTCAGGAACAACTATAAAGGACACATGGACAAAACCAAGGGGGCAGGAATCAGAGGAAGGAGGTGGGGATGGCTGGGGTGCAGGGGGAGTGGTGGGGGGTAAATGCAGACAACTGTACTTGAACAACAATAAAATAATTTAAAAAATAAAATAAAATATGGAAAGCAAAAAGAAAGAAAAAGAAGCAAAGTGACAGAATATTATTTCCTCCAACCTTAACGACATAAGTAAACTCTCAAAGAAGTTAGTGCTTTTTCCTATTAATTTCACATTGTCCCAGACCCAGGATTTGGAGAATATAAAGAGGGAAATTCAGTAGGAATTAGAGGAGTTTCAGCCTGGAATTTAGCCAGAAACCAAAAGGTAGACTCTGCCAATCAGTGGCTGTGACTGGTGCAGAAGCATAATGGCTACCATTTCACTTACACCTTAAAAATTCTTTGCTATTTCATTAGAAGAAATGCTGGAACACTTAGTCCCAAGTGAGCTAGAGAATGTGACAATATCACCACCATCCACTGCATGTCAACTTGGATTCCATACATAATTTATTAAACCATATTTAACTTCCCAATAAAGACAACAGCAAACTATGATTCATGTTATGTGAAGCAATTATCACCTTGTACAATGGAAAACACACTGTTCCTTTGCCCAAAAGTGAAAGACCTAATTGTCATTTCATCTATTTTTGAGTGATATCTGTCTTCATCTAGGCCAATCATGTCCTTCTCTGATATCACGATTTATATACTGAAATATTAAGTTAAACATTATTAATACAACTTATACCGTAAGGGGATGATGGGAGAGGGCAGAAAAAGAATTGGTCAATGTTTAGCATATACATTCATATCTAAATAAGAAAGAAATGTCATAAGAAATACAGTCTGTGTTTGTGCAACTTCTAATATGAATCATAACTGGTATTTATAAAAATATGCACACTATTTTATACCTTTATTTTTTCTTAGCAGATATGTAGGCTAACTTTGATACCTTTTCTGGTAGGGTGACCTAAATATTAATTTCTATAGAATTAAACTAAGCTCTTGTGCTGTTTTTTAATATATATACAAAAGTACTTTTATACTCTTCATTTAAAGAGATAGAGCTTAATTTCCCTTCCTTTGACTATGTACAGCACTTTGTGAATCACTTCTAATGAATACAATATAGTAAAAATAAAAACATGTCACTCCAATATTGTTATAAAAATACTGTGGCTTCACATCTTGAGGGTTCTGTCTCTCTGGCATCTGTTTCTCAGTATGAGAAATCCATATCCTTAGTAGCCCTATTGAAAAGCCCTATTTGGTTTGTGCTATGAGAATGAAACCTCTAGCTACATTAATGAGCTTGGAAACAGATCCACCAAGTTTCAAATAAAAAGTCTACTGTCGGGGGTGCCAGTTTGACTGCAACCTCAAGAAACACTATGAACCAGCACCAACAACAGCTACTCTCAGAATCTTGACCCTTAGAAAGTGAGTTAATAAATGTTTGTTGTTTTAATCTGGAAAACTTTGGAATAGATTTTTTAATGCAGCAGTAGATAATTAATATCACTTTTTTGTATCTGGAAGTAGGGTGTTGTTTTAACTACAACCTAAAATGTGGGAATGGTCTTGGGACTGGACAGTGGGCTTTGAGGAGAGTTAAGGAAAAGCTTAGAGTACCTTGAGCACACCATTTGTAGAAGTCTGGACTTTTATGTGCAGTAAGACCTCTCCAGAAAATGAGATCTTTGTTATGTGGGGTCTGAAAGTTTAGCAACAGTGTTGCCTAAAAATGTATGGAAAGTAGAAAATGTACTTAGTGAACTGGATGATGTAGATAAGGAGATTTCCAACCAGAGAAGTATCACTTTTTTTCCCCTTGTTACTTAGAGTGAAATGCAAGAAGATAGAGAAAAACTGTTAAGAAAGGACAAAGGGAAAACTACTACATGATAAGGGGCCAGAATTTCATGATTTTGAAGTTTCTCAGCCATTTTGGAAGCACATGATGCTAAATTTAAGAAATGTTCTGAAGCAAGGATTAAATCTAGGATACTGCAAGAAAAATAGGGGCTAACGATGAAGCTGAGGATGTGATTTTAAAACCTTTTGTTAAGTCTTCAAAAAGAGTAAAGGTAGTGTCCCAGAGTACCTTTCCATACAACAAATATTCTTCTAGACAAATTAAGTGTATACTTCATAGATCATCTCAATCAAACAACAGTGCTTCTAGGAAGATTAAGAATGTTATATCCCAGAATTCTTATCAGGAGCTCAAGGTAGAAAAAGGTTTCACCTTGAAGACATATGTGGTAATACCCTTTGTCAAACACAATAAATCTTAAATGTTAGAGGACACCCAAAATATTTTAGAGAGTGATATTGGAAACTCTGTCATCTTAGAATGAAGTGGAGAGTGGATACAAAGTGAAGAGCCTATTGTAACCTTAAAATTTTACTGGCAGGAAGCAAAGAGAAAAGTACTGAGATGTCAACATGTGATAGCTGCCCTGCAAGAAAAACAGAGTATGTTGTAGAGAGAAGAAACATGAGAACAGGGCACAGAACCAAGGGTGTAATGTTTCTGTTTAAAAACCTTCCCTTGATCTACTTGTATTATTTCATTACTCATTAGTATAGCTTACATAGAGAACACAGGATGCCTGCTTCACTCTTTCCCTTTATTTTCCAATTTTTTATAACAGTGAGTCTATTCATGATATGAAACACTTTCTGAATGTTTTTCCTGAGCAGCATCACAGTTTTCTGCTGGTACAATCAATCCTGAGACTTCTTTAAAGATTTTCCAGTTTTTCTCAGTGAGGTCATTAAAATGAGGAATAATCTTCTCTGTCCTAGGTGTTTACTGACCCTCAATCAACCCTGTAAATGCTTTGATATCAAAGGGCAATTCAGAATTCTGAAATCTACTTCTTTTCACATTTTTTGTACTTTCTATCTCTGCATCTGTCTTGGTCTTCAGCCATGTCACTGCAAAATGAAGAGCCCTTCTTGCTGGTTTGCAATTTTGATAAATTATATAATTCTGTCAATGATAGTGTAGTTCTAATTAGTAGGAAATTCAGAAAATATTATTTTTTCTTCTATTAACCTTGGATTGTGAGATAATGGATTTGTTATTATTTCAAGAAAATTAGTTTTAAAATGCAAAGAAAACAATCTTCTTTGTAAATTCAATGGTTGGGGGTAATACAGGCCAAATGATTAATAGAACATGAAAATATTTATAGAAGTTAAAAAAGTATATCCTTTATACATGCTAACCTTACAAAATCAGATCCTGAATCTTCTGCAAAATAGATATTCCAATGTTTAAAAAGATGTTCACTTTTCAAAAAGTGATTTTTGATAATAGCTATTACATGGCAGCATTTGAACAGGAACTCAGTAAGGAATCAGAATACTCAGCTTATAGTAGTGGTTTTGTCATAGTTTTGTTACTGCTGAGAATGATGTATATACTTAACACTTGCTTAAGGCAAAACACATTAACCTATTGTCTTATTTATTTTGCTGCTATCTCTATATTTGAAATGGACGAGTTCTACAATCAACTGTAAAATACTCACTCAACGGTCACCAGGCAGGTGGATTATAATTTTAATTTTGTGAAGTAAAATATGAACTTGACTATCTGACCTTCTAAACTTCTTGAATTATATTTGGTTTTAAAAGTCTGAAACAGATTGTTTCTTTCATTCCAAACATGAACACTTTTCATAAAGGTCAAGAATTAGGGAGCATTGTGACTATGTATTTCTTTCATTTTATCAAAACTGATTCAGACACCCCGGTAACTTATCTACAGATGTAGTTAACATACTTTATGCTTACTTCACTTACTTGTTGACTAGCACACCAAAATTCTTTTGATTTTTTCAAATCCTCACCCGAGGATATGTTTATTGATTTTAGAGAGACAGAGAGGAAGGGGGAGAGAAAGAGAGACAGACAGATGGACAGACAGACTGACATTGACGTGGGGGACAAATATCCATTTGTTGCCTCCTGGATTGCCCCCATGGAGAATCAACACCAAAACATTTTGGTATATAGGATGACACTCCAACTATCTGAGCCACACAACCAGTGCCAGAAGATTTTTGACGGAAGAGGCATTACAAATAACTCTTATGTATATGTAATTGAAATATATGTGATGTGTTTCCACATCATCCATTAATAGGATAAAGACAATTTTAACCTGTTTTTAAAATATTTTGATTTATGTTTTTCTCCTAAGTATTTAATTTTATTCATCTGTCCTCATTATATTTTGTGAATTTATCTATCATGTGTGAAGAATTTTTTGTACCAGTATTCTCAGAAGTTCTATTTTTATTTTATTGATAGTTAAGTAGACATTGCATTTGGAAGTCATTATTTCCCTAAGTTTTTAAGTGTCACAGTTAGGTAAGACTTGATATTGACTTGAATGATTCTAATATAGAAAATCTCATAAAGTTCCAGAACCTCATCTTACTTTTGCAATGTTTTAAGTTATAGATATTTTCATTGTAGGTTCAATGACATCTGTGATTTCCTTGCTCACAGAGAAGGTTATAGACAACTAGAAGGAATGTTAAGTTTTTTCAAAAAAAGACAACTGTGTAAGAAAGAACAAATATCAAGAAATAATTTTTAAGAGCCAATGGATTCTTAATGTCTTAAGTCAACAACACCAAAATACAGAATGCAGTGAAGGGAAACTGCCATAACATTACTGTGATAGCAGGGAAGGAATAAGGACTATTTCAGACAGCTGGCCTTCAACTGAAGAAGCTTTCAAATGAGGCAGTAATGAACACCTGAGTGTGGTAATGAATCATATCCTTTAACCTTAATTCTAAGGACATGATTTAAAAATGGAAGAATAATGGCATACAATATCCTATTATTTTCAGGTGTACATCATTGTGATTCAACATTTATATACATTACAAAATAATTACCACAATAAGTCTAGTTACCATCTGTCACCACACGAAGTTATGACAATATAATTGACTATATTCCCTATGCTATACATTAGAACTCCATGACTTATTTATTTTATAACTGGAAGTTGGTACCTTTTAATCCCCTTTAGTTATTTCACTTGCCGTCAATCCCCCTCCTCGTCTGGTAACCACCAGTTTGTTTCCTCTGTCTATGAAACTGTTTCTGTTTTATTTTGTTTGTTCATTTGTTTTGTTTTTAGATTCCACATATAAGTGAAATCATATGATATTTGCCTTTCTCTGTCTAACTTATTTCACTTGGTATAATACCCCATAGGTCTGCTCATATGTTGCAAATGACAAGGTTTCATTCTTCATTTATGACTAATATTTGTTTGTGTGTGATACTTCCACATCTTGGCTCTTATAAATAGCATTGCAATGAACATAAGGGCCCATATCTCTTCAATTAGTAAAAATATAATTTTTAAGCCTATATATTTCAGGTTTTGGATATTGAAAGAACATACTAATCCGCAATTAAATAAAGAAATAATTGTCCTTCCTAGGATATCTAGAGAACACCTGTTGCTCCTAAAGATGAACACCACATAATTTAGCTCAGGATAAAGGTAGATAAGCAGTTAATCTGAATTCTAGCCTCCTGAATTACTTTTCATTTAGAAGAGGAAAAATCTAGGACATTTTTAATGAATATACTTCACTTTCATAAACTCACTTTTGAGGTTACAATTTCAGAGTATCTGAAGCATTACACTACTGCTAAAATTTTTATTCATAACACATATGACCAATATTTTCAATATACGTAAATTGCATTTCAAATATAAAGTGAATATTTTCAATATGAATCTTAAACAGGTTAATTGGATGGCAATAATCCTCTGGATAGTGGGAGCAGACTCTTAGGATATGAAATTTTATTTCATGTTATTTTATTCATTTAAAATATTGAATTAAATGTGTGAATCGATAGACATAATATTTCCTTTCAGCTGCACATGATATATAGATAGATAGATAGATTTTGTTTTCTATTCTTTACAAATAAAAAGCAAGAGAGTTTGGAAAAATGCAAAACTATATCTTTTATGTGAAGGAGTCTTCAAATTATGGTATCAGTTTATGAATTACTTTGATGAATTAAGGAGATACCTACATGAAGCAACACATCCTCAAATAGGAATAAATTCGTGCATTATCAGACCCTGAAAAGCTCATGTAATCTCTCCTCCAAAATAACCTTTTTTTGTCACTATGCTTTGACCAAGAGATCACTTTTCCTAATAATAACTCTAAATATACTTTAGTTTTAATTCTCCTTTTTCATGTGACAACTCAGCTTAGATAAGGAAAGATAACTCTAGGCTCTTCTTGCAGCTCTCCTCTGTGTGGGCAAAGGAGCTTCCTGATGACACAGTGAGTCAGGCAGTGGGAAGGTATGTACCTGCGTGTATGCATGCATACACACATACACACATACATGACTAAAGCAACTGGAATTAGAAGTAGCCTACTAATGTTGAACAGAGCACTAGTGTCTGGATAGCAAACTGGAGAGGACTTTGAAAAGACAGATAAAACCTCAAACTAGTAAGAGCACATTTCCATGTTTTGTAGACATAGAATAAAAATATTCCCTCCACCTGCAGCATCGTAAATCATTATATTCTGTTTGTCCTCATTTGTCAAAGTGATTTTATGGTGTTTTACTTTCAATATTTTATATTACAAAAACACTATATATTTATGGATTCCAAGCAGAAATTATGTTAAAATATCAAATATGCTTTTGCAAGTTACATTGCTGTAGATTGGGTGCCTCATCTTATTTTTTCCACTTGAAGTATCAGTATGCAAACTTCTGCAAGATATTATTTTTAGTTTTGCTAAGCTGTCTTAAAATGCATACATATGAAGCCAAACATATGCAGGTATATACATGCTGACCATATGTTCATTATCTTAATATTCAAAATATTAGAAAAAGAAGATACTATATTATTAATGTCAAATCATCGATGAGTGCTGAGATCTTTGAATAGCAAATAGCACAACTTACCTAGCTCATAAATGTTTGTTCAGACCTGCAGAAATTATTACTGTCCAATGACAAAGCATATGCCAAATTTGTATATTTATTTTATATTGAAAGAGGAACTTGTAGTTACAAAAGAGTCACAGGGATGTAAAGTACAGCATAAGGAATATAGTCAGTAATACTTTAATAACTATGCATTGTGCCAGGTGGGTACCACTTTGTAAAGTATATGATTGTCGAATCACAGTGCTGTCCACCTGAAACTAACACAGAATAATATTGAATGTAAACAGTAAGTGAAAAATAAAAAATAATAAATAAATAAGCAAATATATAAAGGATTAGTTGTCTAAGGAAGATGAGAGTGAGGATGTGTGTGCAGTGAGATGCCAGGTTGGATTTTTAATTATTCTTTGAAAGACAAATGCCAAAAATCACTTTGGAAACAATACATCTAATCCCTTGGTAAGCAGATCTTATTGAAATAACATAGTTGAAATTCACATAAAGTGTAAATCAACTCTGAGTTCCTAAAAACAACTCCCTCTGAGAAGGGAAGGGTTTACAGGAACAAATATAGAGGACACATGGACAAAACTAGGGGGGTTGGAAAGGGGAGGGAGGAGGGGAGGAATGGGTGGGTGGGCTGGAATGGGAATAAAGGATAGAAACTGTACTGAATAAACTAAAATTAAAAAAATTAAAAAAACTCCCTCTGAGACATGGGTGTTGATTAGCATCCTTCAGGAGGATTGGCAGATACTTTATAGCCCCCCAAACAGGAAATTAAGAGGGAAATATTTTCCCATAACCCCAAAGGAGAATGGGAAACAGAAATTATTTGGGGGTCTTTGAAATTAATATTGCCTTTTCTAATAAGAATACTACTGAATGAAATATTCTGCTACCCCAAGAATAAAGGACTAAAGTTACTGTTAATTGTAACCCTCTCTCAAAGATTGCCTTCAAAGTAACTTTTCAATTTGCTGGTAAGTAAATTAGTCAGGGCCTTTGTCCAGTGTGTACGCTTCTGATTTGGCTTGTACAGACCTAGTCAGTGTAATATGTGCATGGTAGTGTGTTTTTTTTGTGGTAACTGCAAAAGGAATTAAGTTTACTTTTGACACACCCAGCAAGACAGCCTTAAATTTTATGGGAATCATAGAAATGAAGGATAAAAGGAAGGGAGGAAAGAAGGAAGGAAGGGAGGGAGGAAAAAAGAAGGAAGGAAGGGAGGGAGGAAGAGAGAAAAGGATATTCTGGGCTTGCTCTTACAGAAATTAGATGAGGTGATACTTAGATACCAGGCATAATCTTGTGAATTAGGATGGAATGGTAATAAACTATTTTTTACTAAAAGAGAAGCTCTGAGCCATAGAAATAGGAAATTCTGGACTTAGAAATGATCGCTTTTTAAATATACTATAAGCAGTAACACAAACAGGACACAAGACAAAGAGGGAAGAATCATGTAGTATAGGGAAGAACTTCACTTATACAGAGGGATATTTCCTGTATATTCATTAAACTTCCAAATTTATTTATTAAAGTTAGGGGTAAGCATTATCATTGTTTTCCTTATATATATAGGTGAATTTTATTTTTTATTGTTATTCATTTACAGTTGTCTCCATTTTTCACCCATTACTCTCCCCTGACCTACCAAGTCCCCACCTCCCACATTCAGTCCTCCCCAACCCCTCATTGTCTTTGTCCTTGGGCCCTTTATACACGTTCCTTGACCTTTCTCCTTCTTTCCCCATTATTCCCCTCCTCCCTCCCCTCTGTTTACTGCCAGTTTGTTCTTAATTTCAATGTCTTTGGTTATATTTTGCTGGCTTGTTTGTTTTGTTGATTAGGTTCCAGTTATAGGTGAGATCATTTGGTATTTGTCTTTCACTGCCTGGGTTATTTCGCTTAGCATATGCTCTCCAGATCCATCCATGCTGTCATGAAGGGTAGGAGCTCCTTCTTTCTTTCTTCTCTGTAGTATTTCATTGTGTAAATGTACCATTGTTTTTGATCCACTCATTTACTTATAGACACTTAAGCTGTTTCCTGTATTTGGCACTGTTATGAATATTGGCATTGGCATAGGTTCTTTCAAATTGGTGTTCCAGAATTCTTAGGGTATAATCCCAGCAATGGAATTGCTGGGTCAAAAGGTAGTTCCATTTTAGTTGTTTGAAGACATTTTATACGGTTATTCACAGAAGCTGCACCAGTCTGCATTCCTACGAACAGTATACTGGGGTTCCCTTTTCTCCACAACCTCACCAGCACTTGCTGTTTGTTGATTTGTTTATGATGGCCATTCTGACTAGGGCAAAATGGTATCTCATTGTGGTTTTAATTTGCCTCTCTCTGATGGTTAGTGGTGCTGAGCATCCTTTCATATGTCTCTGGGCCTTTTGAAAGCATTATCACTTTTAATGAAATGAGAAATACTTTGTTATGTGATGCTTTTTGTAGTAACAAGTTAATTTTAAAAAACCTCTAAGGTTATATCATTGATAAAGAAATACAGTTGTCGTTGGGTATTATTGCAAGAGGGAAATGTGTTCTATAAATTCTTTTATTAACATTGGAAAAACTAGGATTAATAGACAAGCAGCACACTTTTAAAAATACACCCATTCTTAAGGACTTCATTAAGAAAAGATCATGACATATACTGTGTATCTCCTAAAACATGGAAGTATTTCTTCATTGTGTATTTAAGTCTTTTAATAGGGTTAAATCAAAGTAAAATAGGCAAGGACTTGAGAATCTATGCTTGAACTGTTAGCTTGGATATAACATTTTTAATGTTCAATGTGCTTTTGAGAACCATTATTAGTAGAGAATATTGGTGCATAAATAAATTGTAATATCTGTTTCTTAACCTTGTGGATATGATTAGCACAAATAATGTATCACAGTAGCAGATTTTAGAAATAAAACTGTGGTGTTTTTAAATGAATATATTCCTATTAGCTCATTTTTCACTTGCTGGAAGACCCAGAATGTTTAATTAAAAACCAACTTTATACAGGTATAGCTGCATTTCTGCCAAACGAAAAGCTGGTTGAAAGATTTGGCAGCTGTATAAATAAGATATAATCTAGGAGTTGTGCTCTTTTTTCTTTCACACAAACTCCTTCAAGAAATATATGTGCCTCATTTTATTAATGCATAAGAGAAAAAAATCCCTTTCTCTTAGAAAATCCACTGTCACATATATTGGCTTCTTTTACTACCATAATAAAACCCAGGGATTTGTTTTAAAGGACACCACATTATGGATTTTTCTTTGAGAAAATGCAAGAGCAAGCTTTAGTTAAATAATGAATTATGCCTCCATCTTTTAAGTGAATACAGCTTAAATATAGTAATTTGAAATATTTATTAGTTTAGGCAGAATTTTAATTAGTTTTTATAAGCCCTAGGATGTACCTCTCAGTAATGCTGTTTTCAGTCTCTACTTTCAGACACACTGAGTATTAATTTTAGCATAATAATCAACCTTTCATATACTTTAAAATCAAAGAAATAATATCATAGTTGAATCTAGTTATTATATACTAACTCTTTGTTACCTGGATTTTATAATCTGATGCAGAAGTTTAGAAAGATTTCGCATCACTTGTAAAAAGGTGTCAAGTTAAAAAAGAATTGCACATGTAGTTGGTAAGAGATAGGAGGTTTCTAGAACAACACATCTCTAAATCCAGGGAAAGTGCTAAGATATTAAGCATCACCTCTGTTTAAGTTTATATGGTGCATTACAAAGACAGTTTTAGTAAAAGGTGGTCACATTAGCCCTGGTTGGTGTGGCTCAGTGTACTGAGCACCAGCCTGTGGACCAAAGGTTGCTGGTTCAATTCCCAATCAGGGCACATGCCTGGGTTGTGGGCCAGGTCCCCAGTAGCGTGTGTGTGAGAGGCAGCCACACATTGATATTTATCTCCCTGTCTTTCTCCTTCCCGTCCCCTCTCTCTAAAAACAAATAGAATCTTTAAAAAAAAGATGATCGCATTAGCATTTATATTAATTACATACTATACTAATAATTCCTAACATTTATTAAACATCTTTTAAATACTTGGCATGTGCTAAGTCTTTACATTAACACTTTCTTCTTAATCACTCACAATAGCCTGTGGTTTGTATATTTTACAGTCAAGAAAATGAGACTTAAAATGGCTAAGTAGTATGCCAGTTTGGAAGTGACGCAATAAAGATTTCGAACCAGGTTTATTCATATCTAGGGTTTAAATATTTAACTGCTTTGCTACATTGTTAAATGACATTTAGTTGGGTAATCTAACATAATATTGCTACTAATAATAACTAGCATTTATTACACATTTTCCAGATACTATTCTGAATTATTCCCATTAATTCAAGTTTCTACTACCACAACAAATACTATCAAATATATAATTATTGATTTAAAAATATACAAATATGCGCCCTGGCTGGCGTAGCTCAGTGGATTGAGCGCGGGCTGCGAACCAAAGCATAGTAGGTTGGATTCCCAGTCAGGGCACATGCCTGGGTTGCAGGCCAGGTCCCCAGTGGGGACCACATGAGAGGCAACCACACATTAATGTTTCCCTCTCTCTCCTTCTCCCTCCCTTCCCCTCTCTAAAAATAAATAAATAAAAAATATATACAAATATGCATTCCTGATAATATGCCTAACATACATATGAGGTGTATGAGTACATACACTACACACATAATCATAATATGTGCTAGAATGTTTATAGCACCTTTGCAATAGCCCTGAACTGGAAACTATCCAAACATCTATCAGTGGTTGAATGGTGAATAAATTTTGGCTACATTAAGTTGATTCTCAAAAATAAAATGCTGAATGAAAGCAGCCGGACTTTAAAAAGTGTGCAGTCAAAGTTTGAGCCAAAGGGTAATTATATTCCCTTCTAATCTAAAGGGACAATGCTGGGGTGCTAACACGGCTTTTTTTGAGTGATGGTTTTATGAATATATTCAGTGTATAAGTATTTGTTAAACTTCACACATTTTAGGTATGTGTGTGTTTGTTTATAAATACTTCAATAAAATTTTTAAGTTGATTAACTGGGCTTCTTTCTTTTTCTGAGTTTACTTTTCCTGTATTATCATCTCCTCACAGCCCATGTATACTATGTTCTTGTTTACTTATTCAAGCTAGGTGTAAACTTCAGCCTGTCCTCTGTATCTTGAAAGTATTATGCTATAATAGTCCATGAAAATAGCTGTAAACTTTGGGGAAAAACTTTGTAAACATGTAGGGTTTAAAGTATTCCATATATCTTTAAATTTAGAAAGCATTTATGTTTATATCTGAATATATCTGAAAATTTTAAAATTGTATCCAGTTTTGTTTAATGTACTAAATAGGGCTTCAAAAACATTTTTACCTTTTAGTCTCTGCCCTCAGTTTACATTTCAAAATAAAGTTCATTTATTTTCATTCACTTTCTAATTCTTAATTTTTTTATCCTACTAAACAAGAACAATACTATAAGTGCATATTTTTAAAGATCCTTTGATGCTCAGTTTTTCTGTATTACAAATTTTAAAAAATTAATGAACATTTTATGTTGATGATATATTGCAGATGAAAGAATATTCATATTTACCATCTTAATGAAATACTGACATTATCATTTAACTTACTGATTGTTATAACTTAAGCATTTTTACCATGATATCAGACTTTCCTATAGTTTTTTAAATTATTACTTTACAATATTTACTGCATGCCTATCATGTAACAGGCCCTCTTCTAGTCAGTGGTGTACACAGTGAATACAAAAGGCAAGACTCTCTCTTCAAAGACCTTGTAGACTAGTGATGATGGGCAGCTACATACAATAAAATATGAAGTAAATACACAGTATTTCATATGTTGATCAATACACTGGGGGACAGAGTAAGGAACAGTTTCTATTTTAAGTAGGGAGTTCAAGAAGGGTCCCTTTAATAAGGGGGACATTTTGGCAGAGACCAGGAGAAAGTGAATGCTGAGAAAAACAGGTGTGTCTGAGAAGAGCAAACCTAAGAGAGGGGAGAGCAAGGACCAGGGTTCTGGTTGGCAGAGTCTGGGAGAGAGCTTTTGTAGCCAGATGCCCAGATCTTTGATGATACAAGTCCATGGCCTGGGGGTTGAGGATCCCTGCACTAGAGAGTTTTAAGGTGTATGGTGAGATGATTTATATTACATTTTAAAAGGTTTACTCTAGATTTGGTGTTGAAAATAGACCCTGTGTGTGTGTGTGTGTGTGTGTGTGTGTGTGTGTGTGTGTGTGTATGTGTGTTGGGAGTGGTGATATAGGGATGAAGCATGGATATAAGTCAAAATGCAATTGCCATAGCTCAATAGACATCAAGTGGTGATGTCTGGGGCTTATATTTTCACATTAAAGGAGAGAGGACAGAGAATACATTTGAAATTAAATTTGTTGGGGTGTCATTGCTTAATAAGATTATATAGGTATCACCTGTACGTTTCTATGATACATGATCTGTACATTGCATTGTGTGCCCACCACCCAAAGTCAAATCATCTTGTGTCACCATATATCTGTCCCCCTTCACTCTTCACTACCCCTCACACCCCTTTCCTCTGGTAACTACCATACTGTTGTCTGAGTCTATGAGTTTTTCTTTTCTTGTTTGTTCATTTCTTACTTTCAGTTTTATATCCCACATGAGTGAAGTCATATGATTCTTAACTTTTTACGACAGATTTCCCTTTGCATGAAATTTTCAAAGTCCACCCATGCAGTCACAAATGACAGTATTTCATCTTTTCTTATGGCTGAGTAGTATTCCATAGTGTATAAGACCACATCTTCTTTATCCAGTCATCTATCAAAGGACACTCTGGTTGTTTCCATGTCCCAGTCACCATGAATGATGCTGCAATGAACATATATTTTTGTGCATATAATTTTGCAAATAAATGTTTCAAATTTTTCATGTACATACTCAGAAAAGAGATTAGGAGTCACAGGGTAACTATTTTTAATTTTTAGAGGAAGCTCCATACTGTTTTCCATAGTGCCTGTACCCATTTACATTTCATCAACAGTGAATGAGGGTTCCTTTTTCTACACAACCTCTCCAACACTTGTTATTACCTGTTTTGTTAATAATAGCCTTTCTAAAAGGTGTAAAGTAGTATCTTACTATAGTTTCCTTTGAATTTTCTTAGCTAGTACAGTTGACCATTTTTTCATATATCTGTTGGCCATTTGTATGTCTTCTTGGGAAAACTGTTCAGGTCCTCTACCTATTGTCTATTTGGATTTTGTTTGGTGTTGAATTGTATGAGTTTTTAAAATATTTCAAATATTAACCTCTTGTAGGAGCTGTTGTTTGCAAATATGTTCTTCCATTTGGTTGGTTCCCTTTTTGTTTTGTTAGTGATTTCTTTTGCTGTGCAAAGCTTTTAAGTTTGATATAGTCCCAAAATTTATTGTTGCCTTTAATTCTCTTGTCTTTGAGGTCAAATTCATGAAATCTTCTCTAAAACCAAGATCCATAAGTTAAGTGCTTATCTTTTTTTCTATATAGTTTATTTTTTCATATCTTATATTTAGGTCTTTGACCTATTTTGGGTCATTTTTTTGTACATGAGAACAAACTGTAATCAACTTTCATTCTTTTGCATGTGGTTTTCCAATAGCATTTTATTTATTTTCTTTCTCTTTTTTATTGATTGCAGAGCTAAAGAGGAAGGCAGAGAGGGAGAGGGAGACAGAGAGAGTGGGGGGGGCAACTTCAATCCATTGTTCTACTATTTATGCATTCATTGGTTGATGCGTGTACATGACCTGACCAGGGGTTGAACCTGTGACATTGGCTTAGCAGGACAATTGCTCTAGCCAACTAAGCAACCTAAGCAGGACCTCTCCAATTGCATTTTTAAAGTATCAACAATAAAATATTAATAAAAAATAAATTAATGCCACTTAAAAAGCACTCCTTGCCAAATTTATCATTGTATACCCAGTAATGATATAAATTTCTCAAAATAATTGCCAAATGAGTGAATAGAATATCACATGTTCTTTTTCTCTTTATTTGTTGCCAATTGTACTCTCATGTCACTGCCAACTGTCAAAATGTCCATGCTGTTACTCTGAATTAATTGCTCCTTTTGCATGCCCTCAGTAACCTGTGCATATTTCAATCACAGTTCTTACCAATATTTCATATGCACAAAGAATATGGTTAGAGGGTCTAGAACAGTGCTGTCCAGTATAAACTCAGTGTAATTCACATAGGTTATTTAAAATGTACTGGAACTGGAGCTATAACTTTTGTTGTCTCATTTGAATTTTGCAGATAATATTAGGAAAGAAGATGGCAAAAACAGTCTCAGCCCAATTTGAATGTTTGATTAGCAGTGACTTAACGGGTCGTGGGTCAAAGATTGAATGTTTAAAACCACCAGCATCAGAGTTGAACGGCATATGAGAGGCCTCTCCCCTATGTTGGAATGAAAGAGCAGTTTCTTTCCATCCACACAGTTTGGCTAGAAAATTATCAGTTTGGTTGATCATTTAAAATAAATCATCAGTGAAAATCAAAAATGATGAAGGGGTAAGTGGAAGCTGCACTAACCTCCTCTCAGAACCAATCTAGAGTTACAACTATATTGTAGAGAAATCATCTTGAATAACCAACTGAACACTAGCCAGAGAAAAGCCTTATAAACAAAGACATACAGAAAAAAACACAACAATGTGACCGATTGGGAGTATGTGGGAGATGCAAGAGAGCTGGCTAAGCTCCCATATGCAGTAGCTGAAATGCATAAGGGATATTTCAGTGGCTGTGGTGGGGAGGTCTCTCTGAGAAGTGAGGTCTAAACTTCAAGCTGGGCTCCCTAGCCTGCAGCACTAGAGCCAGAAAGAAATCCACATAACATCTATCTGTGAAAAGCAGAAGAGGTTCTGTTGGCCAGAGAGAGATAGATAGAGATGCAGAAAGCATCTTAAGGGGCCAAAGTACAAAATTTTGTCTGTAGCCACTTACCCTGGGTGCCCACAAAAGGAGGACAAAGTGGAGTAGATGTGCTTGAGAAGGGACTGGGGTTGGTGGCTCTGGGGAGAGAACTGAGGGGAACAGCGACCAGGATCCATGTACTGACTCATTCCCCATACTCCTAGAGCCATCTCTCTTAGGCAGAGCCTTCTCTCCGAATGTCAGCACCTGATGATTAGCAAGAGCCCTGCCCAAAGGAATTATACTGCCCCATCATGTGGTGCTGATGGCAGATTGATTATATGAACAACTGGGCAATTCAATGGCTTATCGGTTTAACATCTAAGGCAGAAAATACAAAGAGGCAGCTAAAATGCAAAGGCAAAGAAACAGCCCCAAATGAAAGAACAAGAGAAATTTCCAGAAGTACTAGATGAAAAGGAGGTAAACAATTTATCAATAGAGCTTAGAATAATGATTATGAGGTTACTCAACATAATGAAAAAAGGCATAGAAACCATAAAAAGGACCATTCAGAAATAAAGAATGCAATATCTAATATAAATAATATGCTGGAAGGAACAAACTGTAGGTTTGATGAAGCAGAGGATTGAATCAGTGTTTTAGAAGACAAGGTAGAAAAAACACCCAGGAAGAGTAGCAAAAAGAAAAACGAATTTTAAAAAATGAACAGACAACATGAAGCATTGCAATATCTGCACCATGGGGATACCAGAAGAAATGGAGAGTAAGCAAGGAATCAAGAACCTATTTGAAGAAATAATAACTGAAAACTTCCCTAAGCTGGAGAAAGAAAAAAATCACACAAGTCCAGAAAGGTCAGAAAGTCCCAGACTAGTTGTAACCAAAGAGGCCCACACCAAGACACATCAAAATTAAAATGACAAGGCTTAAATGTAAGGAGAGAATACTAAAAGCCACAAGAGAAAAGAAGGCAGTTACGTACAAGGGAACATCAATTGGACTCTCATCTGATTCTTCATCAGAACATTTGAGGCCAGAAGCGAGTGGCATGAGATATTCAAGGTGATGAAAAGCAAGGACTTACAATAAAGGCTACTTAACCCAGCAAAGCTGTCATTTAAAATCAAAGGAGAAATAAAGAGCTTCCCAGACAGCTAAGAGCTAAAGGAGTTTGTTAACACTAAACCAGCACTGCGACAAATATTAAAGGGCTCAACTTAAGGAGAAGAAAAAGAGAAAGTAAAAAAAAAAAGGAGGAAAATAGTCTAACAATAAAATGGTACTACATATGTACTTACCAATAATCACCTTAAATATAAATGGCTTAAATGCTCCAACCAAAATGCTGAGGATAAGCATCTTACCTGAATGGATAAGAAGACAAAATCTGTATATATGCTGCTTCCAAGATGCCTATCACAGATTGAAAGATACACACAGACTAAAAGTAAAGGGTTGGGAAAAGATATTTCATGCAAATGAAAAGGAAAACAAAAATCTGGGTAACAGTACTCATATCTGACAAAACAGACTTTAAAACCAAGGCTATAGTGAGAGAAAAAGAAGAGCATTACCTAATGATAAATGAAATAATCCAACAAGATGATAACACCCTAGTAAACATTTCCCTACCCACTGTAGGAACACCTAAATATGTAAAGCAAATCTTGATGGACATAAAAGGAGAGATCAACAGAAATACTGTCATAGGTAGGGATTTTAACACCTCATTGACTTCAATGGATAGATTTTCCAGGCAGAAAATCAATAAGGAGACAGTGGCTTTAAATGGCACACTAGATCAAATGGATTTAATCCATATCTCGAGAGCATTTCACCCCAAATAAGCAGAATATACATATTTTTCAAGTGCACATGGAATGTTTTCTAGGAGAGACCACATGCTAAGACACAAAACAAATTTCAATAAATTTAAGAAGATTGAAATCATAGCAAGCATATTCTCTGACCAAAATGCTATGAAACTAGAAATCAATCATAAGAAGAACATTGGAAAACATGGAAAGATATGGAAACCAAATAGCATGTTATTAAACAATGCATGGGTCAACAACAAAATCAAGGAAGAAATCAAAAGATACCTTCAAACAAGTGAAAATGAGGGCATAACAATCCAAAATCTGGGGTACACTAGGAAAGCAATCCTAAGAGGAAAATTCATAGCATTACAGGACTATCTCATAAAATAAGAAAAAAACTCAAACAATCTAACTTCACACTTAAAGGAACCTGAAAAGGAAAAACAAACAAAGCCAAAAGTGAGTAGAAGGAAGGAAACAAATAAGACTTGAGCAGAAATAAATGAAATAGAGTCTTAAAAAGTGATACAAAATATGAATGAATTCAAGAGATGGTTCTTTGAAGATATAAACATGTTTGACAAACCTTTAACCAGACTCAAGAAGAAAAAGAGGTAAAAGACGCAAATAAATAAAGTCAGAAATGAAAGAGGAGAAATAACAACTGAGACCAAAGAAATACAACGAATTGTAAGAAAACATGGATAGTTATGTGCCAACAAACTGGACAACTTGGACAAAATGAATAAATTCCTAGAAATATGCAGTCTTCCCAAAATAAATCAGGAAGAACCAGAGACTCTAACTACACAGATTATACCTATTGAAATTGAAGAAGTAATAATAAAAAAAAACTGGCAATAAACAAAAGCCCTGAACCAGATGGCTTCACAGGTGAATTCTACCAAATTTTCCAAGAAGAGCTAATACATCTCACTCTCAAACTATTTTTAAAAATTCAAAAGGTGAGTAGACTCCCAAACTCGGTTTATGAGGCCAGCATTATTCTAATTCCAAAACCAGATAAAGACACAACAAAGAAAGAAAATTATAGGCCAATACCATGGATGAACATAGATGGTAAAACCTTCAAAAATTTTTTAGCAAACTGAATACATACAGCAATGCACGAAAAAGATCATACACCATGATCAAATGGGATTTATTCCAAGAATGCAAGGATTGTACATTTGTAAATAAATAAATGTGATTCATCATGTAAACAAATGAAGGATAAAAACCACATGATCATATCAATAGATGCAGAAAAAGCTTTTGATAAAATCCGTCACCCATTTATGATAAAAAACGCTCAGCAAAGTGGGAATGGAGGGGGTATACCTAAACCTAATAAATGCCACAAATGAAAAACCCACTGCCAGCATCATACACAACAGAGAAAAACTACAAGTGTTATCCTTAAGATTATGCACAACACAGGGATGTCCACTTTCACCTCTCTTATTCAACGTAGTACTGGAAGCCCTAGCCACAGCAATCAGACAAGAAGAAGAAATAAAAGGCATAAAATTGGAAAAGAAGAAATAAAACCATCTTTATTTGCAGATTATGTGATATCATACATAGAGAACCCTAAAGATTTCACAAAGAAACTACTAGAACAGATGAATGAATTCATAAAAGTAGCAGGATACACAATTAATATACAGGTATCAGTTGCATTTTTATATGCCAATAACAAACTATCAGAAAGGGAAATTAAGAAAACAATCCCATTCACAATTGCTTCAAAAAGAATAAAATACCGAGGAATAAATCTAACCAAGGGTGTAAAAGACTTACACTCAGAAAATTATAAGATACTGAATAAAGAAATTGTAGAAGATGTAAATAAGTGGAAGCACAATGCCATGTTCATGGATAGGAAGAATTACTATCATTAAAATGTCCATACTACCCAAAGCAATCTATAGATTCAATACAATTCCTACCAAGATTTCAATATCATATTTCACAGAACTAGAACAAATATTTCAAAAATGTATATGGAACCAGAAAAGGCTCTGTATAGCAACAATGATCCTGAGAAAGAAGAACAAAGTTGAAGGAATCACACTATCTAATGTCAAACTATACTACAAGGCCATAGTAATCAAAACTGCCTGTTACTGGCATAAAAACAGACACATAGATCAATGGAACAGAATAGAAAGACTAAAAATAAATGCATGCCTTTATAGTCAATTAATATTCAACAGAGGAAACAAGCTCACACAATGTGCTAAAGATAGTTTATTCAATAAATGATGTTGGGAAAATTGGACAGATACATGCAGAAAAATGAAACTAGACCACATTCTTACACCACACATAAGAAAAAGTTCAAAATGGATCAAACACTTAGTTGTTCAACCCAAAACAAAAATAGTGAAAGAAAACATAGGCAGCAAAATCCTGGATATTGCCTGGAAAAAACTTTTATTGGCTATATCTCCCCAGGCAAGGGAAACAAAAGAAAAAATAAACAAATGGGGCTTCATCAAACTTAAACGTTTTTGCACAGCAAAAGAAATCATCAACAAAATAAAAAGACAATGCACAGAATGAAAGAACATATTTGTTAATACTTCTGATAAGGGGTTCATATCCAAAATTTATAAAGTACTTACAAAACTCAACACCAAAAATTAATCAACTCAATTAAAAAGTGGACAAAGGATATGAATACATACTCTCCCAATGAGGGCATACAGATGGCCAATAGACATATGTAAAGATGTTTAACCTCACAAATCATCAGAAATATGCAAATTAAAAGCACAATGAGATACAGTCTCACACGTGTCAAAATGCCTATCATCAATAAATCAAAAAACATTGAGTGCTGGTGAGGATGTGGAAAAAGGAGAATGCTTTTCCATTGTTGGTGGGAATGCAGACCGGTGCAGCCACTATGGAGATACCTCAGAAAATTAAAAATGTATCTACCTTTTTATCCAATGATCCTACTTCTGGGAATACATCCAGAGGAACCCAAAACACTAATTCAAAAGAACATGAGCACAACTATGTTCATTGCAATGTTATTTATGATTGCCAAGAGATGAAAGCAGTCCAAGTGTCCATCAGTAGATGAGTGGATAAAACAACTATGGGACATTTGCACAATGGGATTCTACTCAGCTGTAAAAAAGAAGAAAATTTTACCCTTTGCAACAGTGTGGATGTAGTCAGAGAATATTATGCTAACTGAAATAAGCCAGTCACAAAAAGTCAAATACCATGTGATTTCATTTATATGTGAAATCTAATGAACAAACTGAACTGACAAGCAAAATAGAGACAGACTCATAGATGGAGAACAGATTACAGTTAGTAATGGTGGGAGATATTAGAGGGTGGAGGGATTGAGCAAATAGGAAAAAGGACTCATGGACATGGACAACAGTGTGGCAATGGCTGGGGGGAATAGGTAAAAGGGGACTAAATGGTAATGGGAAAATTATATAATACAGATAAAAAAGAAAATATGGCTCGAGAAAATAAAATAGAGTAAAATTTTAAAAATGTACTGGTACTACGTTAAAAAAAACAAGTAAAAACAAATAGGTGAAATGAATTTTATGATGTTTTATTTATATTGACTTATCCAAAATATAATAATTTCAACATGCAATCTAGACACAAAAAAATCAATGAGATATTGAACATGACCTTTTTTTGTACTATGTCTTCCAAATCTGGTGTGTATTTTACAATTACCATACATCTCTGTTCAAATCTTAATATTTCATGAGACAACTTAATTTTTTATTTGTATTTAATAAAATTTATGGTTGAAAATGTAGATTTTCATAATTGAGTTGTTGCAAGCATATTTAAAATTTTTGAGTGATTGAATTGAGGATCAGTTTTTAAATTTAAAATCAAAATAATTAAAATTATGCAAAATTTAAAATTCAGTTTCTCAATCCCTGCAGCCACATTTCAAGTGATCAATATCCACATATGGTTAATGACTACTCTACTGGTTTGTGCAGGTATAGAAAAACAATTTGTTTATTTTAATATATAAGGATAGTATAACATAATGAAACACAATGCCATATATATGTGAAGCCTGAGATTAAAGGATTCTAGGAATAATGTGTGAGATTTTTTTTAAATGCCAGCTATATATAAGCATGCAGTAGGCAGAAAAGCAGTTTTAATTAGGATTGAGATTTTGCCAAGAAAATAAAAGAGGATAAAAAACTATTTCTGCTACTTCAATGGTTACTCATAAATTTGTAATAAACATACTTATATATATTTTTCTAAGATCAAAAAAAAACTCTGCTTTAGTAAGGCATCAATGAAAATAATGGACTACAGAATTAAAGCTTGTCAAAGTTGTATATTCCGACTATAATGAGGAAACATGAAACCAATCAGATTGGGAAGATATTTGACAAAATTAGTGGTCTTTATTCTTCAAATATTATAGATCATGGAAGACAAAGATAGGCTGAGAAAATATGTCAGATTAAGGGCACTAAAGAGACATAATATTTAAATGCAATGTGGGAATCTAGATAGAATTGTGGGCTGAAAAAATATAATTGTTATAAACATTGTTGAGAAAATTAGAGAAATTTACTCTTATAAATTGGATTAGATGAGTATCATAACAATTGTAAATCTCTAGTTTTTCTCATTGTACTGCAGTTATGAAACAGAACCTCTTTGTTGTAAAAAATAAACATCGAAGTATATAAAATAAAATGACACAATGTCCATACTTTATGCTCAAATGGATTGGGAAGAAATGGAGAGAAAGGAGAAACAGTGAGAGTGCAAAACAAATAATAAAATAAATCAGGGATCTCACTTATAAGGGGAACCTAATCAACAAAACAACCAAGCAAGCAAAATATAACCAGGCATTAAAATAAAGAACAAACTGACAGTAACTAGAGGGGAGGGGGAGTATAACGGGGAAAGATGGAGAAGGGTCATCAATAAACATGTATAAAGGACACATGGAGAAATCCAAAGTAGGTAGGATCCAGGGTGGGAGGTAGGGGCGGGTGGGGCAGGGGAGAGTGGTGGGGGAAAATGGAGATACCATACTTGAACAATAAGAATAAAATCAGGTAACTTATTAATTGTTGATCTTGTTAAAGAGCTCTAGGACTTGTTTGTACTATTCTTGTAACTTTTCTGTACATTTGTAATTACATTAAAGTCACAAAAATGTCCAAATGAGCCATTATTCATTCATTTATGCATTCAAGATACTCTTTTGTATGTCAAAATTGTGCATAGTTTTGCTATGAATAGAGATACAATGGTGCATCAGACAGACACATTGCATTTTCTTACAAACTTTATGGTTTAGATTTCAACTAGTCCTTTGAACTAATATTTATGAATTTTAATTTTTAACATAAAAGCCATGATAGTTTAAGTAGAAAAATATAAAGATGTTATAACTGCAAGGTAATTATAATCATTTTTATGAGAAAAATGAAATCAATGCTTAGCTATAAAAATCCATCTATTTTAGAACATATGCTTTTATGCCTTGAATGTAATAAAGATATGATTATTTTTTCTCCTTCATCTCCAGTATTTATATACTCTCTCCCTTTCTATCATATATACTATCTAATCAGACTACAATAAATTAAACAAATTACCTTAGGCCTTTCACACTCTGTATTGTATGTACATCCATACACTGAAATATTATTCAGACATAAATAGGAACAGAATTCATGGTACAACATGAATGAATCTTAAAAACTTTATGTAAGTGACAAACTAGATAAACTAGTGATAAACTAGACAAAATAGACAAATATTATATGATTCCAATTATAGTAGTTAACTACAACATGCAAATTCATAGAGACAGAAATGAAAATAGAGAATACCAGGGATTTGGCTAAAAGAGAAGTGTGGTATTATTGTTTAATAAGTACAGAATTTCTCTGTGGGATGAAGAAAAATTTCTGCAAATAGAAGTGGTGTTTACAGAACACTGTAAATGTACTAACATAATTGAACTATAAACTTAAAATGATTAAAATGGTAAATTTTATGTCATATTGATTTTATCACAATAAAACACACTATGTGTGTGTGTGTATTTCAAAAAAGTTAAACATAGTTTTAGCCTCAATATCCTAGCCTATAAAATAGATACTTGTTTTGTTAAACTGTGTAAGGATTCAATAGATTATGTATATTGTCCATCTAGCCTGCCTCTGGGGTAGCTATTTGTTTTATGACAATCCTTGTGTTATTCGAGAAGAGCAGGGGTCATAGAAGTGCATATCAAAACTAACAATCTCCTAATATGGTGTTTTAAAAATGTGTCCTGTGAAACATTAGTACCAAGAAAAATGGTTAAGCAGCAAAGACCAGCAGGAAAAATTTAGTTGGGAATTGTTGCATATTACACTCATTTATTTGGCATTGATGGTGAAAATTGTTTTGTTAAAGCTTGTGAAAGGCCTGCAATAAATAAACCTGTTTAACCTGGTAAGAGTACCATGGATTTGAGCACTTGGCCATAGACTCTCATGTTGTTGATGTGCTTTTAAATGCTTCATCCAGGGGTAACTTCACTACAGATGTTTTTCTTCCTGTGTGTGACTGAATTTTTATATATTTTGAAAAATTCTACATACAGTAATCACATGCTTTTCTTTAGGAAGTTATTTTCCAAAGAATATTTCAAGAACTTATATCAAATATTTATCAACATCGGTACCACAAAATGGAGAGAATTACCACATAGTTTCATCTTCTTTCATCTGTCATTTTAGGTTAATTTGATGATACAAGACACTAACAGAACTTCTTGGACATAAAAAACTTAAATTAGAATTTTCCTTGTTGAAAAAATAATGAAAGAATAGATGGAGCCAGGGAGTATTTAAGACAGAAAAACTATTCTGTATGATACTCTAATGGTGGATACATAACATATGTACTTGTCAAAACCTAGAGAAATGTACAACACAAACAGCAAATCTTTTGTTTTAATCCTCTCTTGAGGATATGTTTAGAGAGGAAGACAAAAGCTACACATGTGCCCTGACAGGGGATCGAAACTCTCAGTGCATGGTCTAACCAACTGCTCTAACCAATGCTCTAACCAACTGAGGCGCCTGGCCAAGGCACGAACAGCGAATCTTAATGTCAACTGTGCATTTTAGTTAGGGATATGTATGAATATTGGTTCATTAATTGTAACAAATATGTATCATTAATGCAAGATATTAATTATAAGAGAAACTGTGTGTGGAGTTAGAAAAATGGAGTATATGGAAACTGTAAATTCAGAGAAATTTTTAAGTACACCTAAAATTTCTTTTAAGAAACAAAAAATGCATGCTAAAAATTAAAAAGAAAAATGTACACATATATGTGTATGTGTCTATGCATAAATATGTAATATATATTTTTGCTGAGTGTTTAACATGTTTTTTCATCTTATCACTATAAGTGCATTTTAAGGAGTTTAAAGATATGTCATTACTGCCATTATGCTGCACAAGTTTTGATTACTTGAGCAATTGGACATGTATAACAAAACATTAGTTGCCTCCTGTTTTTGCTAAATTTTCTAGGCAATCTCATTTCCTCTCATGTTTATTGGTATTGTGATGAATTCAGAGAATATTGATACCATGGCTTTCTGATTACCAATAAGGCATATTTTTGCCATTTATAATTAATAAATAAAATTCCATAGATCAAAATACAATAAACCAAAGAATGGAATGAACTATTACTAGACACATGTGCACATATTAATGAGTTCCTCACAAAAAACTTTGGAACAGGAGTATAAACAACATGCAACATTTTAATTAAGTTCAATGAGTATTTCTAAAATTTGTACTTAAAATAAAGAAAGAAAAATAATTTATTTTAACAAATTATTATGGAAATTGTCACTCTTGCCATGTCAAAGTAAGACTTTGAATTGAGGCATTTAGTATATTAAATACATTTCATCATTATATAATTACAGATCTGCCCAAGCAGTTAGAAACAGATGGGACATACTCTTCCATTTAACTTTAATAATCTAAATCTAAGTTGAATGTTTGTGTTTTTCAGGTTAACTTAAAAATGATCATAGAGTTTCTTTTGGAAGCAGTCCCGGAGACAAGTATTTCAGAGCAAGCAATTAATTTGGAAGGTGAAAGAGAGAGGATAGAGAGTGAGGAAGTTAGACAAACAGGGGAGCAATATTAGTTCATTATTGAGCTAATTATTTCTGTGTGCAGAGGAGTACTTGAGTAGAACATACACTAGAGCTCAACACTGCCTGCAAATTGAGAGAATAAGGATTTGTGCAACAGCTTCCATTATTTGGGTGATGCCTGCTCTCAAGTGGCATTGAATCCCCCACATTCTGGCCTGATGCACTAGAAGGAAAAGTATATTTCAGCTGGAGAAAGACTTCAGGCAAAGAAATGTGTCCTAGTGAAATAATTTTGGGATGTGTGCATTTAAGTGATAAAGGCAAAGAGGTTCATTAGACACCACCATCATCTGCTGTAGTTATTAACATCCTATCAACTACAATGTTGCCAAATTACTATTATAATTATTGTTTTCATTATTACTACTATTATAGTTTAAATTTTATATCACAGAAGGTAAGCTGGAGAGGGGACTGTGTATGTCTTTTTTAAGCAGAAAACCAAGAGCAATATCATGCATCAGGACAAATAAAAACACTTTTAAAGGGTTTTTTTTTCATCTTTACATGAGCTTAACAATTTTATTTGGAAGTCTTTCTTAATCTTTCCTTAAAGAAGTAATTGAAGGTTTCTTTACTTAAGTCCACCATGAAACAAAGAAATTAATTGAAAAATTAGAGTAAAAAGACTATGCTTGCCATAAAATCCCAATTTACCAGCATCTTCATTTAGGCATTAAATCTACTTATTATTCATGTAAAACATTTTTATTTAATAAAGTTATTTATTTAATTAGTGAAATTCTTGTTCACAGCTAGTGCATATTGTGTTTCCTACGTAATTTGAAGGAGTTATGAGGGAGTATAAGGGACACAAAGGTACCCTATGGAGCTTCCTTTGGTATCCAAGTAATTTAGAACTAAAAGTCCAGAGCCAGATAGGTGGATTTAAACTTTTTTTAAACATTATTATTTACTTTTTGTTATGTGAACTAGGTTAAAGTATGCTCCTGTGTCTCAGTCTCTTCATATGAAAAATGAGGCTATAAGTATTGAGTTATGATATCTCAGACAAGAGTTTGATCTCCAAAATATATAAAGAATCCACATGACTACACACTGGAAAAAGAAACAATCCCATTAGAGAATGGGTTAAGGACCCAAAGAGATACTTCTCCAAAGATAACATACAGAGGTCCCATAGACACATGAAAAATGCTCAGCATCACTAGCCATCAGAGAGATGCAAAGTAATAGCACAGTGAGATACCTTTTCACACTGTCAGAATGGCCATCATAAACCAAGCAACAAACAAGTGCTGGTGAGGCTGTGGAGAAAAGGGAAACCTAGGACACTGTTGATGGGAATGCAGACTGGTGCAGCCACTGTGGAAAACAGTATGGAGTTTCCTCAAACAACTAAAATGGAACTGTCTTTTGATTCAGTGATCCCACTGCTGGGATTATACCCTAAGAACACTGAAACATGGATTCAAAAGAACCTATGCACCCCTATGTTCATAGCAGTGATATCTACAATAGCCAAGTGCAGGATACAGCCCAAGTGCCCATGAATAAATGAGTGAATCAAAAAACTGTGGTACATTTACACAATGGAATACTACAGAGAAGAAAGAAAGAAGAAACTCCTACCTTTTGCAATAGCGTGGATGGAACTGGAGAGTATTATGCTAAGTGAAATAAGCCAAGCAGTGAAAGACAAATACCATATGATCTCACTTACAAGTGGAACCTAATCAACAAAACAAACAAGCAAGCAAAATAGAATCAAATACATGGAAATAAAGAGAAAACTGACCATGACCAATGGAGAACAGGGAGATAACAGGGGAAAGAAGGGAAAGGGGCAAGTCAAGGACCATGAATAGAGGACTCATGGGTAAGGACAATGGGAGGAATGAAGATGGGAGTGAGGAGGGACAGTGCAGGGGAGAGCAATGGGAAAAAAGGCAGGACAACTGTAACTGAACAAAAATTTTAAAAAAGAATATATTGAATTATATGTTTATAATGTAAATTAAATGCATAGATACATACAAAATACTTAAGAAAATGTCTGGAACATATTTGCAAGGTATTATCAAGGTGTGTTTATGTGTGTCTAATCATTTCCTTTGATCAATGCATACAAATTTCTTCCATAAATGAGTTTATACAAATAGTTTCAGGCAACTTAGAAAGAGTAGGATCTTGAATTCCAGTCTTTGAGGACTTTATTTTAATTTGATAGTTTATTATTTTGTCAGAGGAGCAATGAGAGAACATTTACAGAGCTGTGTTGATAAATATATTTTATGTCTCAAAAGGCTTTTAACCTTTCTTCTGACTACTTGATTTATCTCACTTTTAATGTTTGTAAGCATGAGTAGTTATGATAATCACCTTTAATTGCCGCATAATGATTTATTAATAACCCACTTGTGCCACTATTCTGAGATTTAAGAAAAAGTAGAAGACACCTTTAAGGAGATTATAATTTATCTGAGATCATTTCCCACTTAAGTTTAATTATATAGTTTGTTTCTTGAGTGCTACCATAACTCTCAAATATTTATTTCCTTTGTTTTAAAATTGTTCAATCATAGAATGAGAATTCTTGTCAGAACTTGTAAAGTTTGATAAGTTAAATAGCTATGAATATTTAAAATCATTTAGATATATTTAATTTCATTTTTTCTTGATTTTTTATCAGTATATAATATTTTTCTAGAGTGCTTAAGTGAATATATTATCATCTTTGATTTAAAAGAATTAAAAATAACAAATTGAAAGTCATGACCCAATTCTTAAATGCTTAAGTATAGAAAATTATTTGGCACATTATAAAAAATAAGTAATAAAAATAGCATTAAACTATGAATTGAAGAAACTCAAGAATATTGGATTACTTTAGAGAACACACACTTGCTACATGAATTAAGAGTCACTTATAAAATATTTTAATTGTGGAATGCATAATATTGAAAATTCCAAGTAAAGAACTTCTAATTTAAAAGAAACTTTAAAAGTCCATCAATAAAGATATCTTATATTGTACTAAATGCAGAAAATATAGAAATGAATGAAACACACATATTCCATTATCTCAAAGTCTAGTTCTAAATACATGGTCACTAAAAGTTAAGTGTTAAAGTTAAGACATTATGTCAAGCACAGAATAAATCATTATCTTGCTTATTTTAATAGACTTTACACAATAGTTACCAGAGGCCACATTCTTAGCCATCACACTTTTCTGCCTCTCATAGAAATAAAGAGTGCAGCAGGAGTTGGGAAAATAAGTGTTATTTTCAACTGGATCAGAAGCATCTTTAAGGTAGAATAGACACTAGACAGATCTTTTTTGGTTTCTCCTACATAGAGCTGTCTTATTTTAACCACTGTGATTCTTTTCTCTATTTCCATTAATGTTAATATATAAGCTATCTTATTAGAGAGATTAGCAGGAAAGTTTAATATTTAACCTCACTTACACTTGTGGGATATACCTTTAATAAAGAGCAATTTATCCTTCTAATCATTGTCAAACATTTATAAGATGTTCCAAGGTAGAAAAACAAAATTTTTAAAACAGTCCCAGCACGACAGTAAGCTTCTCCTTGCCATGCTTGACAATGATGCTATATCTATACTGTGGTTATTTTGTTCTTTAATCTGAGGTGACAAGATGAGGAGGTTAAAGTCATTTTAAAGTTCTGAGTATTTATACGTTTATATATAAATCTGTCTATATGTATGAGAAAATTTATTATAATGCAAAAGAATAAACCAGTAAATCAATTATGAGATTCATAGAATGCCAAGAAAGTCCATGGAACATAAAATATTTAATTGTGTAAATGTAAACTAAATTATAATTCCCTCTTCACTGCAAAATTCTATGACTTTAATTTGTAGTTCGAGTCTATTCTAAAATAATTTTATATCAGTTTCAGTGTAATTTGAACCTGTTTAATTTTTAAACTATTATTTTTAGCTCTAATAAGTATATGAGCTTTATCTGCTTCATCATGCTTGTTAGATGTTTTTATTTTGTACAAATCTTCTACTTTTATTCTCAAATTAAAGTACTGAGAAATCAAAATATTTATTAAAATTTACCTTCCTTTACTCTTTTTTTATGACATTAAATATTTTCTTCTGAAGGTTTATTGTAATTTTTGAAGAGCACTTTTGTTGTGATACCATCAACAAATAACTTAGTTAATAAGTTTCAATTAATAAAGTCTTGTGTTTGAAAATTATTCTGGTCCATTTGAAAACTGTTGATATCCATTTTTAAAGATGACTGACCTGTTAAGAGGGTTGTATTTCAAGTCATAGTACATGAACTGTCTATCCAATCTGACATACATTCAATCAATATGACAGCTGAAAAGGATTGATATCTTGTTTTAAGTCACTGAAAATTAATTTATATTAGTTTAGGTATCATTGTGATTTTACAGATTTTTTTAAAGCACATTTGGTTTTCAAAGGTAACACAATGGTTATTGAAACTCCCTCGAACTCATGCTAGATTTTTGTAAAAGTTTCTGTATTCTTTTTCTTATTGTATAGGACAATTTCTAAGTTAATTAGAAATATTAACATCACAAAGCAAGGAAATAATACACTAAAATTGAAAATTAATTGTCAAACATTGTCAAACATTTATAAGATGCTCCAAGGTAGAAAAATAAAATTTTAAAACAGTCCCAGCACAAGAGTAAACTTCTCCTTGCCATGCTTGACAATGATGCTATATCTATATTACGGTTATTATTGTTCTTTAATCTGAGGTGACAAGATGAGGAGGTTAAAGTCATTTGTAAGTTCAGAGTATTTATATGTTTATGCATGTATCTATATGTATGTATGTGTGTGTGTGTGTGTGTATATATATATATATATATAAAATGGAGAAAATTTATTACAATGCAAAAGAATAAACCAGTAAATCTTTTATGAGATTCATAGAATGTCAAGAAAGAATATGTTTCTTAGAATATGTTTTGTGATAAAACATATTTGTTAATTTCTTTTCTGCACTCACTATAGTCTTGTCTTATGCTATTTGGATGGTTTTATAAGTATATTTGTGTATGACCTGCATAGATTCATATATAATGTATGATTTGAACTGCACAAGAAACTATACTGGGTATTGTGATGGGTATTGTTAAGTGCATATAACCAACAGTGGCCTGATAACCCACAGCTCCACAAAATTTATGCATTCAATTTTATTTAAGTCAAAATTACTTAAATTCACCTATGACATAGGGGAAACCCCAGAGCCTCTCTACCTCTGTATCTTCCAGAATTCTCAGAAAGTTTATATGTCTCCTAGTTACTATTCTCTCAAATTACTAACAGTTGTTAAATTTTACTGTAGTTCACATCTTATGCTTGGTTCCTTCTCTCTGCCCTGCAATAATTCTAAAGAAATATAGGCTTGTATTTGGTTAACTTGTTCAAGCTTTGAAGACAAAAGTTATAAAACAATAAACTTAAAAGTCTTTTGCATATTCCAGCTCCCTTCACTGTGAACTTCTCTTTTTCCCATGTTCCAATGCCTTGCTCTCACTTTCTCCTTTTCACCTTTCTCTCTCTCACTTATCTCCTCTTCCTTGAGATAATACCTTTGGTAACTTCTCTTATAAAGAAAATGTAGCATCTGTTTTCTTCTTGGCTCACTACCTATGTTTGCATATCTAATGATTAATATACTTTAGTAAAGATATATCCATTTACTATCCATTTAACTATTTGACATACAAAAGATCTGGCAAAGCCTTTGGAATTTTGATTTTTAATCCCATCCCTAATAGTAAATGGAATGGAGTAACACAGAGATGATTCTCTCACTGATCTTAATTCTACCATTTTTGTTAGCAAGTGGGAACACATATATGGCATCTGAAATTTAAAAAAAACCTAAAACAAATATTTTTATTAACAGTTGTTTTTAACTTCCAACTGAACTCTAATTCAGTTGGAAGAAAAGGATCCAAGCATAGCTTAACTGAAATATATTGAAAACACAGATATCCAAACATTAATCTTAGTGCCTATCCACTGTAACTTTTTTCCTATTTTAAGGCTTGAAATTGATTTCCACTGATACCAATGTTTTTAGGGTAATGCCTTACATATTTACACACTTGGTGCATATAACAACACAAGTATAATTTTAGATATGTGTGGGAAAGTGCAGAATTATGCATAATTGCTTAAAAGCTATGTGGAAAATATTTGAAATTGTCTGAAAGCACTTTTCATCCATTTAAAAAGTAATTGCTGTCAATGTCAGTGAGGTAGATAGAACAAGTGCTTACTTAAAAAACAGAAGGAAGTAAACAGTTTTCATTATGTATGAAATTGGCTTGTGCTGATAAAAAAATAGAGTCTAGGGAATCTCTCCTCTATCACCTAACACATTATAAATAAGGGGATCTGGGAGATTTAGCAGAAAAGCCAGGAAGACATGTATTTCCTCCTACAGTTGCATATCTTGCTTCAATAAACATTAAGCAAAAAGCAGTATGAGAAGAGAGGGTGGTTAAATTGTATTATTGGAAGATTACTTTCTTTTACTGCACTTTGGAAAACAGAACCCTGGGGAAAAACATTCATCTAAACCTAAACCAAGAGGCAAGAATCGTGGCATCTGCAGTGAGGCTGGGTCTGGAAGCACCGGGCAAGGAGATCTGGCCTAACTTTGGAGCTAGCTCCCGAGCCTGGCTGTGGGGGTCTACACTGTAATATTTGGGGACCAGAGATTGTACAGTGTTTCTCAGAAAGTCATCAAGGTGTACTATATCAAAGGATGTTTTTTCTAATTAAATACAAGCATAGAGAAAAATACACTTCATTGTTCTCCCTTAAGGTAAAAACAAAACCTGTACAAATGTAATTATTCATATGACACCATAAATACCTTTTATTTATAGACATTGATATTAACAACAAATATAGTCATCTTGCATAAATAATTACCTTAGAAAAGGAAATACAGTAGACAGACAGCATGCCATCATGGGTTTGGAGTCAGTTAAATCTAAGTTACAATCCTTTTACTGACTCATAGTAAGTGCTTGACTCTGGACTGGTTATTTAACATTCTAAGCCTTGGTATCTTCACCTTTCAAACAGGACTAATAATCTCATTATTGCAGGGTTACGGTGAGATTATTCTCTTATATACGGTGAGACTAGCATGTGTTCTGCTCAATAAACAGTAAATATTAACATAATTATTTTTGTTTTCTTTGTAGAGACAATGAGTTGATTTATCATTTTGTTTTTATTTTCTATGCTTAGGATATTAAATAATATTTTGAAAGAAGGAATGCATGTATGTTTTGTGAACATAATCCTATACAAAGGAAAATTTTTAAAAATGTTCTTAACCAGAGGATACAAAATATTGCTTCCTTCATGATGTCAGTTTGAGCCTTTCAATAATTACATTATGAAAATGTACAGAGAACAGATATAGAAACACTAGATATTTGCCTGTTTTCAGCTACTCTTTCACTTGAGAAGTAGCCAAAACAAATAGATATATAGGATGCAAAGGCAGCAGATCGCTGTATTATTGTTGGTGATTTTTAACAAATTACTTTGGAATCTGGAGATTTTTTTGTTTGCTTTATTATGGTAAAGTTAATACATACTCTTGAAGCAAAGGGGACCATAAGTTGGCGGATACCAACTTCCTCATCTCTGATTCTACCACTGTGCTGACAGGTGGAAAACATCTGACACAAGAAGAGCCTCTACTGGAAAAAAATGTTTTTCCAATATCTGGAACCTGAAGCAAAGGTAGGTTGAGACAACAGTTTTCAAACTTTCTAAAATGAAAATCTAGCAAGAAATGCATTTATATGTTTTTTAAATTTATTTTTAGTGTACTTTTCTATCACCATTTATCCCTCTTATATATCTACTTTCACCTCTACCCACGTCCCTTGCACCTGCAGTTACCACACTGTTGTCCGTGTCCATGATGCCTTTTTCTTTTTTGCTCAATCCCTCTATCCCCTAATCCACCACACCCCAGAACTGTCAACCTGCTGTCTATGAGTCTGTCTCTATCCTCTATTTTGCTTGTTAGTTCAGTTTGTTCATTAGATTCCACATATGAGTGAAATCATATGGCATTTTTCTTTGTCTGTCTGGCTTATTTCACTTAGCATAATGTTCTCCAGGTCCATCCATGTTGCCACAAAGGGTAAAATTTTATTTTTTATGGCAGAGTAGTATTCCACCGTGCAAATGTCCCATCGTATCTTTATCCTTTCATCTACTGATGGATACTTGGGCTGCTTCCAAATCCTGACAATTGTAAATAACACTGCAATGAGTATAGTTCTTATAGTCTTGTCATAATGTTTTGGGTTTCTTTGGATATATTCCCAGAAGTAGAATTGCTGGATGATAAGGCAGTTCCATTTTTAATTTTTTGAGGTAACTCCATGACTGCTTTTCACAGTGGCTGTACCAATCTGCATCTCCCCAATAGTGTGCTAGTTTTCTCCTTTCTCCACATCCTCACCAGAACTTGTTGTTTATTGATATATTGATGATAGCCATTCTGACCCATATGAGATGATATCTCCTTATGGTTTGAATTTGCATTTCTATGATGATTAGTGATGTTGAACATCTTTACATATGTCTATTGGCCATCTGTATGTACTCTTTGGAGAAGTGTCTATTTAGGTCTTTTGCCTATTTTTTAATTGGATTGTTTGGGTTTTTTTGATATTGAGTATTATAACTTTATGAATTTTGGATATTAACCCCTTATCAGATATAACATCAAATACGTTCTCCTATTCAGTGATTGTCTTTTGCATTGTTGATGGTTTCCTTTGCTGTGCAAAAATCTTTTTATTTTGATGTGGTCTCATTTGTTTATTTTTTTGTTTCCCTTGCCTGAAGACACACACATACACTGAATAAAAAGTTTTCACAAACTATACTTATTTTCCTGAGTGAAACAATTTGATATATTTTGTTCCATTTTAATTATATTTAATGCCCAAATACCATTCAGTGTCCATCTCAGTCTTGAATCTAAGTTCATGAATCAAAGTGAGGAGCAAGTGCATTATTCTTCTGTTCTTATGAACTGCCCTTGGGAAACCACATGCGAATTTATACCTTTCTCTCCCTTTCTATAGGCTGCTTGAGAAAAGTGAAAATTAAATGTTTTTCTTTTTTTTTCTGAATATGTACTTTTCAGAGTTTGAGTCACAGCTTAACATACATACTGAATAGGAAATCTTCTCAAACAACTTATTGTCTTATTATTTTACCCTCAACCCAGGCCTGGATTGATTTTTATGCTTTCAAAACACCTTGTGCACTTCTCTCTTAGTGTTTTTCCATATGGTATATGATAATGATTATATGATGATGATGAATAATGTGCATCTCTGTGTGTGTATTTCCCTACTATATGACTTCTGCAAGGTAGGAATTCAGTCACTAGGAAAGACAATAAATATTAATTTTATGATAAAAGAGTTAGTCTAAACTGGGTAAGAAGGGTTTTTTTTACACTTATAATGATATTCCACCCAATTCTTGAGTATGCTAGCATGCTGCTATATATTCTTATTGTGTACCCAAGATAGTGTATATAAGACAACAGCAAAAAATTAATCTTTTTCAACAAAGCCTGAGATTTTTCATGTATATGTACAATATCAGTGAAGCCAGCACAAATAGATTATCTGTATAAGAACTACCATTATCCAATAAAGTAAATCTTGATCTGCATATATAAATTTTTCTGTGTCATTAGATTTATTTTTAGTTTTATATATCAACTTTTAAAATAGTCACACACTGGTACTCATTATGTGATAATTATTTTAAGTTTATTAAAGAGATATTATATATTTGTAGGAGAAAAATGGCACCAATGTTAGCAATCCCTGCTTCACATTTGGTAGAATTTCACAAAAAAATTAAATATACATTAAGAATAATGCATTACCTGATTTTCCTATTGTCAAAACCATAACAGTTTTACACTCCTCAACTATGAGCTTCTTATACTATAAAAATCAAGTGTAAAAGATTTTATGTCTCTATACTTTCTGAATATAAGAAGAACTTTAACTCACATAAACTTTAGTTGTCTCCAGCTAAGTTTGTGCATGTATGTCAAGGGGAGATGTTGTGTCAGTCCTGGCACAGAGCTGAGCTAGGTTTGAATATGTCTGTGTACTGCAGTCTTCAAATTTATCCAGTGATACTCCATATTTAGAGTGGTTTGTTAGGGTGTGCCCCTGCCACATCCTCAGTGTCTATCGCACACTCAACTTCAGGTCTTTCCTTGGTGTTATTCTTCAGTGAGGGTCTTTCTCCATGTTCTTGTCCCTGTATGAGAAGTAGAGACCTGTTACCTGCTACTCAGTGTTTACTGTCTTGCAGGTGGGTAAGGCTGGCATCTGGAAAGGGGCTTTCTCTCCTTTGAATAAGCCTGAGTCTTAGGCAGGCACCTGCCCTGGTGGTACAGATAGACCCAGTGGTAGGGGAGGAGATAATCTATGTGCAATTAAGAGACAAATCAATGATCCTGTGATCCTGTAGCACCCCCTATCTATAAATGCCTAGACCCAGCATGAATTACTGCACTTCCCCCAAGAGAAGTATTTTTATTATTTTTTGTATTATTTTATTTGCTTATTTATTTAAATTATTTCATTGTTGTTCGATTGCCATTGTCTGCATTTAACCACCACCATTCCCCCTCACCCCAGCCAGACAAACCTCCCTCCCTCCCTTTATTCCAAATGCCCTACCTTGGTTTTGTACATGTGTCCTTTATAGTTGTTCCTGAAAATCCTATACCTCATTATGCCCTCCCACCTCCCCTCTGGATACTGTCAGATTGTTCTTAATTTCAATATTTCTAATTATATTTTGCTTACTTTTTTCTTTTGTTGATTAGGTTCCAGTTAAGGTGAGATCCTATGATATTGGTCCTTCACCACCTGGCTTATTTCACTTAGCATAATGCTCTTCACTCCATCCATGCTGTCACAAAAACTAGGAGCTCTTTCTTTCTCTCTGCTGCACAGTATTACATTGTGTAAATGTACCATAGTGTTTTGATCCACTCATTTACTGATGGGCATTTCAGTTGCTTACAGCCCTTAGCTATTGTAAATTGTGCTGCTAAGAACATTGGGGTGCATAGGTTCTTTTGGATTGGGGTTTCAGTGCTCTTAGGATATGATCCCAGCAGAGGAATTGCTGGGTCAAAAGGTGGTTCCATTTTTAGTTTTCTGAGGAAATTCCATACTGTTTTTCACAGTGGCTACCCCAGTCTGCATTCCCACCAACAGTGCACTAGGGTTCCCTTTTCTTCACATACTCTCCAACACTTGTTTGTTGATTTGTTTATGATGGTCATTCTCACCGGTGTAAACTGGTATTTCATTGTGGTTTTAATTTGCATCTTTCTGATGGCTAGTGACACTGAGCATCTTTTCATATGTCTCTGGATCTTTTGTATGTCCTCCTTGGAGAAGTGTCTGTTCAGTCTTTTGCCCATATTTTAATTGAGTTTTTTGTCTTCCTGGTATGGAGTCATGTGAGTTCTTTAAATATTTTGGAGATCAAACCCTTGTCTGTAGTATCATTGGCAAATATGTTTTCCCATATACTTGGTTTTCTTTTCATTTTAATGTTGTTTTCTTTAGCCATGGAGAAGATTTTTAATTTGATGAGGACCCATTTGTTTTTTCTTTCCTTTATGTCCCTTGCTTTAGGGGACATATCAGTGAAAATATTGCTGCATGGAATGTCAGAGATTTTCCTGCCAATGTTTTCCTCTAGGACTTCTATGGTGTCATGACTTATATTTAAGTCTTTTATCTACCTTGAATTTATTTTTCTGTATGGTGTGTAAGTTGTTGATCAAGTTTCATGTTTTTGTGTGTAGCTGTCCAGATCTCTCAACATCATTTGTTGAAAAGTCTATTTTTACTCCATTTTATTCTTCTTACCCCTTTGTCAAATATTAAATGACCATAGAGACTTGGGTTTATTTCTGGGCTCTCTATTCTGTTCCATTGGTCTATGTGTCTGTTCTTATGCCAGTACCAGGCTTTTTTGATTATAGTGGCCTTGTATTACAGTTTGATATCAGGTATTGTGATCCCTCCTACTTTATTCTCCTGTCTCAAAATTGCTACAGCTATTTGGGGTCATTTATGGTCCCATATATATGCAAATTTCTGAAATGTTTGTTCTATATCTGTGAAATATGTCATTGGTAATTTAATAGATATTGCATTGAATCTATAAATTGCTTAGAGTAGTATAGACATTTTATAATGTTGATTCTTCCAATCCATGAGCATGATCCATTCTTCCATTTATTTGTGTCTCCCTTATTTTTTTCTTCAGTGTTGTGTACTTTTCTGAGTACAGTTCTTTTACTTCATTGATTAGATTTATTCCTAAGTACTTTATTTTTCTTATTATATCAAATGGGATTTTTTTTCTGATTTCTGTTTCTGATGTTTCATTGTTGGTATACAAAAATGCCTTTGATATCTGAATATTGACTTTGTATCCTGCTGTTTTATCAAATTCATTTATTAGGTTAAGCAGTTTTTTGGTGGAGTCTATAAGATTTTCTATGTACACTATCATGTCATCTGCAAACAATGACAGTTTTGCTTCCTCCTTTCCAATTCGGATGCATTTTATTTCTTTTAATTTCCTGATTGCCATGGCTAGGACTTCCAATACTATGTCAAATAAGAGTGGTGAAAATGGGCATCCTTGTCTTGTGCCTGATCTTAGTGGGAAAGCTCCAAGTTTTGCCCACTGAGTATGATGTTCACTGTAAGTCTCTCATACAAGGCCTTTATTATGTTGAGGAATGCTCCCTCTATTCCCACTTTGTTAAATGTTTTTATCATAAATAGGTGCTGTACATTAGCAAAAGCTTTTTCCACATCTATTGCTATGATCATGTGATTTTTGTCTTTTGTTTTGTTTATGTGATGTGTTACGTTTATTGATTTGCAAATATTGTACCATCCTTTCATCCCTGGGATGAATCCCACTTGATCATGGTGTGTGATCTTTTGAATGTATTCCTGGATGTGGTTTGCCAATGTTTTGTTGAGCATTTTAGTGTCTATGTTCATCAGTGATATTGGCCTGAAGTTTTCTTTGTTTGTGTCTTTATCTGGTTTTGGGATTAGGATGATGTTGGCTTCATAAAAAGAGTTTGGGAGTCTTCCATCTTCACGGATTTTTTGAAATAACAGAAGGATAGGGGTTAGGTCATCCTTAAATGCTTTGTAAAGTCCTCCTGTGAAACCATCAGGTCCAGGGCATTTGTGTGTCGGGAGTTTTTTTTATTACTGCTTCAATTTCATTTGCTGTTATTGGTCTGTTCAGGCTCTCTACTTTCTTCTTCATTCAGTTTTGGAAGATTGTATTTTTGTAGAAATCTGTCCATTTCACCTAGGTTTTCAAATTTCTTGGCATACAGTTCTTCATAGCAATTTCTTACAGTACATTGTATTTCTGTGGTATCAGTTGTAATCCCTCCTCTTTCATTTCTGATTGTAGTTATTTGGGTCTTCTCTCTTTTTTTCTTGATGAGTCTGCTTAAAGGCTCATTGATTTTGTTTATCTTTTCAAAAAATCATCTATAGGATTCATTGATTCTTAGAACTGTGCATTTAGTCTCTATGTCATTTAATTCTGCTCTGATCTTGGTCATTTCCTCCCTTCTACTTGCTCTGGGCTTTGTTGGTTGTTGTTCCTCAAGCTCTTGCAGGTGTAGGGTTAGGTTGTTTATTTGAAATGTTTCTATATTTTTTAGGTAGACCTGTATCCCCATGAACTTCCCTCTCAGGATTGCTTTCACTGTATCCCATAAGTTTTGGGCTGTTGTGAGTTCATTTTCATTTGTTTCTGGAAACTTTTTGATTTCTTCCTTAATCTCATTCTTGACCCATTCATTGTTTAATAGCATGCTATTCAATCTCCATGAATTTGAGTGTTTCGCAGTTTTTACCTTGAGGTTGGTTACTAGTTTCAGTCCCTTGTGGTTGGAGAAAATGCTTGATATGATTTCAGTTTTCTTGAATTGTTGAGGCTTGTTTTGTGTCTTATTGTGTGGTCTATCTTTGAAAATGTTCTATGTGCATTTGAAAGAATGTGTATTTTGCTTCTTTGGGATGAAAGGCTCTGTATATATCAGTTAAGTCCATTTCATCTAGGCCATTGTTCAATGCCACAATATCTTTGTTGGTATTTTGTTTGGAAGTTCTATCCATTTTTGACAATGGTGTGTTAAAAATCCCCTACTATAATTGTGTTATTGTCAATATCTTTGTTGAAGTCCTCCAAGATTTTCTTTATGTATTTGGGTGCTCCTATGTTGTGTGCATATGTATTTACAATGTTTATGTCTTCTTGATAGATTCTTCCCTTGAGTATTATGAAGTGACCTTCTGGGTCTCTTTTCATGGCTTTTTTTTTGAAGTCTATTTCGTCTGATGTGAGTATTGCTACCCTGGCTTTTTTTCCTGTCCATTTGCTTGGAATATTTGTTTCCAGCCCTTCACTTTCAGTCTGTGTAGGTCTTTTGATCTGAGGTGGGTCTCTTGTAGGCAGCATATGTGTGGGTCATGCTTTCTTATCCATTCATCTATTCTATGTCTTTTCATTGGAGCATTTAATTCAATTTATGTTTAAAGTTATTATTTTTTAAGGTTAGGAACTTATTTTTAGGGAAAGGGAAGGGAGGGAGGAAGAAAAGGAGGGCAATATCAATGTGTGGTTGTCTCTTGTCCGTCCCCTACTGGGGACCTGGCCTGCAACCCAGGTGTGTGCCTTAGATTGGGAATCAAACTGGTGACCCTTTGCTTCACAGTCTGGCATTCACTCCATTGAGCCACACCATCCAGGGCTAACATTATTATTGATAGGTACTTAATTGCCATTTTTTCATTTCTATGTTCCTCTCTCACTCTTTTTCTTCCTTTCCTTAAAGCAAACCCTTTAGCATCTCTTGGAGAGCTGTTTTGGAGGAGGTGTAATTTTTGAGGCTTCTCTTGTCTGGGAAGCTCCTTATTTGGCCTTCCATTTTGATTGAGGGCATTGCTGGATAAAGTAGTCTTGGTTGCAGACCTCTGGTTTTCATTACTTGGAGTACTCCTTGCTATTCCCTTCTGGCTTAGAGTGTTTCCATTGAGAAGTCAGCTGCTAGCCTTATTGAGGCTCCCTTGTATGTTACTTCCTGTTTCTCCCTTGTTGCCTTCAAGATTCTCTCTTTTTCTTGGAATTTTGCCATTTTAATTATGATGTATATTGAAGTGGGACTCTTTGGGTTCCTCTTGATTGGGACCCTCTGTGTTTCATGGATTTGTATGACTTTTTCTCTCATCAAATTAGGGAACTTTTCCATCATTACTTTTTCAAATAGGTTTTCTGTCCTTTGCTCTTCTTCTTCTCCTTCTGGCATCTGTATTATACAGATGTTATTCCATTTCATTTTTTTCTTGGATTTCCCTTACCCCCTCTTCATTCTTTCTGAGTCTCCTTTCCTTTTCTTGCTCTTTCTGGGTGCTTTTTTCTACCTTGTCCTCCAGCTCATTTACTCAATCCTCTGCTTCATCGATCTTGCTTTTGATTCCTTCTACTGTGTTCTTCAGTTAAGAAATCTTATTCTTCATTTCCTTTTGGCCCTTGTTGGTTGATTCTATTTACTTTTTCATGTTGATATAGTTTGCAGTAAGTTCATTGTAGTTTCTCTGTAGTTTTTGTTATTCTCTGTTATCTCACTGAGCTTCCTGATGACCATTGCTTTGACCTCAATATCTGATAGTTGACTTGCTTCTATTTCATTTAGCATTCTTTCTGAGACTTCCTCATTTCTTTTTTTTAGGGATTGTTTCTTTGTCTTCCCATTGTTTGTGAGACTCTTCTTGTTAGCCTCTGCTTCTTAAATTGATCTGTTCTGACTCTCTGGGTTTATGGTGTGAACTTATATAGTAGACGACCTGTGAAATTCAGTGGTGCGGTCTCCTTGATCTGAGATCACTGGTCTTGGGCTTTCATTTATGTTGGCTCTGTGTATGTCTTGGTGTTTTGATTGTTGTTGGGTCTTTCTTCAGTGGTTCTTTCCTTTCAGCTGGTTAAATGATGGTCATTCCATCCACCACATCTTGTATTGTGTTGTGCAAGTGTGGACAGGTTGTGTTGAAGCTGGTTCTTCTGTTTGTATGAAGTTATGAGGCTTCTCTCTTGTTCTTGTTCAGTTTTTTATTGTGGGTAAATTCTCCTCTGTTTAGTTGTAATTCCAGACCGGTCCTGGATGAAGGTTAGTGTGGCTTCTGCTCACTCCTTCACCTTTTTTGGTTATTATCTGTTGGTGGTTCCTGGTGGGTGTCCTCTTCCAGCAGGTATACTGGTGTTCACAGCCCCCACTGTCTAATTTTTCAATGTCCTCTACTGTTTTGGCCCCCAACCTTCATATATGCTTGGATACTGTTGACTATTCACTCTGTTCCTCAGAAGTTCACTAGGTGTTCCACCCATGTGCAGGGGGCAGTGGACTCCACTCCCACCTATCTTGCTGCCATCTTCTCAAGAATTCTGGTTTTATTTTAGTTTTATATCCTGTTCCTTTTCCCACTGCAATGGGTTTTCATGTGGGAAATGCATTTTTTGTGCCTCTTCTACAGAAGGGCAAACCTTTCATTTTATAGTAGAGGTAGTGGAAATTATTCCCTCACTGGTTGCTGGCCACCTCCTCTAGGCCTTATACTGCAAGGGATACTTTCTGAGCACTGTAGCCAATGTTCTGTTGAGTATTTTGAAGAGGTCCCTGAAGATAACTGTAAGTGCATCTGAATTTTCCTTGTATCTGCATCCTCTTTCCCAAAGTTTCATATTTGTCACTAGCCCATACTCCACTTAAAAGTACTTGTTTAAAGCCGAATTCTTATTGGTGTCCAGCAGTGTTTGTCCAATAAGAAAGTGCTTTGAGCTTCATCTGTCCTGAAACTGATTGTCTTTCATAGATTTTGAGCTAGTTCTTTGGGCTGTAAACGTAGCTCCTTGGTGGGTGCAAGAAGAGTTATGAATTTACTGATTGTCCATCATTCTCTGGGTGATGGTATTAGTTAATTGGTAGGAATGATGCTCCTTTTAGCTTTCTACATCCCGAATAAAAGCCAAAAGTAGTGTGCTGGTAATATGTGCAGATGTATATCTAAATCAAACACACTACATTGCATAATTGCATCTAAATTAATTATGTGGCAGCTTTTATTTAGTTCATTTAACATTAGAATGCCAGTATTTCTACAGTGGCATAAAGAAATAAATTAAAGATGACCACTAATTTCCTACATCAGCTAAGAGTTGGCTTTTCTTTTTTAAATACAAGAACAATATATTTATAATGGCATTCACAGGCTTATTGGCCACCTTTAAAGACTTAGTTTTTTATTTCATATAAGGCTTTCATTTCTTCAATTAAAAAAGTTGCTACCATAGAGGGTTCCAGAACTTAATTCTCATATTTAAAGTAGGATTATTTCATGATTTTTGTAGCCATGATATTCAAATATTGTTACTATTTGAAATGGAGATATTAAAATAACAGGTGCAAAAATGGTGTTATATTTAATACTATCAATATTTAATTATCAATACATTTACAGAATTTGTGATTCATTTATGATTATATTAACTTATTAATAACACCTATCCTATTTTGGGCCCACAACACCTCTTTCTAATTTGGTATAACTGTTGGATATCAACACAATGTTTGTCCACATGCTTATGCAGACTCAGACTTATTTTTTTAAATATCTGGTATATTCACTGTTGTGTAAAAACAAATGTTTCTCTCTTAATTTTTTAAATTATTTCTGTCTTAAATTTTTACAACCTGATATCAAATGTATGATCTGCATATCTTGCTGTGAAAATGATTTTTTCTTTAATTAATAGTTATAATAATACCTTATCAACGGGTAAAATAAAACTATTAACTGTAATCCACACTCACAAAAATCTCAATAAAAATATTTGATATTTTGGAGAGATACTTGGGCCCTGCCAAGAAACTCTTGTCCATTGTAAAGAGAGTTAAGTGTAGTAAGTTGACTTTTTAGAATATATCCACCATAGTCTGATGATGAATGGATACTTAGTGAAAGCTTAGGTTGAAAATTCTTCCACATTATTTAAACTATCTTTTTAGTGTTGCATAATCTAAGTTTTTCTAGATTATAGCACTTAGGACCAGTATATAAATACTGTCAGTGTATATAGACTTAATTATAAACACTTCTATTTTTTCAGAGGGGAAGCATTAATGCTGTCCATCTATCTTCTGCAAAACCCAAATGGAAGCAGCTGCTAATTATGTTACTTAATTAGCCCTGTATTAAAATCTGTATAATCAATACATGCTAGACTTGGTGTCAATAAGAAGAATATCCTTTCAAAAACAACTGGTATATTTTGTTGTTTGGACAATGATAACAATATATAGTTCTATATTTTCTTTCCTGCTATTGTTCAGAAAAATCTATAACTTAACCAAAGTGTTCATGATTTGTATTTATTTGTTTTTCTGGGGACTATTTCAATGATTTATTTTTACTTATATATAATATTTATTTCAACATTATAAATCAACAGTATTTTTACAGTTAAAAGAAAATCATTTTAAAATAAGTGATAATCAATTAGAAGCTTTTTTTATTTAAGTGTACACAGTTGACAGGTCATTGATATTTTGACAAACTCTAATTTACTTACGTCTTTTGCAGGATATAATTGTTTAGTTCTTACTGCTTAGCCTGCTTGTTTTATGATGAAGAATGTTTAATCTGAAACTTGGTTCACAGATACTTTTATTGAATTAAAAAGTGTGATCACCACTGATAACACAATAGAGAAAATTTCATTTTAAGACAGTAAAGTTTAGTGTAGTATTAGGAGGGAAGTTCTCTAACAGGAATTTCAACACTTGAGCCTAGCACTGATTATTATTTGTGTGTTTGCTACTTAATCTCTTTAAGACAGTTTCTCCACCCATTAAATAGTACTATAATAATGGCAGCTGCTACCAAAGGCTGTTGTGAATATTAGTATACATTCATGCAAAACACTAAACATTGTGTCTAATTCTTATAGTCTCAGTAATATTAAGGAGGTTCCACAAATGGGACAGGTAGAACATCTAAGTGAAGTCTTGCAATAACTTCAAATTCCTTTTAACTTCTTTATGTAATAATTTTTTTTCTCTAATCTGAATGTTTTGTGGGGAGCGTTAATGACTTTCTCTGATGTACAAGTGTATATTTTAATACACAAAATTTGGAAAATACAGAAAAACCAAAGCTGTAAATACAAATGATCATTTTTATAACTAAGAAATAATTAATATTTGATGCTTTTATTTTCAATTTTAATTCTCATAAATCAAAGAATATAAACATATATAATTGAAAGCATAGAAATAAGTGGGATAATGCATGACAGCCACTGGGGATAGATAAATTGATAAAAAGAACAGCTTTTTCCTTTAAAATATATGGTCAGTGGAAGAAAATATTTGCAAGTCATATATCTGATAAGGAGTTAATATCCAGAATATATAAACACTTCTACAACTAAAAAAAAAAAAGAACAAGCTGATTCAAAAATGGACAGAGGACCTGAAATTGGCAATTCTTTAACTGGTCAAGTCTTTTTACCTTTTAAGTGACAAATTTTGTACTTAAAAATAGATTTAATAGCTTTGCCAATTATTGAACATAGAAGGCAGAGTTTCCCATTGTCATTTGCAGTATGTGCCACACCTTGATCCAGGTATATCCAGAGTATTGGTTCATTCTTTATTGAAACTCTATCTGGTTGAAATGTCAGAAAAGATGTTTTGTTAACCTCAGATATCTTTTCTGGGTATTAATTAAAATGAGTGAATTAGAATCCTTTATTGTTCTATTGTCCTAATAAGACTATTGAGCATAATAGTGCTGATGCAAGAATTGTTCCTTATCCCAGGATCAATAGTCTCTTCAGTCAATGATATCACTCTGATACATATGGATCAAAAAATGTAATATTAAGAAAATTTTAAAATCTTTAACTGTGAAGTGAGTTTTGGAATTATTTTAGGAACTGAGAATTCTGTTAATATTTTAAGCTTATTCTCCCACTCATGTTTTTAAGACAAGATAGAGTAAGCTTCTTGGACCTTACATATTGTCTATTATAATGCCAAATTACCAGTGACCTTCCTGACAGCAATGTTATATGAACAACTCAACAAATAGCTATTATATGTTTATTTAAGTCTTTTTGCTCTATTACTAAACTATAATTCATTGCTTGAATGGACAAACACAAAATATTACATAAAAGTCAAGTTTAAATGCAAAGCCCTTTTCTTTTTTACAGTTAACATTGCTATCTATCTGCAAAGCTAGAAAGTTATTTTCCAGACCAGTACTTGAAACTTCCATTCATCATTTTCTCAAACAAATCTGCCTTTTAGCACATTTCTCCCTGTCAGTGAGTCCTCCTAGCATTTTACTTTGAGCAGTGCTTGCATTTATTTTTTGACAGGGGTTGGCTTTATCACAAAACTATCCATTTAGATTGCTAAACTTCACATAATAATTGTTGACTAAGCCAATACCCTCTCCTTTAAAACTTTGAAATACAATGCAAGTACTGCATGTTTTTACCACCTGACATTTTAATTTCATGGAAGGATCAAATAGACATTTAGACCTAATTTCTATCACCCTGTGGACTAGTTCAGTCACCACAAGTTAATGCTTTGAATATCATAGATCAAAGGCATTCATTATTTTTTAAAAAAATGCATTTTCAGTATGCCCCAATTAGTTCATTCTGAATACCTAGAAATGTTTATATCAAGGTATGTAGAATGATTGAATTATAAATCTAGGGTGCATCTTAAACTAATCTCTCTCCTTCACAAACACCCAAATATATGCTGATTGCCCACATTCACTGTTTTCTGAATATTCTACAATCATCATTATCTTCTCTTCATAGCCACTTTCTCCATAGTACACCATCACATGGTGTCACCTGGACTATTGAAACAGTCTCCAGACTTTTATTTGTGCTGTGATTCTTGCTTCTTCCAAATTGTTCTCTGCAGTAGTATCAAAAAGAGCTTTCTAAGAACAAAATGCAGGCTGGCTAACCCATGTGTCTAGGGCCTTAATATGACATAAATTAAGCTCTGTTTCCTGGAACATACCTATTAGAAATTCAACCTTTCATACATCTTGCTGCACATTTCACTCTAATTACATAAAATAATAATAGTAATACTAATAAAAATAATGGTAAAAAAGAACTATTAATGTTTTGGTACTTTGTGCTACATATACTAAGCTTTTTGCATGAATCTTCTCATGTAATCACAATCTAAATAATCTAAGAAATTCATATTTTAAAATTCCACTTTATAGATAAGCAAATTTGTGTTTAGGAGGTGGAGTGACAACCAAAATTAAAGAACAGTGTCAGTATTTAACCTTATTCCTGACTCAAAAGCCAAACTTTTAGTGACTGTGCATTGGTTTATACTTTTCTACATTTAATCCACCCTCTATTATCTTTCATGTTCCAGAATTCAGCTTGTGAGTAACCTCTCTGTGAAGCCTTTCTTATAATATGTCTAGGCTTAATTTATTGAATAAATTGACTGTGTGTCATTTTATAAATTCACTGTATTTTAAACTTCTTTTGATATTCCAGACTTCAATGTATGAGTTGTATTTTCCTATGCATAGGTTTTGAAAATTCTGTGGTAAAATAAGAATGAATAAAATCAATGATTGTGTGTACATTACTAAATTGAAAATAGTTTATCATGGCAAAGACCATCCTTTGTTTTAAGGTAATGATGTTCTTCCCTTTGAAATATTAAAATTTTCTCTCTAATGTGAAATAACAGAATTTTAAATATCCTTAAAAAACAAAAATCAATACAATGAACCACTCCCTTAATTTTAGAATATTAAGTAATGGAATTTAGTAATATGAGAATTTGTTTTCTACACTGAAACTATTATAGGAACTTAAATTTATTTATAAGTAGATTCTTTTCTAGAGTAAAAGCTCTTTAAGAGTCCTTTCCTATCATTTTTTTTTTCAATTCCTGGGACTGTTCTGCTTTCTATTTGCAGTGCATCCTTTATTAATGTTGCTTTTGAATGTAAAAACATACTGTAAATGTTTTTTCACATTACAAATTTTCTGTAACATGCTGTCAGCCAGATGTGTATACCTTATTTCTTGCTACTAACACTACTGTTATTATTACTACAATTACCAAACCTGCTCTGTTACATTACCATGTAAATGTTTCCTGTGCAATATCCCCTCCTATCCCCACATAAACACATGTGGCAGCAGATGGGACAGAGTTAATTATTTTAATTTACAAAAGAATGTGAAGCTCGGGGAGATAAAATGTTTGCTAACAGTTCATCAATTATTAAGTTACAGAATTGGAATCAGAACCTGATCCTTTTGTCAGTCCCGTGAACGTTCATGCACATGTCAGCACATCACGCGCAGCTTCTTCCTTCAGAAACTAGTTCATAAGGACATTGGCGGCAAGGACTGCTTTGAATATTTTCTCACAGCAGATATTTTAACAATAATAATCAAGGTGGGTGAACTAAAGCAAACTGTAGTTTATTTTTGGAGATTTCTAAATCAGGATTCTTTTCTAAACTTCTCAGATAAATGTTACCAGGGTTAATACTACATCAATTAGCTGAAATGTTCTCATTTAAAACTAAATGTTTTGGGCTTTTTTTCATTACCTGTTCTTTATAAATGAATGTACTGAGTGTTTTCAAGTCTCATAAACACCTTTCTTTTTTTTTTTAATTAATTTAAGGTCAACTCAGAAGAAAAGACAAATGATGGACACGTTTCATTCTGCAAAAGAATCAAGGAGCTCACTTACAATCTGAAGGTGTTCTCTAAGAGCTGATGCAACATGCAATGTTGACAAAATGAGACAGGAATATGCTCTTATGTAAACTGCAGACTAAAGGTACCAAAAATGGTCTAAATATATTTTGTTATCTTAAAAGAATTTTTTTAATTAAGACTTTATTTTTTAGAGCAGTTTAATCTTTGTAGCAAAATTGAGGAAAGGGTACAGAGAAATCTCACGTACCCTCTACCCCTAAACATGCATAACCTCACCTATCGTTAATGTCCCCCTCAGAGTGACACAGTGTTTACAATTAATGAACCTACATCGATATTTCAACATCACCCAAAATTCACAGTTTACATTATGGTTCACTCTTCGTGTTATACATTCTATGGGTTCGGACAAATGTATGACTTATATACATCATTATGGTATTCTGTGCAGTATTTTCAATGCCTTGAATATCCTCTGTGCTCCACCTATTCATCCCCCATGCTTAGTTCTACAAATCACATACATTTTTCTCCTTTTAAAATTTTTTTATTGTTGTTCAATTATAGTTATCCCCATTTTTCCCCATCACTCTCCCCTGCCCTACCCACCCCCAGCCTTCCACATTCAATCATCTCTCCCACTATTGTCCATGTCCATGGGTACTTTATACATTCATGTTCCTTAACTTGACCCTTCCCCTTCTTTCCCCCATTATCCCCCTCCTATCTACCCTGGTTACTGTCAGTTTGTTCTTTATTTCCATGTCTCTGGTTCTATTTTGCACTTATCTTTTTCTTGTCTCTATAGTCTTGCCTTTCCAGAATTTCATATAGTTTGAATCAGACAGTAAGTAGCCTTTTCAATTCAGCTTTTTTACTTAATAACATGCATTTACTTTTCCTCTGTGTCTTCTCCTGGCTGCATAGTTCATTCCTTTTTAGAACAGAATAATGTCCCATCATCTGGATGTACCACAGTTTATCCATTAACTCACTGAAGGACACTTTGGTTGCTTCCGGGTTTTGGAAATTATGAAAGTGGCTACAAACATCCATGTGTATGTTTATATATGGAAATAAGTTTTCAAATCCTTTGGGTAAATACCGAGGAGCTTAATTGCTGGATCATATAGTAAAAGTATGTTTTGTTTTGTAAGAAATTGCCAGTTTTCTGAAGTGTCTGTACTATTTTGCATCCCCACAGCAATGAATGATAGTTCCTATTGCTGTTCATCCTTATTAGCATATGGTGTTGCACGTGTTCCAGATTTTCTCTTAGGTGAATAGTGTTATCTCACTGTTGTTTTAATTTGCATTTCCTTCATTACATATGATATTGAGCATTTTTATATGCTTACTTGTCATCTGCATATTTTCTTTTTTAAATATATTTTACTGATTATGCAATTACAATTGGCCCATTTCCCCCCCTTTATTCCCTTCTGTCCTGTAACCCTATAGCCACATTCCCCCACTTATTTCATATCCGTGGCTCATACTTATCAATTACTTGGCTTCTCAATTTCATATACTATTCTTAACCTCCCCCTGTCTATTTTGTACCTACCAATTATGCTTTGTATTCCCTATACTTTTTTCCTCATTCTCCCCCTTCCCCTCCTTGCTGATAACCCTCTATGTGATCCCCATTTCTGTGATTCTGTTCCTCTTCTAGTTGTTTGCTTAGTTGGTTTTTGTTTTTGTTTTTTAAGTTCAGTTGTTGATAGTTGTGAGTTTGTTGTCATTGTACTGTTCATATTTTTTATCATCTTTTTCGTAGATAAGTCCCTTTAACATTTCATATAATAATGGCTTGGTGATGATGAACTCCTTTAACTTGACCTTACCTGGAAAGTGCTTTATCTGCTCTTCCATTCTAATGGAGAGCTTTGCTGGATAGAGTAATCTTGGATGTAGGTCCTTGCCTTTCATGAATTTGAATACTGTTTTCCAGCCCCTTCTTGCCTGCAAGGTCTCTTTTGAGAAATCAGCTGATAGTCTAATGGCAACTCTTTTGTAGGCAACTGTCTCCCTTCTCTTGCTGCTTTTAAGATTCTCCACTTATGTTTCATCTTGGGTAATGCAATTATCATGTGCCTTAGTGAGTGTTTTCTTGGCCCAACTTCTTTGGGACTCTCTGAGCTTCCAGGACTTTCTGGAAGTCTATTTCCTTTGCTAGATTCAGGAAGATCTCCTTCATTATTTGTTCAAATAAGTTTTCAATTACTTGTTCTTCTCTTTCTGGCACCTCTCTGATTTGGATGTGGTAATGTTTAAAGTTGTCCTGGAGATTCTTAATCTTCTCACTTTTTCAAATTCTTGTTTCTTTATTGTGTTCTGATTGAATGTTTATTTCCTCCTTCTGCTCCAAATTTTTTATTTGAGTCCTGGTTTCATTCCCTTCACTATTGATTCCCTGTATATTTTTCTTTATTTCACTTTGCATAGCCTTCACTTTTTCCTCTAGTTTGCAACCATAGTCAATCATTTCTGTGAGCATTCTGGTTTTCAGTGTTTTGAACTCTGCATCTGATAGGTTGGCTATCTCTTCATTGTTTAGTTCTATTTTTGGAGCTTTGATCTGTTCTTTCATTTGGGCCATGCTTATTTGTCTCAGCAACTGATTCACTGTAAGAGGAAAATCCTTAAATATTCACCAGTGTGGGGCCACTCATGTGGCTGCCTTGTGGAGCTGTAAGTGGGTCAGTGGTCAGAGGAGGAACAATGACACTTGCTTGGCTCTCAGCTGGCTTTCAGTCAGTTCCCCTGCTACCCACAAGCAAATTAGGCTCTTATGATGCTGATTTCCAGGTTGGTGGGTTTGTGTACATTCTAGGACCCTGTGCATATCTCCAAGGAACTCTCCTGTGAGGCTGGGAGTTTCTCTCACCACTGCAAATCCCACAGATTTTTACAGTCAGAGGTTCTGAGGCTTTATTTCCCCATGCTAGAACCCTGGGTTGCGTAGTCTGTCTCACTCCCCAGTTGTTTCTCCCAGTTATCTGCTCACAAATGTGGGACTGACTGGTCCAGCAGCCACTGTCTTGCCTATTCCAGACTATCAGCTGTGGTTTCATCTGCCTGGTCCTCCAGCCACTGCCTTGCTGTGTGTCCTCTCCACCCTGCCTGCCTGTCTCTGCCTCTCCTACCAGTCTAAATGAATGTTTCTTCTTCAACTTCTTGTTCATCAGACTTCCATACAGTTCAATTTTCTGGCAGTTCTGGTTATATTTTGTTTTTAAATATGGTATTACTTTCTTTTGGTTGTGTGAGGAAGCAAAGTATATCTACCTATGCCTCCATATTGGCCAGAAGTCTCCATAGGTATATTTTCTTAAATGAGGTATCTGTTAAGGTCTTTAGCCCATTTTTTAATTGGGTTTTCTATTTTCTTATTGTTGAATTTTAAGAGGTCTTTTTAAAAATATTTTGAATAATCATTTATCGGATGTGTCTTTTGAAAATACTGTCTTTTGTGTGTTAGGCTTATCTTCTCATCTCAACATTGTCTTTCACAAAGGAGATTAGAATATATTTTCAATATTTGAAACCCTTCACGTCCAAATATACCTGAGTCAATGAAAAGATATAAAATTTTAACAGTTCATAAAGATTATCTTACTTTATAATTTTAAAGATGAAAATACTTTAAGTGAAACTGACCCTAAGCACAAAATTATGAGTTGATTTAGGATATGACACCAAGAAATCTGGCATCTTTTGACAATAATATATTGTTAACCTTAAATGTTTCTCCTAAGTTCCTTTTTTATGCCTTCTCATTTGATCAGGATTTCACTTTAAATCAATAAAATTTCAGTTTATTTTGCACATATGAATTACTATATATATATATAACAAAAGGTTAGCTTAATGGGGAACTTAAGAAGGACTTACATAGGCAGGTGAGTTTTCAAAAAAATTAAATATTTATAATCAGAATTTTCAGAGGAACATCAAGACTATACTCTCTAAAAGAGTACTATGAACTTAGATTAATGTATGCATATTAAGAGACACATTATGACTTTAGTGAACACTAGGGACTCGGCTTTGGAGTCTCCTTCCTTTATAAAATATTATAAAATGTTATATAAAAATATTTTAAATGTTATGACTGCATTGGTAGAAGATAAAATTTAATACAGATTACATTGATTATCATGCATCTACAACTATTATTATAAATTTTTCTTTCTGATATTAAAAGAGATTAAAATTAAATCATTGTTGTGTGTCCCAAATATCATGGGCCCTAGGCACTGTGCCTGATGAATAAGACACTCCATTACATATTACTCATTACTTTAGTAATTTTTATTGATTTCAATTTTATCCTCAAAATTTACTGCTTCCCATTCTATTAGGAAGCCAAAATTGACCAATATATTAATAATAGCTAGCATTGTTTGCACAGGTGATTACTCTATACAATACTTACTCAGGTTGTTCTAAGTATTTTTACACATATTAGCTAATTTGAATTTTTCTAACAAGCATAAGAGGAAGTATTAATTATACAACATTTTGGTTGTTGCATCTTCATAAAAAATTTCCAAAACTTAATGTTGTAAAAGGGCAATTATTTTATTTTGTTCACAGTTTTGTGGGTTAGGAATTTTGTAAGGGCTCACTTGAGTAATTCTTGCTTAGCGAACTCTATGAATTTATAGTCAGATAACAGTTGGGACTACAATCATCTGATGCTTGAACTAACTGGATTTCCAACATGGCTGGCAATTGATGTTGGCTGCTGGCTAGGAGCTCAACTAGGGCTGTTGCTGACAGAAGTGAATTCATACAGATCTCATGTTCTTGACATAAGTGAATTCATGTAGGCTGGCTTCCCTCAGGGCACATAGGAAACACTAGGTAGAAATTCTATGTCCCCTTCTGACTCAGCCTTGGCAGACAAAGCAACACTTTTGTTGTGTTCTATTGGACACAGTGCATCTTGAAAGGCAGTTCAAAGTCAAGAGTAAGAGACATAGACCACACTTCTCAATGGAAAAAGTGCCAAAGCATTTACAGGCTTTTTAAAAAACTGTCATAATTCCCTACTGAGCTTTGAAAAAACTGACATTTAACATATTTTCCAATGATTATATGACTTATAAGTGGAGGATATAGAATTTAAACCCAGGCAATTCTTGATCCAGAGAACTCTTAACTACTCTTCTGTAGAGCGACATTTGAGAGAATATTAATATCGTCCACATATCCACTCTGTGCTGTAATATGTCAAATTGATTTACGTAAAATCATGCAATTTTAAAATTCATTTAGCCTAACACCATCATTTAAAGCAGGAGTAGGCAAATTATTGCCCAGGGACCATATCTGGTCCATTATCTATTTCAGTAAATAAGATTTTTGTTGGCACAAAACTTCATCTGTTTTTTAACATGTTTTCTATGACTGCTTTTCTGCTTACATGACAGACTTCAGGGATTATGAAAAAGATTATCTGCCCCTGAAAGCCTGTAATATTTATTATCTGGCCACTGTTAAAATATTTTCCAACTCCCATTTAAAAAATCAAGTGTTACTCCCAGGTCAGGTGGCTAAGTTGGTTGGAGCATTGTCCCATACACCAAAAGGTTGTAGGTTTGATCCCTGGTCAGGGAACATATAGATTTAAAAAAAAAAACAAAAAAACGAGGTGTTAAGAGAGAACACAGGCATCACAGTAAGAGATTACATAACTAGCCCATTATTACTAAATGGGTTAGTGCAAGGATTGGTACTACTACATAAGTAGTTTCTCTAAAGTGAACAATCATTTCCATTTTATAATGTCTTCACTTCTTGTCCTAGTGTTACAGGGTATAGCCAACAGGGGGGCCCCAAAGAGGGATTTGGAATGGGGCCCAGAGCTCAGGGTGTCCAGGAAATATTAGGATGTCCTCAACCTACCCCACAGGTGTGGGCTGGGGGTTGGGACAAATGGAGCAGGGCTATTGAGAGCTGTTTTGCATAGCAACAGCTTTGCAGCTAACCTCTGGCATGGTCATTTAACATATCTATAACTTTTAACTGGTTACATAGATATGTTAAATAGCTGTGGCCATGCTCTGAGCCAGGGGGATGAAAGTAACTTCCCCCTCAAGGTGTAACTAGGGGGCAGGTCCCCCAGTTACAGCACCTGTGTGGGAGCTTGGAGAAGATTGGCTCCATGGCATGAGGCCATGCCTGCGCAGACTCACTATGGCAGCCCAGTAAAGCTGGAAGGATATGAGAGTGCTGGCAAGTGTAGCCAATTGTGGGAGGAGTCAGAAATGGGGCTGGAGAGGGAGATTGGCATGGGGATTTAAACTGAGATGGGGCAGCCATAGAAGGGAGAACCACGTGGTTTTGGCAGAGTGGAGACTCCTGCAGCCATTGTGCAGAGAGGACCATGTGGCTGTGGCAGTGAAGGAGAGCTACATGGCTTTGCCAGAGTGGGGACCCCCACAGCTTTAAAAGGGGAACCACCACCCAGCTTTAGCTGGAGATCCCGGGGACACAGCTGGTTGTGCCGGGAACCGAGGGAAGCCTACCAGCCGAGACGGATTACTGAGAAGAACCGGGGGCTGCCTGAGCTACGGGCTTCTATTTCTTTTCCTGAGATATGGCACCCCAGACTGGGCAAAGGGGTAAGGAAGGACTGTGTGTGTTTGTGGGTGTTTTAAGGGACTTTGGGATTTTAATGAAGACATCAGGTTGCTACTTTAAGTCTGTACAGCATTAAATAAACATTTCCTTTCCTTTTCACAAATCTCTGGCATTGAGAGATGTCTTTCCTATAAGGCAGCAGACATACTGGGGTTTTCCTTTTGGTAATAGTATATTGCCTTTGGCCCCCATCCTTGTTGTTCTGTAACACTAGCAATGGCTACATTCTATTGTATAGTAATAATCATGGTATAGAATACATAAAAATGCCTGAAGCACCATGCTGTAATGGAAAGAATATAAATTTGAAATTCGAAATGAAAACAAATTCTTCCATTTGTACTTAACATAAGTTTCTACTAAGCTTCAGATCTTTGATTTGTCAAATGGATTTTTTATTCGTAATTAATTACTAAATGTAAAGTATATTGGATCTTAATAAATGTTAGACATGAGTCTTTTAAGTGTTGACTTAGAAGAGCAATTAACAACCACTCAGATACTGATAAGTTATGGGTGTTTGAGGAAAAAAATAAAAAAACATGATAAGGCTGGGAGAAAACCCAGACCTGTAACCCCAAGGATTGAAAGTTAGTTCTATATCTGAGGAAAGAATATTATTTGGAAAAACTTAATTAATCATTCTAACAATAGGGGAACCAGAGTACAGGATATATGCAAACTCTGCAATTTTCTCCATATTTAAAACTTTTCTAAAAAAATAAAGTTCATTTACAAGAAAACTTATTGGTTATTCATGGGATACACAGATTGGTTGTTCACAGAAATCCACAGATTCAAGTCATTGGTTTTCTTGGGTTTTATTTATATAAAGAAGACATGTGTGTGGTTATGAGGCTATTTCTAATAAGAAATATTTAAAGTTACATCTTGTAAAGAATAAAACATAATAGTGTCTTAAGAGGGAACTTGCTACATAAATCAAACTATAATAAGCATTGTCACGAGCAGACTTCCCCACTTGACCAAACTTCTGAAACACACAAAACATACACTTAGATAGACCTTTACCCATAGACAGTTACCTTTCACTGTTTGATTCATGATAGAATATAAGTGTTATATTATTAATTCATTGCATATAATATTATATAGAATAGAGTCTACTAGCTATTGTATATCATTTAATATTTGTAATGCTTTATATTAAAGTGCTTGAATACTTGGCTTTCTTTTTTGAAGTGCCAAAGGAAAGAACATTATAATGAAAACATTTTTCACTTTGCAAAATATATTTCTGATTGTACTTCTACTTTGCAACTGATCTAAGTTATGAAAGGCAATTTGAATTGTCAGTCACTGTCTGAGCATGGTTTAAGTGATGGATTTGCTTAGAATAGTATAGAATAAACCAGTTTGGTTTCATAGAAGAGTGCTATCCTTCAAATTTTACAAATATAAAAACTTTACAAGAGGGTTTTAAGTCATCAAAAAATGTGACAGTATTCTTTCAATTACAAATATGTATGCCTTTGAAATACACTGGTTATTTTCACTGGAGTGGAAATTACATTTCATTACTTTCTTATAGTAAAAACAATTTGAACCATTGCTTTCCACTGAGAGAACAAAAATGAGCCTTTTAAAAATTTCTCTTGATAATTAAGCATGCAAACAGGCATGCATAATTTTTAACAAGCTATTTTACATGCCAGAAAGTAGAATATTTCAAAACTAAGGGAAGGGAATTTTTTGAAAATATTAATATCTACTGGGCTTGTATATACACATTTTTATTATTTTGAGATAATAAAAATTATAATTATCTTCCATAACCTGTAGCATTATATAGATTCAGATTCCCTCCTATTAGCATTTATTATGTTATTGCTTCTAAAATTGTCTTTATTGTTACTTTTAATTATATTTTCTATCTCAATTTAGGTATCAAAAAGCTATGTAGGAGGAGGTCCCATCAGCAAGTCAAGTCTTCATAGGTTACACATGGTAAAGGAGTTGAGAACCATAGGACTGAGTGCTCAGCATCAACTCTTTCTTCTGGGAACTCCCTCTCTGCTCATATGTACTCTAATCATCCTGGAGGGAGTTCACATATTGTTACACATCATGCCACATCTTGACTTTCAGTTGAATGGTAAGTCAAAGATGGACATTTGAAAAATAAAGTCAATGTATCCTTCCCTGGGATTTCTAGGATTAACAGAGTTTTTATCTCTTCATCAACTGAACCTGCAATACATAAAACATAGGAGTAATATTTGTTATGCTGTAGAAAGAAGATATTCTATAAGCAGAGAATACAGAATCTGGCACACAACATGGAAAGGGGAGACACTCAAAGCATTCAACCAAAAATTCCCAGTTGTTCTTAAGGCTCAGCTGCACGTGTCTCTTTAGCTGACATTATTGGTTTCCAATCAGATCCTTTTTTTTTAACCAGTTCATGCTGCTAATCACTCTGAGTTGTACCCTTCTTCAGAGAATTGTCTTTGGCCTCTGGACACTCCTGACCATTTGGATAGGTTGAAGAAAACATTTAAAAGTACATGACCCTGGTGTAATAAGTGCCTGAGTGATGTGATGATACAGAAGCTCAATTGTTTTCATAGATGAGAAACAAACTCTGAGTTAGAACTTACACTTCACAGCACCCTGAAGGACCAGACTGATTCTGGGCTCCATCTGAAATTAAACTTTTGATGAACTGCCTCCATGTCCTTCTTTTCCCACCTCTTAATTCATTTTTCTTTGGAAGTCCTTTTTCATAAATCACTTACACTGAAATTCTTGGCTCATGATATGCCTCTGGGAGAATAGGATTTAAAATATAGCTTTTTCCACCTATCTTACTACCCTGAGTTTTTCACGGTCTCAGTAGATTCTCCTTTTGCTTCAATTAATTTACATTGAGTTTTTGTGACTTGCTTTCAAGAAAATTTTATATACAGTAAATCCCACCAAAATTCTATCGATGGAGTCCAAAACAATCAGGAGTGACAAATGTGGAAGTTGTATTAGTATGTAATTAATGAAATGATCTGTAAAAACCTGCTGCAGACTGGGAACTAATGACTAAACATTAATATCCAAATTTGGGTAACTTCAAATAGTGTCTTATGGATTTTTACTTAATATTAATAATGGATCCAGGTCAACATAGAGGCATAAGTAGTTATGCTTCACTTTCTCACATGACCAAAATAAAGATACAACCAACTTAAAAACAAAAAACAACTAGAACTGCCAGAAAATCAAACTATATGGAAGCCTGACAACCAAGGAATTATTGAAACATTCATCCAGACTGATGGGAAGGGCAAAGATGGGTAGTCAGGGCAGAGAGGACACTTGGCAAGGCAGCAGCAGACCAGCTGGACAGGCAAGGCAGCAGCTGGCAGAATGGGCAGCCCCACATTCATGTGCAGATAAACTTGGAGGAACAAGTGGGGAGAGAGTAAACTGCACAATCCAGGGTGCCAGGCTGGGAAAAGAAAGTTTCAGAACCTCTCACTGTAAAAATTCTTAGCGGTTGGAATGGTGGAAGAAACTGCAAGTCTCACAAGAGTCCATTGGAGGGGTCCACAAGATCCTAGAATTGTACACAACCCTACCCACCCAGAAATGAGCACCAGAAGAGCACAATTTGCTTCTGGGTGGTGGAGCAAGTGACTAAAAGTGGGACAAGAGCCGATCAAGTGGCTTTGTTCCCTCTCTGACCCCTTCCCAACATACAGCACCACATGCAGGGAAGATGGTTGCCCTAACCTGGCCAATACTTAAGTATCAACCTATTGCTACATAACAGGTGTGCCAAGACAAATAAATATGGCCCAAATGAAAGAACAGAACAACACTCCAGGAAAAGCATTAACCAATGAGAAGATAGACAATGTATCTGATGCAAAGTTCAAAACACTGGTAATCAGGATGCTCACAGACATGACTGAGTACAACCACAAAATAAAGGAAGAAGTGAAAGCTATACAAAGTGAAATAAAGGAAAATATACAGGAAACCAACAGTGAAAGGAAGGAAACTGAGACTCAAATAAATGATTTGGAACAGAAGGAAGAAATAAATAGTCAACCAGAACAGAATGAAGAAACAAGAATTAAAAAAAAAAAATGAGGAGAGGCTTAGGAACCTCTGGGACAACTTTAAGCATTCCAATATCTGAATCATAGGGGTACCAGTAGGAGAAGGGGAAGAGCAAGAAATTGAAAACTTGTTTAAATAGATAATGAAAGAAAACTCCCTCAATATTGAGAAAGAAGTAAACATTTAAGTCCAGGAATCTCAGAGAGTCCCAAAGAAGTTGGACCCAAAGAGGAACACACCAAGACACATGATAATTACATTACCCAAGATTAAAGATAAGGAGAGAATCTTAAAAGCAGCAAAAGAAAAGAAATTACCTATAAAGGAGTTCTCATGAGACTATTAGCTGATTTCTCAAAAGAAACCTTGCAGGCAAGAAGGGGCTGGAAAGCAGTATTCATAGTCATGAAAGGCAAGGACCTACATCCAAGATTACTCTATTCAGCAAAGCTCTCAGTTAGAATGGAAGAGCAGATAAAGTGCTTTCCAGATAAGGTAAAGTTAAAGGGGTTCATCATCACCAAGCCCTTATTATACGAAATATTAAAGGGAATTATCTAAGAAAAAGAAGATCAAAGCTATGAATAGTAAAATGACAACAAACTCACAACTATCAACTGAACTTCAAAAACAAAAGCAAAAATTAAGCAAACAACTAGAACAGGAACAGATTCACTGAAACTGAGATCACATGGAGGCTTATCAACCAGGTGGGGGAAGGAGGAGTATGGGGAAAAAGTTACAGGAAATAAGAAGCATAATTGATAGATACAAAATAGGCAGTGGGAGTTGAAGAATAATATAGTCAATGGAGAAGCCAAAGAACTTACATGGACATGAACTAAGAGGGGGAAAGCTGGAGGGAAGGGGGGTGCAGGGCAGAGAAAAATAAAGGGGAGAAATAAATGGGACAACTGTAATAGCATAATCAATAAAATATACTTTTAAAAATTAATAATAAATATCTCCTATTCATATCACACTATCTGGAAAAGCATTCTATAATATTTTATTTCCAGATACAAGTTATTTGATAATCATGAAATTCAGGTGGCAGTATAAAATTTCATATATTAATGTATGGAGTTACCATAGATTGTATTCGGAGGTACCCTAACATTGGGTGAGCGGGTATTGCTGTCCTCATTCATTAACTAGAGGGTTGCAAAGACTCAAGGGATAATGCCTGTGAATATCTGGCACGTAGCGTGCGGTTAACAAATGTTTCTCTATTCTTCTCCTAACTCTTCTTCCTTATGTAATCATTTATTATAATTATATTTTCCATTGACAAGTATATATATTAAAAAACTCTAATTCTTTTATCTTTGAGAAAACAGGGATTGTTTTTTGACACAAAGTGTGCTGAAGTATGTAATTTCTCCACTTCTGTTTTTCCTTCAGACCATTGTTACTTTAATATGTTTTTTGTCAAAGTTGGGGCAGTCATTTATTTTTGCCAACATTTCTATTTGGTTTTTCTCTTTAATTTCAATCAGTCTTTCTCAAACTTTTGCATACATCAGAATCATATGGGAGATCGATTAAAACACAAATTTCTGGACCCTAACTTCAGGGTTTCTCCTCCACCCTCCTCAGCCATCTCCTGTTGCTTATTGATTTTGTAATTTTGAGCAGTGCTTCGCCCTTCCTCTACCTCAACTCCCTCTCTCTCAGCCTTCTTCTCTTCTCCATTTCTTTAATTACAGAGGTGAACATATTTGGAGAAATGCTTTTATGGGAGCCTTTAAATCCTTAAATTATACCTACTATAAGAGAAGTACTTCTTATATTATTAGGCCCTTAATAATCTTTTGCCAAGTGAGTGAATAAACCAACTCCCTCACATTTTTGAAATGCCACATATTCATATTTTTGGTTTTGGCTGCTTTTTAAGAGTGTAAGACAAGTAAACACAAGTCAGACAAGATTTTACTATATCTTTATTTAATTCTGTATGAAAGAGTCCACACCAATTTTGCAAAATTCTGAGCAGTCAGGTTTTTCACAGGTGTTCCCTGATATGTCCCTGTCATTCATGTTCCCTTTTCTATAATCTCCCTAACATGTTTGTGAATTTGAAAAGATTATTTTTATTCAGATTTATTATTTTTATATTATAGAGGTAAATTAAAGTTATTAAATCTTCTTTTTTTATTGTTGCTCAAGTACAGTTGTCTCCTTTTTGCCCCACCACTCTCCCCTGCCCCACCGACCCTCACCTCCCACTCTCAATCCCACCCCCCTTTGGTTGGTCCATGGGTCCTTGGTACATGTTCCTTGATGATCTTTCCCCTTCTTTCCCCTGTTATCACCCTTCTCTCTCCCCTTTGGTTGCTGTCAATTTGTTTTTTATTTCAATGCCTCTGGTTATATTTTGATTGCTTTTATACCATATGATCTCACCTATAAAATTATTAAATTTTCTTTATCAGGCAGTTAGAGAAAATATTTTTTAATATTTTATTGTTTATGCTATTACAGTTGTCCCAATTTTTCCCTCTTTGCTTCTTCCAACTAGTCCAACTCCCCACTTCCATAGTCCATCTCCACACCATGTCCATATCCATGGGTCCTTCATATATGTTCTTTGACTAACCTCTTTACTTTCTTTCAATCATTCCCCACTTCCTTTCCCCTCTTGCAGCTGTCAGTCTTTTCCATGATTCCATGCCTTTGGTTCTATTTTGCTCATTAGGTTTTTTTTTTTCATTATATTCCTCTTAAAAGTGAGATTATATGGTATGTGTCATTCACTGATAGGCTTATTTCACTTAGCATAATAGTCTCCAGTTCCATCCATGCTGTCACAAAATATAGGAATTCCTTCTTTTTATCTGCTGGGTAGTATTCCATTGTGTAAATGCACCATAGCTTTTTTATCCACTCATTTCCTGAGGGACATTTAGGCTGTTTTCAAATCTTCACTATTTTAAATCACACTGCTATGAACACAGGGGTGGATAAATTCTTTTGAATTGTTATTTTGGGTTAATTTCACAAAAGAGAGAAAAATGGGGAACACAAAAATAAGAACAAGGATCAAGGGTGGTAAAAATAGAAAACAGTAATAAATATGGTCAATTTTATTCCAATCATGACAACAGTCACTTCAAACACCAATGGTTTAAATACATGAAGTATAAGAGATTACCCAAGTGGATCAAAAAACAAGATCTAAATATATGAGGTCTGTCCAGAAGGTATCAGGCCATGTAATATGAGAAATAGACACATTTACTGGGGAAGGTACAAGATACAAGAAACATTGTACATAGGACAACGATGCCTCAGTCCCCTTCAAAGTAGGCACCTTGGAACCTCACACAGTTTTACCAATCACCATCAGCTGCCCCATCCTATTTTCCTGAATCTCATTGACAGTCTGAAATATCTTCCCTTTCAAATATTATTTTAGTTTTGGGAAAAGCCAGAAGTTATAGACTGCCAAATCTGGGCTATAGGGGAACTGAGTTACCTGGGTTATTTGATGTTTCACCAAAACACTCTGCATGAGATGTGATACATGAGTGGGTGCATTGTAATAATGAAGCTGCCAATCATCAGTTGCCCATATCTGCAGCCTTCTGAATTATCCAAATAGCTTCCACAGAGAAATGTTCAAACTTAACACAAAATTTGATACAGATTCATTGCTCTATTCACTCAATCATTTTGAATGCAATAGTGACATAGTACCTATGCTCACTGAACAGTATCTATTGCCTCCACTAACTAGTATAGTGAAGTTGTCATTGGTCACACATACACACTCCAGTCCACTCTTCTTCACTGCGAGGTTACATCAATGCTGTGCAAACCATTCTCATTATGTTAACAATGGCTGGGCTTTTTCTGGACAAACCATGTAATAGAAAAATATGTGTATACCACACATATATATACACATATATATATTTACTTCATTTTTAACTTTAATTGTTGACACTATTACAAATATCCCCATTTCCCTTTGCCCACCTTCACCCGGTCCCCACTGCCGGCCTTCACTGCCCCCTTTCCCTCAGGCCATCACCACACTGCTGTCTCTATGGGTTATGCATAAATGTTCTTTGGCTAATCCCTTCACCTCCTTTCATCCACAAATCTTAAAATATATATGCACATATGTTAAGTATATAGAAGTACAATTAGCCCTGGCTGGGTAGCTCATTGGGTTAGAGCATTATCCCAATATGCCAAGGTTGCAGATTTAGTCTCTTGTCAGGGAATATACAGGAAGCAACCAATGAATATATAAGTAATGGAAAACAGATTGATGTCTCTCTCTCTCTCAAACCAATAAATAAAAAATTAAAAAGTGTGATTACATTATACTGAATTATATTGCATCATACTTGTTTTTACCAAATAATAAAAATATTTCCATATCAGCACATGGAGTTTCACCTTATTACTAGAAATATTGCATAATATTTGGTAGTCTATATGTATCACATTTTATTCAAACCTTCTCCAAATTGATAGTCATTTGGGTTAATTTTAGCTTTTTTTAAATTAATCAATACTATAAGAAACAATATGTAATATATCTTCACTGAGTTTGTGGGAAATATCAAAAGCAGTGCAATCATTGAGGTAAGAGTCTGTCCATAAATATTTGGATAGGTACTGCCAAATCTTTCTCCAAAATCTTGAAGTAATTCAAAAACCTCTACGATATGACAGTGACTTTTCCCAAGGAGAAGACTTTTAAATATTAAGTTTAGATTTTTTTTACACAGAACAGATTTAAATGGTATATTGGGTTTTCATTCCATAACAGCCAATTTTGAGAAGTACAGTAAATTAAACAGAACATCAGGGGTCTTGTTGAGTACTTACAGTAACCCTATTATCAGAAAATTGTGCTGAAATTACTGTAATGTGAATTGCTTTTCTCCCTTTTTTGCTAATCTTAGGAAAATGTAGCACTCATCCCCTTTCTTCATATGGGAAGCTGGCTTCGATGTAACCTATAATTAAATCAAACTCATAATCATGTCTCTTTTTCATTATTATTATATTCCTTTGTATGGATAATTTTAATATGGATACAAATCTTCATTTTCTCTAGGAAATATATCTTGGCAGCATATTTTAATATCTTGACCCACCTTGAATTTATAGTTTGATTTAATCTCCTCTGTATTCATAACCTTGATCCCAATTATTTCTTTCATGATTCCTTATTATTGCCAAAGCATGCATTGAATTTTTGGGTCTCATTAACATAATATTCTTACCCTTTGGGACCCCAAGTCTTATTTTGTTTGGATGTGTATATTTGTGTATGCATGCTTGATAGTGTTTTCTCATGAACTACAGGATTTTCATGAAAATGAAACAGCTATAAATCTAATTCTGCAAGACTGACAAACCAATGTAATTGAATTCAAGTTAATGGACAAAATATAGAAACACTTTTAGTAATGTTACAACATTTTCAAAGTAATGGTCTCTATTAATAACTACTGTTTAATAATCAATGTGATAAAAAGTAAGGCTAGTCCACAGCTCCATGTGACCACTTCGCATCATGTCCAGCTGATTGAAGATCACCTACAGCAGAGCTGCAAATAAGACTCCTTTGGCCCTATTTATTTCAGGGAAGTTTTATTAAATCCCTGTATTGTGGAAGGACCCATGCAAAGATTTGTGAGTAGATCATCAAGAACAGTAGTTTTCCTGCCTTCTTTCCAGCATAGCTCTTACTACTAGATTATATGCACAGTAAGTAAGTCTACGTATAGAAGCTACAGTTGAAATGCCTCAATCAAAATCACAGACAATGAAAATATCAAATAAGCAAAAGTAAGATATTTTTCATGTGATAAACTATTTGTTGCAACACTACCCCCTCTCAAAAATGACATCTTTATTTTGATCTGATTCAGTCCCTATTCAAAACATAGAAAAATAACCCATTGTATTCTAATAATTCATTGTATACTAATTTATTGAAACCTTCCTTGATAAACACACAGCAGGCTCTGTTCTTGGTGCTAGAAATGAATGGTAAACAAAAATGTTGTGTTCTCATGACAATGTGGAAAACAAATAGAGAACAAACAAGTTAAAAATAAATAAAATGTCAGTGGTGACAGAGTCTATGAAGAAACATATTGCAGGGATACCGAGTGAGGGGTTGGGGGAGTCTGCATTCTATTGGATGGTCAGGGGTGTCCTTCCTGATCAGCTTACATTTGAGGACACATGTAAAGGCAGTACAAGTGCCTGCCATGTCGATTCCTTTACTCAGAGAGAACTATTCCATCACAGAGGCATGAGCATGAAGGCTCGGAAGCAGTTGTTTGCTTAGCAAGTTAAGAAACAGCAAGAAAGTCAAACTATCTGGAGCATTGTGGGCAAGAGGGAGCCTGAGAGATGGATGGTCAGAGAAACAGTGAGTGGGGACAGCACAGAGGGCCTTGTTGTGGACAGACCCTACAGGGCCTCTGTATCTATGTTCTGTATGAACCCACTCTCCTTGCGTGTTCGCAGGACCTGCCACTTGCTTCTCATTATAGAAATGGCAAAGATAATTGATGTCAATGTCATGATTACAGTGTGATTATGTATATGAAATTGTACACACACTAAAGATTCTTCTCCATTGTTGGCTTGGAAACCTACTGTCGTGTTCTCAGAAGGCTTATGGGCATGGTTCACATGACAAGGAGTCCAGGTGACCTCTAGGCACCCAGAGTGACCTGCTTCTGACAGCCAGAAAGAAAACAAAAACCTCAGTCACAAATACCCAAAAAGCAGAGGTGAATTCCGCCAACAACCAAAGGAGCTTGGAAGGGAGTCTAAGACTACAGCTGAGTCAGCAGCAGGACTGCAGCCGGGTGAAACCTGAAACAAAGCACTCAGGTAAGCTTGTATCCAGACAGCTGGCCCAGGGAACTTGTGTGTCCTTTTAAGCCTACTGCATTTTATGTAGTGGTAGAAAACTGATACAGACCTTGTAGGGCATTGTAAGAAATTTATGTATCACTATTTGACTCAGAGTACATTGGACAGTTTTAGAACACCACGTATCATGATCTCAACTGCATGTTAAAAGGATCATCCTGGCCACTGTGTTGGAAAAAGACAGAAGAGGATGGGGCAAGTGTAGAGATGTGGGACATTCCAGAAGATACTGCAGTAATCTAAGCAAGAGATTTTGCTGGTTTGGGCTTGAGTGGCAGCAGTGGAAGTGATGTTAAGTAACTTGATTATAAATTTGATTCTGAATGTCCAGCAGTTGGTTTTAGATAAGTGATTATGAGAAAAGAGTCAGAAACACCTCCAAGGTTTTTAACCTGAATGACTGAAAAATTTAGTTGTTGTTCAATATGACAGACAATCCTAAAAGTTGAAATCATCTACTTCCTAAATCATCTACTCTGTAAAGTGAGCAGCAAGCGTATAGTCCATCAATAAACAACTAATAATATCTTTCCTTTTCTTGTTTCAATCCTTTTATAGGAGAAAATATTGTGGACGTCTGGGTTAAAGTAGTCCAAGAGGCTACAGAAGTATTCCAGTGCTCAGTTAGCCCCACTTGTTACTGTTTACCTAACACTCAGTGAGCCTACACACCCAGGAGCCTACACACCCAGGGCTCCTTAGCTAGTGTTACCTGGTCCTATACACGCTGCTAAATAAAACTGGTAGAGTGTAATACAAATCAAGTAACTCATAGGTGTTACTTAATTTTTATCAAGAAAGTATTTTATGGTCAACTACCACCTCCCTACTTCAGTATCTCCAAAATAACCCAACTTATATTAAAGAATTAATAAGCATTTTATAGTTTACTAAAACACTGAGGTCTGAATTTATCAAATACTTTAATAATTAAACAACACAATACAAGAAATTCATGTATATACCAGTACTTTAATATTAGGTACTCTGATGACTCTAGTAACAGAATATAGCAGGAAACAGAAACATTGATCCAAATCACTCTTATTTTTCATAAGAAAAACAATGCATTTGCCATTGAGAACATATATAATCCCAATATGAATTCAGACACCCTCACAAAAGTACCTTATAGACCTTGACTTAATGCATTTTTTACAAGTGTATATAAATATTAACATTAAATTACATTTAAATGATGATGAAACTGCTTTCAAACATTTGAAGAAAAAATAGCTAATTACAACAAAGAAGTGTATCTGATACATTGAAGACATTTTCCTCTCTAGGGAGTAAAGTAGCCATAATTATTTTAATGTGTTATTTTATTCCACTTATCCAGACTCCAAATTCTTCACCCAAAGTACTATATTTAAAAATTGTGATATTTGTTCTTGGAGTAAAGAAAACTTTTAAGCATAATAAAATATTTTGTAGAAAGTTTTATAATGAAAAATAAGTAAAAACTGCCCTAGTTGGTGTGGCTCAGTAGATCGAGTGCTGGCTTGGGAACTAAAAGATCACCAGTTCGATTCTCATTCAGGGTACATGCCTGGGTTGTGGGCTAGGTCCCCAGTAGGGAGCGCATGAGAGTAAACCACACATTGATGTTTCTCTCCCTCTTTTTCTTCTTCCCCCTCTCTAAAAATAAATAAATAAAATCTTTAAAAATATATATAAAGTCTTTTCCACCAAAAAACCCATTGTAGATATGACCAAAACTTAAGTTATAGGCTACAGTAATCAAGAGAAATTAACTTTTTATTGGCTTACATTAATGCAAATTCATTATCACTTTATAAAATTCTAAACTCATATGTAATATAAATATTAGGCCATATCTTCATGTATTGGGCTGGCCAAAAAGTCCACTTAGTTTTTACTGTAAAATGAAAGACATATTTTTCATCCAAACCAATAACCATTGATTTGGATATTTTGAGCATGTCAGCTATCTCCTGAGTGGTGAAATGTTGATTGTTCTCAATTGATGTCTATATTTAATCATTATCAAGTTCAATTGGTCTACCAGATCGTAGAGCATCATCCAGTGAGAAATCTCCAGCAAGAAACTTTGCAAAACACTTTTGACACATTCAATCAGTCACTGCACCTTCTCCATCACTGCACAATTTTTTTGCATTTTTACCTTTCTTGAAATAATAAAGTATAATATGCCAGAAATGTTGTGTATTTTCTTCCATCTTCAATAAAATGACTACATAAAAATTCACTAATTTTGATAAGTTTTTTAAAAATACACACTGATGTGACAAGTGTCACAATATAATTTAACAAAATTATTTCAAATGAAGTTAAAGACAACTAAGCACTACTAGAACCATCTCACACACACAAAAATAACAGACTTTGTGTCCAACCCAATGTGAAAATAGCATATTGTTCACACTTTTAAATGAAACAATCCTCCACATAACATTCAACATAATTAGAGATTTCTGAAACATATATGATATTGTATTGAGGGAATTTTTTCAATATTATCAATTCTTTATATTTCTCATAATATTTGAGAAAGAATTATATGTTCTATTGTGTTAAGTTGCTTCTGCTGCCACTGGAGCCACTATTTCATATATTAGCACAAAATAGAAGACTGATCTCTATTCATAATTAAAAGGTGTGTCCTGTGGTGCTGGGCAAAAAAAAAAAAAAAAAACGGAAGAGATGTGACATCTTCCTGGAAGAACTCTCATATTTCCATTGAAGAAACAGACACAGAAAATATAGTAAGCCTACTAATGAACATGCATGCATACTATGTTTGGGGCATGGTCATGGGGTGATTACACCTTGGGGTTGGAATGAAAAGAAGGTGAATTATAAAAGCATCTAATTAAATCCTGAAGAGCTCAGGATGCCTCTTGAGTATGTGCCATCTGGGCTTAATACTAAAGGATAAGTAAGCATTAGTTACATGGCTATCAATCTAGGAAGGAGGAAACCAGGAATAAAATAACAGAGATCAGAAACCACTAAGAGTATATGGTGAGATGTAAGTAATTATCTGTGTTATCAGACAAAATTTAAAGTAAAACATGTGGCGATATAAGAGAAGGCTGATGAAGTAAGTAAGGGTCTTATAATACAGTATCTTATTCACCATTATAAGAATTCAAAATTCATTAATAATTCCAGCGCTGGCTGGCATGGCTCAGTGGATTGAGCCCCAGCCTGTGAACCAAAGGGTCATTCGTTCAATCCCCAGTCAGGACACATGCCTGTGTTGTGGGCCAGTTCCCCAGCAGGGGGCACATAAGAGGCAACTATACATTGATATTTCTCTCCCTCTCTTTCTCCCTCCCTTCCCCTCTGCCTAAAAACAAAATAAATAAAATCTTTAAAAAAACAGTAATTTTAAAAATACTGAAACATTTAAAGAGTAGGGAAGTATGTTGGGATATTAATTTGGGAATCATCTGCATATGGGTGGTAAGAGGAATGAGGGATATGTTGGAGTCATGAAAATATGCATAAAAGCATGGATAAAAAGAATCTGAAGCAATATTAGTATTTTAGGGGCAGAGAGAAGAAGTAGTGTGATCAAGGGGGGACTGGAACAAATGACAAGAAGGGTAGAGGGATAAGGATAATGTGAAATCATGGACTCCAGGAGATCAGAGGTTTATGAAGGAGGGGGATGGTAATGGTGCCCAATGAAGAGGAATTTGGTAAAATGAAGACTGGCAATTATTGTTTCTGGAATGCATTGAATGAGTAAGGCAAGAATAAAATTTCCCATCTCTATCAGAATACTTTAAAAGTAATAGCAAGAGCTGGCAACAACTTCAGCAGGTAAACCGATATAACCAGAACTATGTTATCCAACCCAGAATATAGAGTTACTATAGACATGAGAAAGTGCAGTCTACCTTGTTGAAAGACTGGATGATGTAGAGAGGAGAGAGTCTAGATAGTAGTTAGGCAGGAAAATAGAGTCAGGAAAGCATTTTATGTGATGAGAGTAACTTGAACACGTAATGGTATCTGGAACATTAACAAAAGAAATTCACAATTCTAGAGTCAAGTGAAATGTTGCCACAGACATGTCTGAAAACAGAAATGTACAGAAATTCAGTCAGGAAGACAGTAAGTGAACATAAGGATATATTGGCAGCAGGTCCCAGAGTTGATCTCTGTAAGCATCAAAGACGCAACTGCAGAATTCCGGAGCTCAGTAAAGCAGAGAATCTATATAGGTAGATGACTAGGTAACTTATTATTAGACAGAAGATTTTATTTCAGCATGTTGTTGGATACTAGGAAATTTTATTGATTTAAGCATTTTGCACGTTGAGAAAAAGTAAGCACATCAAATCAGATTTTCAGACAGCAGAGAGCAGGCAGAAACCCAGTGTCAGGTCCCAGGCCACAGAAACGGCTGGGACAGAGTGAATGGAATGGGAGCATGTTACAGTAGGACAGGCCATAGGGTCTTTTGGAGGCACATGAGTATGTATCAAATGTATGTATCATGACATACTATATTTTCAGTACCTAATAATGTTCAACATAATTAGCATTTGTTATCAGAATATGTCAGTACTAAGAAATCCCAATTATTCAACATGGTGGGGCTGATTTATCAGAATAGTAGGGTTTGATTTTTACAGATGCATGTTTTCAATGACTTCTGGAAAAAGAATATTTAACTTCTGTTGCTTATTTGATTCATCTTTTGACACAAGCAAATGAGAATGCATAAAGGAATGCTAACAATCATAGTTTATACATTAGTGTGTGTGCGTGGTGAGTGCTCTTGTGTCACTGAGATTTCTCTATAATTTTACAAAAATATTCTTTGCTATCTTTGCTCAAGTATTCTTATGTACAAAGATTTGTTTCTAATATATATATATATATTCTAAATAAAAAAACTTTTAGGAAATCAAACTTGTTAATTTGCAGCATTACAAAAAATTATTTTAACTAGCACTTACGTCAATGCTTTTATAGTGGAATCAGAATTCATGTTGTTTTAATGACTACAACGCATCTGAGATCTTGCAATGTTTTCATATTAAAGGAAATAACTTGCCAGAATAATATATACTTTACTGTTTTTTTTATTTGGTAATTGAGGTGAATGATGCTTTATGATTAATTTATCCTTACATACCACTAGATATTTTATTATATGGAGATTCTTCTTCAGTGTATATAAACATCCTTTGGTAAAAAGGTCTTAAAAATGTAGTGACAGTTTTAAATAATGACTAATGGTATTCATTCTTATGAGTTAGTTTTTACACTAAAAATAATGACTATAATGGCAGTGAAAATAGAAACTTGTATGTGTTTCAAAGTCTAATATATCCATATATTGGTCTCAGCAATATATATGTCTTATGTTATTAACAACTTCAAACACTATGGCATGATTCATTTCATTTACCAATTACAAAACAGAAGTTACCAAAATTGAATAAATGGCTCAAGGTCACAGAGCAAGCAACAGCAAGCTGATGGGGTTTTAACTTCCATCTGTTTAACATAAAGTCTGGGCTCTATAAACTTTGCCATATACTGTTGTTGTTTTTCCAGAAAAGTGATCTGTGTTGTTTGCTGCTTTATGTTTTTCATTTTATTTTCATCTCCAGTGCCTTTTCTACATCCATAGCTCTGATCCAAACCACCTCTGGCTCTTTCGTTACTTAGCCACCAATGTGAATGCTGCTCAACTGCCTTCTGGGCCACTACATGGTGACTGACTATTCAGAAAGGGGGCACTAATCTTCTAGGCAGAATTATTTTGCCCCACAAACACAGAATTATAGCACAAAGACAGGACATTAAAAAAAGAGAGAAGAAGAAGAAAAACAAAAAGTTACCTTACAGGTTTCTAAGTCAAGTAGACAAAATGTGTGTGGGTGGTCAGCAAAGTTCTTTTATTTTTTTGTTATGAGGCCTGCTTCAAAAGCCATATGATTTTTTGTGATTAAAGAAAAGAATGTACAATAGCCCTTTTTCTTTTCAGAAAGCTTTCAATTGGCAAACAGCCACTTGGAACACCAGGCACATTCTGGCTATTCCACGTTGACATGAGGTTGGTACTTCAACAAGAAAGCAATAGTCTACGTTTCCTATCCAACCTCAGAAACTGTAGACTTTTTCAAGAAAATCTATCTTTGTCACCAAATAGTTAACTCTGAAATCAAACTCCTTAAGTCAAATTCCAAGACTTATTAACACTAATATTGGGCAAATATTTAAACCATGTCCTTTAATTGAGAATGGAAAGATACATTGACAGATTACAAGGTATCCAATGGCTGTAATGAACATTGGAACTAATCTTTGGTATATATAATAAAAGTAAGCAGGTACTCTCTTTTATATGCTTAATAGTCATTCAGGTGAAGGAAGTACAGACTTATCCGCACAAGGAGGTGTGGTGATCTGCAGTTCCTGGCAAACACACACACACACACACACACACACACACTGTTGCATTCTTATGACAATAACTCCAAAGGTCTTCTTAGGCCCTTAATGTATAAGTCCATAACCTCAGAAGTCTTTTGTACAAGTTACTTTTTAACTTTGTGATTTCTCTGTGTGTAGATATTTTTATTAATGCAAACTAAATGTATTTAATTTTATTTAGATTGTGAAGCAAAGTAGTTGACATTTATTTTTTTCTAAATGTATATCATTTGTTCCAACAATTTTTGAAGCGCACATGTTTTCTCCCAAGTGTGAAAGCTAATATTAAATGCCCATATATTGTAAGATCTTTATTTTGGGATTATTTATTCTATTCCATTAACCATTTTCTTTCATGTATGTGATAATGCCACACTACTTTAATTAGTTTCTTTATATTGTATTTTAACATATGAAAATTCAACTACCCTTATTATTTTAATTTCAACATTTTCCTGTTCTAATAACCATACAGATCTCTGCTCCTCTAAACTTGATATTAGAGTTCCTCCTTGTCCACTGTGCATTGCTTATATTTTGTTTTTCTGAAATTCTATTTACAAAATTAGGTCTAAATTTTAAAAAACACATAGTTGTTATAGAATTCAAAAAATGAATTTTGTTCTAATAGAAACTAACTGCTAACTAGGTGTTATAAGCTAAACTGAATTAATCTAAAACACAGGTTTTGAAATCCTACCCACCCAATATCTCAGAACTTGACTGGATTTAGCAAGAGTGTCTTCAAAGGGGTAAGTTAAACTAAGGTCCTATGGGTGGGCTCTAGTCTAATATGACTGTTGTTCTTATAAGATGAAGACATTAGGACATGTGCGTGACCAGAGAAAAGGTTACAGAGGTTCTGTTTTTCCTAATGTCAGCATATTATTTTATATCCCACTCCAATTTTTCCTAGTAATAAAATACTGCAATTGTTATTAGTAAAAAAAAACAATAAATGCCAAACTATGTTATCTTAATCACAATGCCATTAAAAGGGCCTGTATCAAGTGTTTACTATATATCTTTAAAAATAAATGATTCCAGAGATAGAATAATATGACACACAGTTTAGGTCTCTGGTTCCCTTCTCACCCTCCTTTACTTTGAGTTCATTAGAGAGACAACTGCATTGTGAAGTCATGTGCCATAGTACATAGATAAAAGAACTTTGGAGAACAAGCATGGCAGTGAAGGTCTTATGCTCTGGAATTGGGAGGGGATGGACATTGCCTCATCAAATACATGGAAATATATTTGGGAAAAAATTCAAGAAGCATCAAGTAGAGAAAGTCTAAGGTGTCAGAAAGAAAATGAGTAGCTGATATATAAACCATTCTCAAGTTTACTTAGTATATTAAGTAAAATCTTTTCAGTGATTATATCCATTATAAAATATAAGAATGCTTACTAAATAAAATAAAGTCATTTGAGTTTATTTATTTAGAGGATGTTTAAATAATATTTTTAAAGGAAAAAAATGATTCCAGGTAGCATGAATTTTGAATTTACTCATTGTTTGCTTCAGCTGACATTATCTTTATTTCTTTTTATTTTACTTATTTTAATTAAATTTATTGGGCTGACATCGGTTAATAAGATCATGTGGGTTTCAAGTGCACATTTCTATGATACATGATCTATCAGTATATTGCATTATGTACTCATCACTCAAAGTCAAATTGTCTTTCCACACCATATATTTGGCCCCTTTACACTTTGCTACATCTCACTCCCACGCCCCCTCTGGTAACCACCACACTATTGTCGGTGTCTATGAGTTTCAGTTTTATATCACACATATGAGTGGTTCTTAGCTTTTTCTTTTCTTTTTTTTTAATTTTTTATTTTAGTTTATTCAGTACAGTTTCTATCCTTTATTCCCATTCCAG
>CM052543.1:59991486-60024124 GCA_028533065.1 Trachops cirrhosus
TCTGATAGCTAGTGATATTGAGCATCTTTTCATGTGTTTCTGGATCCTCTGCGTGTCCTCCTTTTTCTGACTGACTTATTTGCTTAGCATGATATTCTTAAGGTATCCATATTGTCTCAAATGGAAGCATTTCATCTTGTGTTATGGCTGAGTAGTATTTATTTGCAAAGGTATATGTACCCTTATGCTCATTATAGCATTATTTATGGTGACCAAAACATGGAGAAAATAAAAGTGTTCTTCAATAGATGATTGAAAAAGGAAGATGTGGTACACATATACAATGTATACAATGGACATTATCCTTTTCAAACAAGTTTCTTCTTCGGCTTTTGCTTTAATTGATTAATATTTTGTTGCCATTGGTCATTATTACCTAATTTTGAGGTGTATTCCACATTTTTAGTTGATTTTAATGTTTTTTAATGGAACAACGATATGTCAAAAAGTTTGCAAATATGTTATTTCCAATACTTAAGCCATCATGATAGGTCAGTGCTATTATTATGATGGAATTCAGAAATATAACTCTTGTAATGGTGCACAGCATCCAGGCATCTTACCTGTGCTCAGAAGATCAACTGTATTCTGTCTACTGTATTCAGTTGTGTTCAAATTTTCTTTGCAATATGCGAAGGAGAAGAGCAAAGTTTTTTATTATTTCCTTTATACTTCAAAATGAGGAAAGATTTATATGACTCCCTTTGGTGATTACTCTGCTCCAATACACTGTTAAAATGTATACTTAAATGGATATTTATAAAAATAAATGTCAGTCTTAAACTATAATAATCCCCAAAAAACAGTATTATACTATAATATCGACTGAGTAACAGTCACAACATACTAAAATAACAAACTGAATGATTATAAAAATTAATAAAAGGGGAAATTATTGTGTAAATAGACTTTGTTTTTCTATAGATGTTTAATGCTTGCATCACACAATGAAGGGCTTTAGTCATAAAGCAGACAAAATGCTAGAAATGGAATTAATAGTAGGAATCATCCAAGTTAGCTTCCTCAATTTATAAATGAAAAAAAAGGCAAATTGAATTATTTGTATAGCTCAGCAAATACCTATGGAAGTATATGGCTAAGTATTTGTTAGAAGTCCAGGCTCCTAGCTCCTATTCTAAAGCTATTTTCGTAATACATCACTCATTATAGTTTTAGAGACCGGCCAGAAAACTAAGTTTGTGAAATGCAGGGTTTTGTTTAAATAATAAAAAAAACCAGAAAACATCAAAAACAGATGGAAATTAAAATCTGTCACATACACATCATATGGCAGATTATCAATAAATGTTGAATTACAGAAAGCACTGCATTAATAAAAGTAACAAATAAAAATAATTTGAATAATCAACCACTAACTGATTCATTTACCCTAAAAGTTAAAATTAATGGGAGCCCAGGAAGAGAAAGAGTTGTGCATGGGTATGGCAATATTATAATTCACAGAAGACAGCCACTTGGTAATTAGTTAATAAAACACTTTGTTTCAATATATTGTATATAGAAATATATCATATATTGTTTTCTGCAATCCCACCAACAGTGCACCAGGATTCCCTTTTCTCCACATCTTTTCCAACAGTTGTTGTTTGTTGCTTTGTTTATGATGGTCTTTCTCACTGGTGTGAACTGGTATCTCATTGTGGTTTTAATTTGCATCTCTCTGATGGCTAGTGATGCTGAACATCTTTTCATATGTCTCTGGACCCCTTGTATGTCCTCCTTGGAGAAGTGTCAGTTCAAGTCCTTTGCTCATTATTCAATTGGGTTTTTTGTCTTCCTAGAGTGGAGTTGTGTGAGTTCTTTGTATACTTTGGAGATCAAACCCTTGTCTGAGGAATCATTGACAAATATGTTTTCCAAAACAGTTGGTTCTTTTTTCATTTTAATGCTGTTTTATTTAGCCATGCAGAAACATTATTTTGATGAGACCCCATTTGTTTATTCTTTCCTTTATGCCCCTTGCTCTAGGGGACATATCAGTGAAAATATTGCTGCATGGAATATCTGAGATGTTCATGCCTGTGTTCTCCTGAAGGACTTTTATGGTGTCATGACTTATATTTAAGTCTTTTATCCACCTTGAATTTATTTTTGTGTATGGTGTAAATTGGTGCTCAAGATTCATTTTTTTACATGTAGCTGTCCAGATCTCCCAACACCATTGCTGAAGAGGCTATTTTTACTCCATTTTATGTGGCTGACCTTTGTCAAATATTAATTGACTGTACAGACTTGGGTTTATTTCTGGGATCTCTATTCTGTTTCATTGGTCTATGTGTCTGTGCTTATGCCGGTACCAGCCTTTTTTGATTATAGTGGCCTTGTAATAGTTTGATGTCAGGTATTGTGATCCCTCCTACTTTGCTCTTCTTTCTCAAAATTGCTGCTGCTGTTCTCAGTCCTTTATGGTTCCACATAAATTCTTGAAATGTTTGTTCTACACCTGTGAAATATGCCATTGGTACTTTAATAGGTATTGCATTGAATCTATAAATTGCTTTGGGTGGTATGGACATTTTAATGATGTTAATTCTTCCAATCCATGAACACAATATATGCTTCCATTTGTTTGTGTCTTCTTTAACTTCTTTCTTCAAAGTTGTGTAGTTTTCTGAGTACAGTTCCTTTACTTTATTGATTAGATTTATTCCTAAGTACTTTATTTTTCTTGTTGTTATATGAGAAGGGATTTTTTTCCTGATTTCTGTTTCTGATGTTTCATTGTTGGTATACAAAAATGCCTTTGATTTCTGAGTATTGAGTTTGTATTCTGCTGTTTTATCAAATTCATTTATTAGGTCAAGTAGTTTTCTGGCGGAGTCTATAGGATTTTCTATGTACACTATCATGTCATCTGCAAACAATGACAGTATTTTTTCCTCCTTTCCAATTTGGATGCCTTTTATTTCTTTTTCTTGTCTGATTGCTATGGCTAGGACTTCCAATACTATGTTGAATAGTGGTGGTGAAAGTGGGCATCCTTGTCTTGTTCCTGATCTTAGTGGACCCAGCATTCCACTGTTGAGATTATATCCGAAGAACCCTGTGACTCCATTCCAAAAGAACTTATGCACCCCAATGTTCACAGCAGCACAATTTACAATAGCTAAGTGCTGGAAGCAACCTAAGTGCCCATCAATCAATGAGTGGATAAAAAACTGTGGTGCATTTACAGGGTGGAATACTACACAGCAGAAAGAAAGAAGGAGCTCCTACACTTTGTGACAGCATGAATGGAACTGGAGAGCATTATGCTAAGTGAAATAAGCCAGGTGGTGAGGGACAAATACCATATGATCTGACCTTTAAGTGGAATCTAATCAACAAAACAAACAAGCAAGCAAAATATAACCAGAGACTTTGAAAGTAAGAACAAACTGACAGTAACCAGAGGGGAGGTATGAGGGGATAGTAGGGGGAAAAGCGTAAAAGGTCTGCAGGAACAATTATAATGGACACATGAACAAATCAAGGGGGAGTGGAATCAGGGGAGGGAGGTGGGGGATGTCTGGGTAGGGATGAGCAGTGGAGAGAAAAGGCAGACAACTGCACTTGAACAACAACAAATTAATTAATTAATTAATTAATTAAATATAAAAAGTGTAAATAATATGGTCAAAATTATGTATGTAGTAAAATATGAAGTTATAATTTGAATGAACTCCTATCTAATTCCACAGATTTAAAATTTTTAAATGTCTTGATATTTTCCTATAATTTTTTTAAATCAAGTACATATTCTTTTTAATTCATATTGTTTTATTTTTTCTACACACCACAGTACCTGCAACACTTTTGTCATTAAATTTGGATACTACTGCTTGCTAGTTCCGGAATCTTGCATATATTATTTGAATTTCCTCAGCCTCAGTTCTTCATGTGAGACACAGAGGGATTATTATCCCATTGTCAAAGGATTATGGTAAGAAGTAAATGAGATAATTATGTCCAAGTTCTGATTCTCTTACTTCCATAATAGTCAACGTCTCTACTGAAAAACCTTGCTAAAGATAGACTCACAAACTTTCTATAGATATTTCATTTTTATCTACTATTTTCATGTATCTCACTGGCATTTTTCTAAAGTGATAATCTTTGAAAAGTCTCTGTATACCTCAAAGATCACCCGCAATATTATTCTAGTATTTATATATTAGCAGTGTCAATTTTTATAGATTATATCTATACAGCTACAATGTAATGTTCAGCAGCAACAATCTAGTTATGTGTATGTTATTTTGTAACAGGAAGACTGGGAAGGTTTTTCTAGAAAATAACTTCACTTTTTCTTGAGCCCACTTATAAACTTTAGGTATCTGGTATTTAAAGGAATATTTTGCACTCTCAAATAAAATCATGTTGCTGTACAAGTTCATTTTATCCCCTCAGATTGATATGACATTCCTTTGAATAACATGATATTCTAATGTTGGACCATGTCCCCTATAGCTCATTGTCTAATAGATGTTTTCTTATTCTCAGAGTGAACTTTTATCAATATTAAGTTAAATTAACACCTTTATACAAAGTAATCATTTACTCCAAACCCATAGCAAGTGGCCTACAACGTGGTATACTAGGTCTGTCCAGAAGGTAACCAGCCATGGAATATGAAAAATAGATGCATTTATTGAAGAAGATATAAGATACAAGAAACATTGTACATGGGACAATGACACCTCAGTCTCCTTCAAAGTAGGCATCTTGGGACCTTATATGGTTCTGCCAATCACCATAACCTTCCCCCATCATATGTTCCTGAATCTCATCGACAGTTTGAAATCTTTTCCTTTTCAAAGATCATTTTAGTTTTGGGAAAAGCCAGAAGTCACAGGTTGTCAAATCTGGGCTGTAGAGGAGCTGAGTCACCAGAGTGATTTCATGTTTCACCAAAAATCTCTACATGAGACATGATGCATGACTGGACACATTATCGTGATGAAGTTGCCAATCACCAGTAGCCCATAGCAGCAGCCTTCTGTATTGTCAGAATAGTTTCTGTGGAGAAATGTTTAAGTGTAGGAGACCATTCTGCGTGGCGTGGGCCCAGCTCCCACTCAGAGATGCATAGGACCCACGCCCACGGATAGGTTCTCTGGTGGGGAATCAGGCCTGCAATGTGCCTAAGCCACTTTGAATCTTGCTCTTGCTAAAAAAACTCCCTCACCCTGAATTGAAGACATTAACTGCAAAGTAATTTCCTAAAATCCATGCTAAACCTTCCAAGGATGAGTGTAACTGGTCCAACCACTTTTGCCTTTTTATTTGCAAATGTCCCTCTTCTGCTATGTGATTAGCAGCATTGGCTCCTTTATTTTCTGTAAAAGGTAACCACCTAAAGCGTACCTGGGCATAGTAAATGAGGACCATCATGTAATGTGCAGAGGAGAGAAATAAAGGCCTGTCATGCTGTCCCTTTTTCTCCACCAGACTCGGTAATCTGTGTGAATGTCTCATTTCATCCATAATGACGTGGACACTGCGGGCTGGTGTCTGCATCATTCAAGCTTAATGCAAAATTTGATGTAGATGCATTACTCTGCTTGTTCAGTCATTTTGAATGCAATGGACAAACAGCATACATGCTCATACAAGGACGTTTACTATCTCCATTGTTTAGTACAGTGACATCATCATTATTCATACATGCACATTACAGTCTGCTCTCCTTGGCTGGCAAGTTACATTGATGTCGTGCAAACCATTCTTATTATATTAACAATGGTTTGATTTTTCTGGACAGACCTCATATGACAGACATGAATGTTTGGTTCCTGGCATTTTGCCTGGACCAGGAGGGTGAGAAACCAATAGTCTGCTCTTACACTGAGGATGGAGGCTGAAGACAACTCTGGATGACCAAAGTTGGAAATCTACGGTGGACATGAAGAAGTAGAAGTTAGTAGTAAGGTGTGACATTTTTTCAAATTTCCCTTGCTCTTACACTTACACTTAGCAACGGAACTTAAGGATATAAAAGAGGGACAATGCATCCTGTCATCTCCTTGAATGCCATTGTACATTTTGTGAAAAAAAAAAGCTGTCAACAATTTTAACAGCCCTATAAACTAAAGCAAAAGTCATTCAATACCATTTGAGCCTGAATCTAATCATTTGCAAAAACCTTGCTGTTCATAATAAACACCTGTAAAATGAAATCTTGTATTTCAAAGAGACTTAGGTGTTTGTTTTTCTCCATATCTGCATGATGTAAACACAACCTGTTTTTAAGATGTCAAAAACCTATAATGATCAACAGCACTATATGCATTAAAACACTTAGTTTCCATGGACCTTAAATAATATATTGCTACAAGGCAGAGAAAGTTCATGTTATAGAATTTCATTAGCTGTATTACAGCTATCTAATATATGGCTTTAAAAACACATTTTAATATTGATTTAACCATGTAACAAATTCTTCTTTGCTTTAAACAAAAAATATTTTCTATGAAGTAATTTTGAGTAAATACATTATTCTTGTGAGTGTTATTGTCTATGCAGGCATAATTTAAGTGTTGGGTTTTTGCTTTTCTCTCTTAGGTTACTGAATACTTATTTTGATAGATATTAAATTCATAAGACCATAAAATCAGGTTGAACCTATGAAGAGGTATCATTGTGTGGAAAAATACTTGCAGTAGAGAGTCTTATATCCCATTGCTAAGTGTTTTAGGCATTTAATTTTTATCTGAAATATACTTTTAGAACAAAAATGGCTTGGGAACAATTTGTTTTGAATCATGGGAGCATTAGAGAGGAGGCTGTAAAACTCTTAACTTCTTACAAGCTCCCTTTACTATCAGCAGCTAAATCTACCCAATGTGTTTATTCAGTCATTCATTCATTCAGCACAAATTTCTTAAAAGCCTACTATAGCCCAGGTACTGTTTTAAGTGCAGGAGATATAGTAGCCTAAACACAGGGGAAAAATATGTAAAATAAACATATTTTAATAGTGGTGACCAAGAAAGTTACTGAATTGGAGACTCCAGAAAGCATCAGTAAAGACAGGAACCTGTGATTCTGAGTCTTTGTATATATCTCCATTTAATGTTTAGCTCCTGTAAAAGGCAATCAGATAGGCTTAGCTTTCATTAGTTTTCTATAAATTAGAATCAAAGGACCATGCTTGAGCCAAAGATTTGAAAGATATTCTAATTTTTATCTGCTATATTGTCCTCTTTGTGTTCCTTATCTGTAAGCACTCTCAAGATAATTCAACTATTCTAAATGCAAGACTTACTCATCTAGTATAACTGAAACCTTATACCCATTGAAAAACTCCATTTCTCCAACCTCCAGCCCCTGGCAACCAGTATTGTATTTTCTGTTTCGGTGAGTTTTACTATTTTAATTAGATACCTTAGAGATGTAGAATCATACTTTCATTGTTTGTACTTCTGTGACTGGTTTATTTCATTTAGCATAATGTCCTCTGGCTTCTTCTATGTTGTCACAAATGACAGTATTTATTTCTTTAAGACAATAATATTTTATTAGATGTTATAGAACATATTTTCTTTATCTACTCATACGTCAATGGACACTTGGGTTGTTTCCATATCTTGGCTATTGTAAATAATGCTGTACTGAACATGACAGTGCAGACATCTCTATGAGATCCTGATTTCATTTAATTTATTATATATCCAGAAGTAGAACTATTGTTAACAATATAGTATTATAAACCTCAAAATCTGTTAAGAGGGTAGATCTTATGTTAAATGTTCTTACCACAAAAATACAAATACAAAGTCAAACAGAAAAAAAAACAGAGACACATGGGAACTTTTGGAAATTTTATTTATATTTATATTTACATTTATATCTACATTTATACTTATATTTATCACCCTAATAGTGATGGTGATATCATGGGTGCTTGCAGATGTCCAAACTCATCAGCTATATATTTTAAATATGTGCGATATTTTGGATGTCAGTTATACCTTAATAATTCTGTTTAAAGAAAAAATACAAAAATAATGCAGCAGAAAATACAATCATAAGACCTCCAATCAGAGGCAAACCAAATTATCCTGATTTCTATGTTCCCCTTCTTCTTCCCTGTGGGAACAAAATACAGCTACAAAGGCTTTCCTTCTCAGTTAGTAAAGGCTGTTTGTCTCAGTGGAGTTGTTACAGAGGCCCCTTTCCCAGCCTAGGACCCCCTCCTCCTGTGCAGTTCCCACCTGTGACTTTCAGAACACAGCAGTCTTAGTGAGATTGTTACAGAAGCCCCTTTTCTTAGCACAGTCTAAAGGACTCTGCCCTCTTTCTGAGCTATTTTGCTTGTGATGCTTGGGCCCCCAGGCAATTTTATCAAAACTGAACTCAGGACTACTGGGTTACCTGTTGAGACATGTCTCTTTTGCTTCTAGCTTCTTGTATTAAGTTCTTTGTTAGATTGTAATGGTGAGGTCCCTGCCTTTATTTCCCCTCTGGCTGCTCATTCCTTGCTGCTGCCTAACAGAAGTAGGAGACTTTCTGAAAGACTCAACATTTATATTGAAAAAGATGATCTCAATGAGATTATCTAAATTATTCAAGTGTCCTAAACTTACATAATAAGATAAAATTAAACACTACTTGTGGAGGTTAAAATAATCATAGTAATAGAACATTTACTGTAGAAATTACCACAATATTTACTTAAAACTCCCTCTCAAGTTTTATCAGCAATATTTTCTATATATTTTCACTAAATAATATCTAACAATGTCTACTATCTGAAAGGCATCAATAAATATGTAATTTTTATTTCTAATTAAATGAAATAATCCTAAATGGCATAACTTATTTATTTTTTTCAAACAGATTTAAAATTTCCAGAGAATTTTCTTATTTTTTTAGGCTGTTCCATATTTCATGTGTTCTTTTCACTGGATGAAACAGCTTCCGCTGAAATTGAAGGAAGAGAAAGAATAGGAAAATGGGAGTAGTTGGTATATCTGCTTGATTTTCATTCTCTGGTGCATGCTGCTTTTCTTCATCCATGTGGTAGAGCTTTCTTTGAACTCAATGAGTGTTCTTTGCAATGTGGTGATATAGGGAATACAGAAGTGGTGAGAGTTCAGAACATGGAGAGAAGTATTTTGAAATACCAGAAGTATTTTGCCTTCAAAAGAAGTCAGTCTTCAAAGTGCTGTCTGCTTTCAATAACAGACTTAAGACCAAAGGGCAGAATATTGGAGAAAAGACCAAGGAAATAATTGAGCAAATGAAATTCTCACATTAGAAATAGAAAAAAAAAAAGGTTTTACATTGAAGCAGCAGAAATCTCAAAATTCTCCTATGTATCAAGGCAATACAATCGGATTTAGTCTGGGAACCCATGCAAACACAGCTTTCAGGTTGTCATTAGGGTTGACAAATTCACAGACATTTTCGTCATGAGATTCATAATGTAAGTCTTAATGTCAAAAGCCATCATTCAAATGGGTCTGTGGGTAGCAAGGTTCAATTCCTCTGAAACCTCCTGCATATAGAAAGAATGCCTCTAAGAATTGTCCAGCTAAATAATGGGAGGTGGGAACATTTGTGTATTACCTAGCACTCCCCGCTGTAGAATCTCAGCAATTGGGGCACTAATACCTCTGCAAGTTCTGCAACCCTTTGTAGGGTCTACAGAGCCCGAGGTCTGGAGGCAGAGATGAAGCACACACTGAAGGGATAAGAAGCTGTCCTGCCAACGGGAATTTAAGCCTCCAAGGGAACAGTTTATCTCAAGATGCCTGAAATCAGAGGTGGGATAAGAAAAACGTGATTGGAGGTGTCAGATGTGCCTGAAGCAGTCCACCTCTTCCACCGTGCTGACCTGTTCACACTGTCTATATAAATATTGTGCCAATGACTTTAAGGGGTGCAATCTCTACACAAGATTTAACACACAAGAATTATAGAAGCACACTGTACAGCCCACCACTGCAACTGTCCTCGATAATTATCATCTTCCTTGTCTGCTATATCTTCTAGTTTCTCATCAAAAGAGCTGCAGCTAGAAAAATTGGTTTGCCTGGTTATGTGATATAAACCTTAGAAGCCATGAGATCTGAGTCCTTGTTGTCTTGCCCTTGTAACTCTATGTTTTTTCGAATTGGCCATTCACCATTTTCACTATGCATGGAAGCAAAACAATGGCACATTGAAAAACTCAAATTCACATGTGTCCACTGTGTACTAGCAATCCAAGCTGTCCATGATAACCCCAGTTGATTTCCTTTGCCAGTAAAATAATTTATTTCTTTGTCTTCCGGTCCATTGGTCTGAGAACACAAAGTAACCAGGTGGTAGTTTAAGCTTCAGATTGAGGAACAGATCATAGGTGCTCTAGGCAGTTTATAGGCTGACAGCCAGACCTCCTAGGGACTTGCCCTTGGCTGAAAGGATAGCCATCTTTGGAAAGGTTGGGCTTCCTTTCATGAAAAGCTTACATTCAAGACTTGTCAGTGTAGTAGTGTAAAGGTCCAACCTCCTATCCCAAACTGTAACAACTCTGACTGTAATCCCACTTTTACAGCACTCCACAGAATACGCTGACTCATTGTATGACCATACTGCAGCCCAATATCTCTTTTTGCTCAGCCCTGTTTCCTTTCCTTCCTCAATCCTGCTTCTTTCTCTTTCCCTGGAGGAATTGATTTTAAGAGCCATATTGGGCTTTTCCAGAAAAACATAATATGCATACATGCAATCATACATACACACATACATACATATATACACACATACACACATATATACACACATACACACCTATGAGGGGGACAAAAAATGGAATTATCTTCTGGAGTGTGGGAACCTTGTAGTACAGGCTTTGCCTGGTAGGTGAGTGTTCTAGGAACCCCTCTGTATCAGTGTATCTGCTGGCATTGCTGTGAGAGGCTGCAATAAACTTCGGGGAATTTTTTTGAAGACTCAACAAGTTTGTCCATTTCATGACGGGTGATTTAGGAGCAAGTGCACCTGCCCACACTGGCTGGCTGTGTTCAGCAGTTTTTGACCAAAAAAGGCATGACTTCCTTGACCCACCTTCTTTGTTCATCCAATCTTGCCGAAAGTGACTTTTTTTGTTTCCCCAGATGAAAACAGCCCTTAAAGGGAAATTTTTTGCCTACAGGGAAGAGGCCAAACAAACAACAGCAGAAGGACTAAAAGGCATCAAAATAGACAAGTTCAAAAACTGTTTTGAGCAGTGGAAAAAAACGTCTTGATAGGTGTATTGCATCAAATGGAGAATACTTGAAGGTGACTGAAGTTTAAAGATGTAAGAGTAAAATACACATTTTTATAAATAAATTTAGGCTTTTGGGGTCTCCCTTGTATATGCTTTTGTATAAAAAGATTTATTATAAGATATCGGATTCTGTGATTTTAAGGCTGAGAAATTCTGTAATCTGCTGTGTGCAAGCGGGAAACCCAGGAGCTGGCAGTGTCATTGAAGACCTGAGCAGGAAAGGTGACAGTATCAATTCCAGTCTGAGTCTGAAGGCCTGAGAACAGTAAGTGCCTGAGGCAGGAGAATATTAACGATCCAGCATAGTGGTCAAGCAAAGGGCAAATGTGACTTTCCCCTGCCTTTTTGTTTTACTCAGGCCCTCAGTGGGTTAGATGATATGCACACTGGGAGGGCAATCGCTTCTCTGAGTCCACCAATTCAAATGCTAAACTCTTCTGGAAACACCCTCTGAGTCATACTCAGAAATAATGTTTAACCATATTTCTGTGTGCTCCATTTTCCAGTCAAGTTGACACACACAATTAACCATCACAAATCCACTCCTTGTCTATTTGACACTCATATGTATATCTCAAAATATACTTAATATTCAAATTAAAACAAGGTCATGATTCAACCTAACATTATACAACTATCCTATGTACAACTGAAAATGAGCTAACCCTTCCTCAGAAGATGAAGTTAAGTCCTAAGTGATGTTTACTCTTCTCCTTGATACTTCATAGATTAAGTACTATGATATAGAATTAAGAATACTTAAATACTATAACATCGATTTATCTTATGTTGTATAAGGGAATAAGAGAAGAAAGAAAAAGAAAACAAAGACATGCATATTTATAAATGGAAACATCTATGTATACACTTAATTCACACACATACAAATGTATTTATACCGAACTAAGGAATACCCACGACAATTAGTCTTTACTTGTTTCATAAAGTATAGTCAAGCTTTGAACTCAAACTCAAGAAATTGAGTTTATTCAATTTCTACTTTATCCTGATTTTGTTGACATTTGATTGCTGTAGGTGTGACTTAATAGTCTTCAAAAGTCTGTAAATTTGTCTGTCTCTCCATTTCTCTTTTTAAACTTTTCCACACGATGATACCACACATGTGCTTGTGCATTCTATAAGACTCTAGCACATTGCAGACACTCATTATGATCAGCAATAATGTTTCTAACATATGCAATATTAGGAAAGATATGTTAGCAATAATGAGATATACACTAAATTGTTTTCCTAACATCACATAATGAACCCCTTCTAACAACCGGCTGTAATTTAGGAACCTCACTCCTTGCCCGATCTCTGAATTTAACTGCCAGCGCAAAGACATTTAGAGAAATGTGCTAAGGCGATATACTCCTTTTAATTTGTTTTTCTCAAGTCTTTGACTGTGGAAGAGACTAACTAGGAGATTTTTCCTATAAGAACTAATTTCCCTTGTGTAAATTTGTTTAAATAAAACTAACAAAATTTTGACATATGCTGTGTTTTTCTGCCTTTTTTTCTACAAGTACATTGACTTTCATGATAATTTTTTCCTGTAGAAGATTGATGAAGAACATTTTACAGTTTATGCACTGATTGAAAAGTAGAATATATTGTTTAATATTGGTTCAATGCAATATTATCTGAAATTTAGTGCCTTTTATTAAACTTGGATAATACTTTGATTTATTCTTTCCTTGAGGATATAAGAGCATAATTTTTAAACATTTGAAAAAACATTTTTAAAGAGTTCACTTATTTTAGACAGAGGGGAAGGGAGGGGAAAAGAGAGGGAGAGAAACATCAGTGTGTGCACCCCATACTAGGAACCTGACCTGGCCGGCAACCCAGGCATGTGCCCTGACTGGAAATCAAACCAGCGACCCTTTGGTTCTCAGGCTGGCACTCAATCCACTGAGCCGCACCAGCTAGGGCTATAAGAGCATATTTAAACAGTAGATAATGTGACTGTCTTAGTTTATCAACAGGGTTAAATTAATGTTTTATGAATGAGTACAGAAAGTAAAAGAATATGTACAATTTAAGAACTAAAAAAAAATATAGTAAGAGACTTCCTAAATCTCAACAAATATATAATTAATAAAATAACAATTAAAAGAGCTATTATCCACAGAAATTAGAAGAGGTCACAATAGATATCAAAAAACAAAAAGACTTAAAAATATGGCACACTTACAATATATGTTTTGATGCTGTCTTCCATTTTTAATGTTCAACCATTGAATGAAAAGTATGAAATACTAATGAGTAATTTAAATTTATTTTAGTCAGCTTTACTAATAAAATTTCACATAGCTTAAAGGAACTGGTCACTGAGTACTGATGAATATGTACACTCATATAACTATCATTTCAATAAAAGTATAGAATATTTTTATTAAACAAAATATTTATTGTTTTTCTTTTTATCCAGTCTTATACACACACCCTCACTACCACCTCAGACAACCACTGATCTTAATCTGCTTTCTGTTACTAGAGACATCTTGCCTGTTCCAGAATTGCGCATGAATAAAACCATATGGCCCACCCTTATTTTGTTCTAGTTTCTTTTTCTCAGAGAAATGTTTTAGGAATTCATTAATGTTATTGTATGAATCAAATTCATCATTTTCGATTGCTGAGTAGTATTTTAATGTATGAACAGATCATAGATTTTAAATTTACTCTTATTAATTAACATGAGTTGTTTCCAGCTTTTGACTATAAAAATTCAGGCATCAGAATTTTATATAAAAATATTGTATATTTATTAATATTTATATTATATATTTTATATTTGTATTAAAGATTAAAATACAATATAGTCCACTACTAAATTATATCAAATACTTAAATATGTATTATTTCATATATTTATTAATATATTTAAATATTAATAATAGAATTGGTAGGTAATATATTGGGTATATGATTATCATTATATGCTGTCTTTATCATTATATCATTATTAGCATATCATTATATCATTATTAGCATATCATTATATGCTATCATTATAGTCTGACCAGAAATTTATAACAATTAAAGTTCTTCACATCCTCACTAATATGTAGTATTACTTCATTTTTAATTTTGGCTGTTCTTGTGGGTTTTATGTGGTAATAATTTGAATTTATGAAGAATAATTATGTTGATCATCTTTTCATACACATTTAGACAATCTTATAGCTTATTTTTTAGTTTCTTGTATTGTTTTTGCATTTTGATTGGTTATTTATCTATTATGGACTTCTAAGAGTTCTTTACATATTCTGAAAACAAATACTTTCACAGAGATATGTGTACTATTTTCTCAGATATATGTGCAGTATATTTCTCTCAAATATGTAGTATTTGTCTTTTAGTTTTCATAAGGAGGTATTTTGAAGAATGCAAATATGTAATTTTAATTAAGTTCCATTTACAAATATTTTATTTTTTGAATTTTTTTGTTCTTCTAAGAAAACTTTACTTCAGTGTTACAAAGACATTCTGCTGTTATTTCTAGGTTTGTTATTTTAGCTTTTATTTTTTCTCTATAATCTATCTTAATTTCAATATTGTGTATGAATTTATAAAATATTTGGGATTTTTTTAATAAAGATATCCAGCCATGGCCAGGTGATTCAGTTGATTGGAGAGTCATCCCATAAACCAAAAGGTTTCTGGTTCAATCCCTGGTCAGGGGACATACCTACATTGTGGGTTCAACCCGAATTCAGGCATGTACAGGATGCAACCCAATATTTCTTTTTCACATCAATGTTTCTTTCTTTCTCTCCCTCTCTTCCTCTCCTCCCTATGTCTTCTGTCTCCCTCATGATATTACCTGGAATTTTTTTCTTTTTTTAATTTATTGTTGTTCAAGTACAGTTTTCTGCCTTTTAGTTTTTTCAAAAAATAAATTTAATGTATGCTTCATACTTCCATACTTGGGCTTTATATTATGTTCCATCTATTCATTTATTTATTGTATGCAAATACCACGTTCTTTTCAATTTTGTGGCTGTACAGTAAGCCTTGAAATAAAGTGTTGTGACTCCTTCAAATTTGTTTTTTCCCTCAAAATTGTTTTTTTAACTAAATTTGTTAATCATCAAGTTTCTTTCATTTGCAATACAAGTTTTAGACTCAGTTTGTCAGTTACAAAAATACGGACTTTTACTATTATATTTGTATATTAATTTGAGGCAATTTACATCTTGACTACATTGAATCTTTCAAATAATGAAAATGTCTACATTTCTATTTATTTAAATTATAGGTAAATTTTCTTTCTATATTTTTTAGTTTTTGTAAAGGTCTTGCCTATTCTTTAAATTTATTCTTGATTTTTAAAATCAAGAATATTTAAAAATATTTCAAATATCTTGATTTTTCAAATGATACTTTAAACATTGATATTTCATTTTTATGGCAGTATAGAGAGAAATCAAATTTTTGTATACATATTTTGTATTGTGTAAAAATTAGCTATTTTTATATTTATTAAGGTTATTGTTTTTCCTTTCCAATCTGCACACAATTCTTTACTTCTGTTGCCTCAATTGTATTGGCTGGGACTTTCAACCCAACTGTGTTAAAAAGGAAAAAAAGAGAGGAGAGAAAGTTTTCTTTTTCCAAAATTTAGTAGAAAAACATTCATTCTCTCAATTCTAAATATATTAGCTACAGGTTATATTTAGATGCCTTAATCACACTAGGTTTCTTTCTATTGCTTTGTGGAAAATTTTTACACTGGAAGTCTATTGACTATTGCCAAATATCTTTTCTACATCTCTTGATATAGTATTTTATTTGTTTTACCAATTCTTTTTATAAACATGGTTTACTGAACTTATGGCCCTGAGTTTTAAACCCTACTTGGTCATTATGTATTATCTTTGTTAGGAAAAGGAAACTAAAATCTCCCATTATAATTACAATTGATTATACTGATTTAATGTCCCTATAAGATATCTATATTTAAATCACCTATAGAAATGTTCTGTTTATTGTCTATATTTTATTCCTTACTTTTTAATATTTGGTGTTTTTTGAAAAGTTGTAATTCTTCTTTTGTTGTTGGATATTTCAGAAGAGGGAGAAGGGGGTGGAGAAGGGGAGAGAGATAGAGGACGAGAGAGGGAGATGGAGAGAGACATTAGATGAATTATCTTTCTCCAAAGAGGTTTATAATTTGGATTTAGCCTTTGTTTTGTTCTTAGTTCTAGAACTGTGGTCCTACTTCTAGGGCCTGGTCATTACTTCTAGAGATAGTACTTTGTGGAGTGTCAAATGAAAGCCCAATGTACCACAAAGTCTGTGCCTCTTTATCAGGGGCTGGACATTTTCTGCCCTCAAAATGCAGAAATTAGTACTCAACACTTTTAGCTTCTCAGTTGGGTTTTACTGCTCTGCTTTATGGAAACTCTATATTTGCTGAACTTACAGCTGGTAGGGGTTCTGTGTGCAGCATTTTGGAACGTGTCTGCATTTAGGTCTTCTCCAGAATTGTGCCCCTTAATTCCAGCCATTTTATAATCCCCAAACTCTTTTCTATATTTTCTCAGCCCAGTATATTTCTGCTTTCCACTTCAATTGCTTTTCCTTTTCTCCTGGGATTTGGAAAAAAGTGCTGTCAGAGAAAAAAGTAGACGTGAAAGTATATTGCCCATCTTCCAGTGATGGTAGCCCTCAAGTCTTACACGCTTTTGTTTTTCTTCAGTGTCTTCATGTTTTACACATTCTTATTACATGTATTTTACCCATGTTACAATTCTCCTGTGAGCAAGTTAGTCTGGTATAAACTACTTCATTTTGACTGGTCAAAAATGTTTTCAAAGATTTTAATCTATTGTCTTTCAATCTAAAAATTTCATATGACTAATTGATTTTTATAAATGGCTTAAGTTAAAAATTCAAATTTCCTTTACTTTCTTCATTTTGATAATTAATTTTTCAAACACTATTTCTTATGTATTAAATTCACGCACAGATTTCCAATTAATCTGTAATACCACCTTTGCCATATACCAATTTCTCTACAGTGCATGGTTGGACATGAATCAAGATTTTCTTGACACACTTTTGTTTTAGCTATCTTTATTAGAAAATACTTATAGGTATCTGGTAGGACACATTTATTTTCCTACCTATTGATATTTTACAAGAATGGTGCAAATTTAATTTGAATAATTTTATGTATATTTTATTTAGCAAGATAGATTATTCTTACATTGGTATCTGTTGTATAATTTTTATGCATGGATTAGTCTGTGATATTTATAATTAAACTCTCTATGATATACTTCTTGAATGTATATGTTTATGTATTTTATGTATTACATAAAATTAATCACTTGATTAGACTCATTGTATATAGGTATATAACATACGTATATTAACCTAGTATCCTGTCCAGTGTCAAAATATTCTTAAGATATTTTAAACTATTGTCTTCAATCTAAAGATTTCATATGACTGCACCTGATTTTTATCAAGGGCTTAAAGTAAGGGATTCAAATTCATCCATTTTTCTTCATCTTTTTTTTAAAGTGATATTTCTTTCTTTCTTTTTAAAGATTTTATTCATTTGTTTTTAGGGTGAGGAGAAAGGAGGAAGGGAGGAAGAGATGGAGAGAAACATCAATGTGTGCTTGCGTCTCTCGCACCCCTTACGGGGACCTAGCCCACAACCCAGGCATGTGTCCTGACTGGGAATGGAACCAGAAACCCTTTGGTTTGCAGGTTCCACAAACTCAGTTCACAGAGCCACACCAGCCAGGGCTTCATCTTAATAATCAATACTACCAGCAAATATATATAGTTTCTAATTTCATATGGAAATTATCCATGCTATCTATATTCTCTAAAACTGTTGATGATATGCTAACATTCACTAGTGTTGTTATGTCATGTGTTTACCAATACCTTATTTGTAAGAATTTATATGACTTCATATTATTTTCATTCTTTAATTGCATGTTTTTAGATTTATGTAAAATATATAAATATTTTTATTCTTAATAAGAGTTCTGGTGAGCATAAATATTTAAACATGTGTTTTTATATAAATAACTAAATCATTGTACTATAAAAATACATTATTATGGATTATGTAGTTAAGTATACTTTCAAATATTTAGAGATTTCATTATATTCTGAGCATAATTCATGATGTTGTAGAATAGTATTACCAAATAAGGAAAAAACAAATACATATAAGTACACCATCTCTAAGTAAACACTTGATCCACTCTATCTGCAGAGACATATATAGCTGAACAAATTCCATTTATGTGATGAATGTACACAGCGTATTGGACCTTCTTGTTCTCAGGGCTATTCCTACTGTCAGTTCCCATTGTTCATGTCTGTCATCCCTGGATTAGGGCTGTCAGAGCCTTGGATCCACTCTGCCTCAAATGATTTCCTCCTCAGCTCCTGCTGTTAGCATATTAGACAAGATATCTTAATTGGTTTGTTCAGTCTTCCTTTATACTGCACACCCCAAATGTAATATAATAATTCTATAGCATTCCACATCTACTAGACAGCAGTGATTACATACAATTTCTTTGTAGTGATGAAACATGCTACTGAGTACAGAGCATATAGTTTGGCAGCATGTATGTGTCACCTGCCCTAACTCCCTTTCATAATTTAAGCTGCCCTACCATTAAACATTACACCTTGTTAGAGGACAGTTGGTACAGGTCCATGATCACCGATTTGTATTTTAAAAATGCAAAAGAAATATCAGAACAAAAAACCCAGAGTTTCTGTTTGCTTCAAAAATTCATTTGATGACAAAATGTAATATAAAATAAGATTTATATTCTTTATTTTTGAACTGAATGATAGTATTAATAGTTTGCTATAACAACTACTAGTGTATTTAATTATAATCTATTATCTTGTGCCGTTATATCTACATGGCATATGAATAATACCACCTTTAAAAAAAACTGAAAATTCAGAGTTTCAAAACATACTTGGCCCCAAGGGTTTCTAAAGCAGTAATGACTAACTATGTAAATTTTTTTCTTCCAAAGTGCCATTTCTACCATTTATTGCTTGTGTAAATTTGAGTCTCTTAATTTTGACATAACTAAAGCTAATCATTTTAAAATTAGAATAATAATTGTTCTTACATCAGAGGATTGTTTTTGAAGAAAAATAAATAATATACAAGACTTTAAGTAATTTGTGGTACATAAAAATGTTTAAATCACATTTTTATGATTATAGTTATAAATAGTTTCCCTTCTTCTTTTCCTTCCAGTTCTTCTTTTCCTTCTTTACTGTTATATGCCACATTAAGAAATAAAAACAGTTCAATCAAGGATTTATCATTTCCACCTGGGGCCTACATTATGTTATTACTATCTATGTTGGATATAGATAGTTATACTTGCAGAATGCCAATATAAACTAGAGGTTCTTCACATTAGCCAAATTTGCAATTTCTAGCAATCAAGTTCATAATTGGTTAAGTTATTAATAAATGGTAGAAATGGGAAGGATTATGTGATGATTAGGTCACTTAATTAATTTATTTCTAAAGGTAGATTTTAATCGATTTCTTGCCACATCAGTTTTTTAGGTTTACTTAACTTTGTTGTATTTGTTTCACTTGTTATTGTGTAAACAAAAGAATGACATTTGCAATTAAGAAGTCCTTTAAAAGAATTCCTCTGCTAATTTTATATTAAATCCAAAAAAGTTTTCAATGAAAAATTTAAAAGAATATAGGTAATTCTTTAAATAATTTAAATATATATATATATATTTATCGAGAGAGGGAGATGAACTTGTTTTAATGTCAGACATGGTAGCTGGGCACATTGAGAAATTTTGACCACTGGAGATGCCATAAGGTATGTTGGGGTCCTCCCTGCCTGGTGTCAGGAGCTGCAACCCTCCATAGCTAAGGCTGAGTGAGAGACCTCCAAACAAGGAGACATTAAGGAGACAACCTGTCTCCCTGGCATGAAGCGCTGCCTGCTCCATATCTGGCTCCCATTGCTTGGTCGGCTAGTCTATGACAGTTAACAATTCTCAGAGGAGAATGGACCTAAGACAGGCACAATCATGTGGGAAAGCCATCAGGGAGGGACTCAGGGGGCTGTGGAAAAGAGGGGGTGATCTATCCTCCTCCCCTCAGCTTTGACAAGCCTGAGTCCTTATCCTGCTTGTGAGAAATCCAAATCTCCCGACTGCCTTTGTCCCCTCTGCCTGACTCAGGCCTGCAGCAACATCAAGGGGCAGTGCAGTCCAGACCAGAGTCAGCGGACCTCCACGATATTTGGCCTGAAGCATAGAATATGCAAGATCTTGTGAAAACTACTATTGCTGGAGGATGCTTTTAAATTAGAATATGAAGGCACAGGCAGGAAACGAAACTAGCCTTCTAGGTCCTGTAGTTTTTAGGTGATAAAACCCCAACTTAGCATGAACCCTTTTAGGTCTTTGAAAGTTACCTACTTGTTTGATCTTCCCTGCCAGACTATAATCAACAAACTGTATCCTTACCCCTACCCAATATTACCTAGTAAAAGGCCTACTCAGGAGTGGCCATTCCGTTCCTATTCCTCCACAGGACTCAGTAGTCCATGTGTATTTCTCTCGTGTCTTGAGCATCTGCAGCATTTGTGGTCACCGCAGGCCGGTGACTGTTTCAAAGGTGGAAGATCACTATGGGAAAATCCTTATATAAATAAACACACAAATTAATAGCTTTGACAGAGATGTCAAAATGTGAAAGTAAAAATCCACAATTGCCCTAGGGAATGTTTGACCTTCACTGATAGAATTCTGTAAGATCCAAATAATAACTTAATTTGAAAAAAATTAGAAACCCTCTCAAAAATCAAAAAGATCAGCAAGAAAATACTATTAAAATGCTCTTTCAGATAAAGATCCAGGATATTATATAAGTAGTCATGGAAAAGAAAGAAGGCAATTCAGAAAGACAAAAAGTAGAATACTGATTTCCAAATTTTTATTACTGTCACTTAGAGAAAGAGGAAGAGGAGAAGGAAGAAGGAGAAGGGAGGGAGGGAGAAATTGGGGGGTGGGGAGAAGCGGAGGGGATGAGGTGTGAAAGACAGAGCCGGAGCAAGAAGAAGAGAGGATGGTATTGGGCTCTTATTGGCTAAAAAACTTTTAGCGTTCTCTTTTCCTAAATGGAGAATTCCTTATCAATGATAAGGAATGTTAAACTACTCTTTAAAAGCACCATCTTTATAGGCTAATCTCTTTGGAATTTATGCTTCTCAGTTCCATTTCCTAAAAACTGAACTGAGTGCTTATTGAAGTAGTTTTCATATAAAAATTACACATCTTTATATAGTAGATTGTTAGATTTCATTGCTAGGTGAAGTGCAAGGACACCATACTCATGCTGGGAAGAAGACCAGGTATATAATTTGCAAGTCCCAGTGCAAAATAAATATTTAAGCCACGTGATTCTGATTATGAATTTTAGGACAGTAACAACTGGGCCCTAAACTAAGCTTGAGAGTCCTAAGGGCAGAGCTCTTGCAGGACTGCCCTTTCAGGAAGCACATTCGTGAGGCAGAGCCCAGCCGGAGACGTCTCCCTGACTTCGGGCTGCAGCTGAAAACCTCTATAGCCATGTTATCGAATACGGAAGCCCCCAGCCACTTGCGTACCTGGAGTGAAATGAGGCTGGTGCAAATGGGAAGTCCAACATTTAATTTAATTTAACTTTAAATTTATAAAGCAAAGAAGTATACATTTTTCTGATAAATGCAACTTACCATTTTTGTAGAATTTTATTTTAATTATTGAAAACTTGTATGAATTGATGTATGATCTGAAGTGTAAAAACATTGCATTTCAAAGATTGAAATATGTAGTATGAAGAAAGGGAGATAAAATATCTCAATAAATCTTTTTAAAATTGTTGGAATGACAAAATTTTGTTATATCGAGGTAAGTAAAATTGATCTTAAGGATTAATTTAACCTCTTTAATTTTACTTTTTAAATGTGATTACCAGAAAATTTTAAATTATGTGTATATGACATGGATTATATTTCTATTGGATAGAGCTAATCTAGAAATATAAACACCTCCCAAAAGTTATCTTTGAGGTTTGTAAATCTCAAACTGAATATTTCCTTGAAGTTTCACATTTCTAAGCAATCTTACAATTGAGAGAACAGTTATCAAAATTCAGTTTATACCAAATCTCACCAGGCATGAAATTCAGAGGCCTTTACTTTCCAAATAGCTGATGGAGAATGCCACTATCCATCCCAAGACTTTACTAAAGGGTAAATCCACCAGAATAAAATTTAAGAGCCTTATCTTTTATTAACTCAAACTGTAGGTGTCAGAGAGTTTGCATAGTATTAACAGAGTTGAGATTTATATTTTCTTGATTATTGATTACATAAGAAAGTTTTCAAGGAAAAAAAAGGAAGAGAAAGGAAAATTGACCAGCTGGTGTGGCTCAGTGTATTGAGTGCCAGACTGTCAACCAAATGGTCGCCAGTTCAATTCCCAGTCAGGGCACATGCCTGGTTTGCTGTCCAGGTCCCCAGTAGGGTGTGTGTGAGAGGCAACCACACATTGATATTTCTCTCCCTCTCTTTCTCCCTCCCTTCCCCTCTCTCTAAAAATACATAAATAAAATCTTTAAAAAATTTGGAATGTGTTGCTCTGAAGAGAAGTTAGGAGATTATAGGGAATAATATCTATAATAACTAATATCTAATGGTAAATTCTGGAACAGTTTATTTACTGAAGCTAGTGAGTATCTACAAAGTATTTGGTCTGTTAGTGAAAAAAACTACACACAGGATTCAGATTTCCTTTGGCTTATTCACTTAGGCAGTCACAGCATTATAGCCTAGATTTCTGAGAAAGCAGGCACCTAATTCAATAAAAATAATGACTGCTGTATTATTCAGTTGGATATGATGCAATTAATAGGGAGGCAGACTGCATTTGATACATAAAAAGCACTTTTAGAATTGGAGCCTGGCATGACCTGAAATACAAGGGTTTGACGGGACAGACAACATGTTACAACTTTAGCAATCAGTACCAACCTTAAAAATAAATTTCTACTCATTTTTCTCTTTGGAAAAATGACTGAAAAATGTTAAGGTGCACAATTTTTCTTAGTATTGCCTGGTGTCTCACAACAGAACATATTCCAAGTGAGAGTGCAAACTGATATTTTCAAAATAATGTTTTTTGACTATTGCCATTTTGAATCCTCATGTAGAATTTTGTCTTGGAAATTTGATTATCAGTGTAAGCAGTGATCAATCAGCACTAGTTATATGAACTTTGACCTGAAAAGTCTAGTTTTGTAAAGTTCATATTGTCTTCATTATTGTGTTTATTTACCATCATTAAAATAATGATTTATCATCATTATTGTTATCATCATTGATATTATCTTATTACCATAGTATAATATAAATATATTTGGGCTTCCAGAAGTAGAGACAAAAGAGGACAAAGGAAGCAACATTGTGTTCTAGAATTGAGGAACAATGTGTATTATCAGTTAATGAAGCAAAAAAAATCACATGGAGAGAGTTTTTACCCTGAACCTAACCGCACCTCTTAAAGCTATAGAACTTAATAAACAAAAGACCATCTTAAAATCAATTAGCAAAGGAAGATGATCACCTACAAAGAAAGGGTTATTAAAGTGATAGCATAATTTTCTATAGCGATTAATTACAAAAAGCATATTAGATGGAATAATTTTTCAAAGTCCTTGAAAGGAAAAACTTGGCATCTAGAATCGATTATCCTGTAACATCATAATTTATAACAGTTCAACAACAAGATACTTATAAATTATTTTTAATATATGTACACAATACAAAAGTATGAATCACTCAAAAATTAACTAATATCTAAAATATATTGATTTTGTTATAATATGATAATACATGTAACCACCAAAATTATCATTATATAAAATTTTAATGATCTGCAGCTGTAATAAAGGCAGAAGCACTTTTATAAGGTGGGTATACACCAAGTTGAGATTGTGTTAAAAATTAAAAATACAACTACCATGTGATGCCATCACCCACTTCTGGATATATATCCAAAGGAATTCAAAGCAGGATCTCAAAAAGATACTTGCACACCCACATTCATTGTTGCATGTTTCACAATAACCAGGAGAAACCCAAACGCCCATCAGCAGATGAACAGATAAATAAAATGGGCCTGCATATGAAATGGAATGTTACGAGCCTTGAAGAGAAGGAAACCATGTCACATGCTACAGTGTGGAGAACCTCTAGAACGTTATACTGAATGAAATAAGTCACAAAAGGACAACTACCATGTGATTCTAATCATGAAGACGCTAAAGGAGTCAAAGTTAAACAGAAAGTAGAAAGGTGGTTGCTCAGGTCTAGGTGGGAAGGTGGGAGAATAAATGTCTAATGTGTACAGAGTTTCAGTGTTGAAAGATGAAAAATGCTTAGAGATCTGCTGCACAGCGACAGAAATACATTTGACAGTGCTGAGCTGAATACACTTAAAGAGAAGGTTTAAAAAAGGAAGAACCACAGGCACACATTTTCATGGAAGGGTTGTCAACAGATTTGTAGATATGAGGCTTAACACAAAAGCAACAAAAGAAAAAAATAAATAATTTGGACTTCATCAAAAGACTTTTTTCCTTCCAAAGACACTATCAGGAAAGTAATGGACAACCTGTAAAATGGAAGAATTTTGTGCAAATCATATCTCTGGACACATTCTGTTTTCTAAAATATTTAAAGAATTCTTATAACAATTTTAAGACACAAATAAACCAACTAAAAATTGGTAAAGGGTGAATACACATTTCTCCAAAGAAGGAATACACATGGCCTATAAACATACGAAGAAATGCTCAACGTTGGGGAAACACAGTCTCATTCCACAATGAGATGCCACTTCAGAGCCATGAGGGTGGTGACGATTCTTGCTCCTGTATCGCTGGAATTTTCCCAGGAGGAAAATTCTGCGGCTTCTTTGAAGGAATGTATTCCTAGTGAAGTAGAAGGAAGGCTCTGAAGCCAAACCTGCTCAGTGCTGACTGGTTTGCTACAGTTCCTAGTGCGTGGCCTGTGCTCAGTCCCTGATCTCCCTGAGCCCACTTTCCACTTTCCTTACAGAAAAACAGAAACACGACTCTCTCCCAGGCTCTCCGTGGAGACTCAATGAGCTGCAAGGAAGTGGAGCACCAGAAATGGCCGAGCACACAGGTCACCTTCCCTGCTTGAGCATCATGATTTTCACGGAGGTTTGATGGGATGACGTTGTTGTTTTCACAGATTCTACTTCAGTCACTAGTAACTCTTTCTTGATTCCTGCCTTATACACCAACCCCACAAAGTGTCATTTCAAATCTGTTTTTCTGTAGTAAAGTTTGGCTACAATGAAAATGTGGAAACTTTATTTTCCTTTTCTTCTTATTGGACCTACCCTAGTATTTTCCAAAGACTAATGTGCAACTCTCTACAAGATTCCATGTAGCTGGTGGAGTTGGACTCACTTAGGGCTGAAGCAGCGGCAGACCTCCAGTCAGCCCCACTGTGAGGGTTCCAGGGAGATTTCAGGGTTCACCGGCCTCAGCATTGTGGGCAGCTGGGGTTCTATCTCCTCCTGGGAACTGTTCATCCAAACAAGGACTCAGGCACGACCACCAGGTGAGTGAGGACAGGTGCAGAGACACCCACAGACCAGTGTGAACCTGATGGTGGTGACTGAGGGCCCAGCACACATAGGGGAGGTGCCAGTAATTTCCCTTCCAATACGACTCACTCAGTGTTCCCAGCAACACTGAGAGGGGGCTGTGTTACTCTGTTTCACCAAGAAGACCCTGAAAGCAGAGAAGTCCCAGGACGAATTCACACTGGTGAGCGGAGGATCCAGGCTCTGTCTGTCACCCACCACATTTGCATCTAGTACTTGCCACCCTAGGCAGGGACACACTGGGTGGGCACATAGGGAGAATGCTTACCCATAATGGGTCACAGCTTCTGGACCACCCCAGAACACACACTGACCTCTGAGCCTGTTTCTCTATGTTAAGGCTGTACAGGGATGGGGCAGCAGCTGGGGAAAGCAGAGCCAAGATGAGAAGCCTCCTTCACAAAGTGCCCAGGAAGGCTGGGCAACGTGGGTGCTGCCCACCACATGGGAGGAGGGCAGGCTGCAGAGGAGGGCCTGTGGGCTGACCTGCAATTACGTGGCAGGTGAGGGCCCTGACGTGAGTCTACTCTCACCCAAGATCTTTTGTGGAGATGGGGAAAGTAGAGGGTCACTTTTGGAAATGGAAAGCTTTAGCCCCACCCCATCACTGCTGCTGGACCACCACCCTGGGCCACAGCTTTGAGTGCTGGGTGGAGCTGGGGCTATGCTTGGAGAGGTCCAGCCTTCCCAACACAACCTGGGCCCAGGGAAGGAATCGGAACTTAAACATGGGGAAGTGGCATTGCCCAGGAGGGAAGTGGCATTGCCCAGGACATGGCCACTCGAGATCAGAGCACCTGACTGGTGCTGGAGCAAGGCAGTTCTAGAGACAGGGCTTCTCTTTTCTGGCCCCACTCCCATCCCTCATGGATTGCTTCTCTGCCTCTTTTATCTGGGGTTTGGACCCCCCACGTTGACTGTAGAGTCTGTACCAGTGCCCACAGCAGGGTGACTGAGGACCCCTCCCTCAGCCTGGACCTCCAGCTCCCACCAGCACTGGGGTCACTCATACCTTGCCCCTACAGCCCCTGCTGGTTGTGCTGTGCTTGTGCAACCAGGTCACAGTTCATTAGTGGGAACTATTTTCCACAGAAATGTAAATTTGTGTCTGCATCTATTCACACAAGAGTTCAGCCATGGTTGTAAGGGAAGAAACAGTAGTTGCGGGGTATCCTCTAAGCCCCATTGTCCCTGAGCCCAGTCCCCCAGCCACAGCAGATGGGTCCTCCTCCCTCAGTTGGACGAGATTCTCCCACAAGGAAATCCCAGAGGGACTTGGTATATTCCCCACCCCTGTCATTTCCCACATACACACCTTTAGCAGGTGCCTCATTATTCTCTTGCCGCCCACTTGTTCCAGCCTCACTGCCTCCACCTTCCACGTTCAGTCATCCCCCTGAGTCTGGAGGATGCTTCTCTTGGATGAGGCACAGAGGCAGACAGCCTGCCCCCCGAGGCCAAGCCTTCTCCTCCCCATCCGGAAGGGAAACCTTGGAGGAGCTGAGAATCGCTCAGCCCCTTGTCTGATGGCTTCCGGAAGGCCCCTCACCCAGGCTGGCCTTGGGAGTAGAATTGATGGGAGGGCTCACTGAGAATACAGAGCTGTGTGCTCCCAGGAACAGTCCCTGCTCAGAAGGAGTCTCTGTCAATCTGGACGGAGGGACTGAAGGGTCACCTGTGAATCCATAGATTCCATGATGTCCCACACCCTTCCTCCCTCTCAGGTCCCCTCTCTGAGCTGCAGCACAGACACAAATATGGAGACAATGGCCACTAGAACATTTTCAAACAGAACCATCTTTATTTATAACTGACACACAACGTCACAGAGGAGCTGCTCCTACCCCAGGCCCACCCACACTGTTATGGTCCTGCCCTCCCTCTCTGCTACCCATGTAGTAGAGCAGTCAGGATCATCCCTGGGATGAGAAAGAACCCATGGCTCCTCTGGGGGACAGCTGGATCACATCTAAGCTGGGCCCCCGGGGGTCTGGCAGTGGGAGAGATACCGCACTGCTCCATACTGGCTGCAGTGCCGCTTCCTCCAACTCCCTGTGACAGACTGGTCACACTTTCTCTTCTGACGCTGGGGCTGGGCAGCTCCCTGGGGCCCCCAAACTCCAGGGCTGGCAAGGCCTGAGGCAGGGACTGTACTCAGAGAGAGCTCAGGGGGCAGCAGGCTGTTGGGAGAGGCCCAGAGGAAGGACAGGCTGGGCAGGTCCTCTTCATTCTCACTGGACCTGCCCACTGGCCCACAAATCTCCCTAACAGGAGGGGTCTCTCTGGGAATGGAGGCAACCCTGGGCCCCAGTGCAGAGTAAGTGCGCTTCTGACCCTGGGGAGGAAAAAGGGGGCATCGAGCCCGCAATGGTGGGCACTCCTGACTTCCTGAAGAGACAGCAAGAGCTTTGGACTTAGACAGGTAAGTGTCTGCTTGACCCTGGCTTTGGCAGTCCTTGAAGTCAGTCTCTAGTGAGGAGGCTTTGTCATTGACACCCAGCTGGGGTCCATGGTCATACTTCTGGGACTCCTGGGTGACCACAGATTCAGAAGGACTTGAATCCAATCGGGGTGCACCATGACTGAGGGGTGCATGCACACCCTCCTCCTCCTTTGAGACCAGGAGTCGCTCCTCTACCAGCTGGGATGAAGAGGGGGACAGTGACTGGCTCTGCATATCCACGTGAGAGGAGGAAGTACGTGGGTGGGGGAGGTAGGATGGGGATGACACTATGACTTGAATCCAAAACAGACATGTGGCTCTCCTGCTGTCCTCCCGTGCCATATTCCCAGCTTTGTCTTCTTCCCTCTCATTCTCTTCTTCCTGTCACTCTCCTTCCTGTCACCCTTTCCCTCCTATCACCTCTCCTTCCTGTCACCCTCTCCTTCCTGTCATCTTCTCCTTCCTGTCACCCTTTCCTTCCTGTCACCCTCTCTTTCTTGTCCTATACTGCACCCACCCCAGAGCTGGTCCCTCGATGCCTTGCCTACAGGCAAGAGTGGGCTGAACAGAATCATGTGCACCCTTGTCCTGGGTTGCTCCTTTCCCTGGTTACCTGAGTGCTTCCTCCCATGGTTTACCTGGGGTCCTTCCTTTTCTGTCTAACCTAGGACCACTCTGTCCTGTAACTCACCTGGGGTCCCTTCCTTCCATGTTTCACCTGGACAGGCGTGAGTCGTTTCTCCTGCTCCAAGAAGTCTTCAGCTAGGGCCAAGGCATCCAACTGTGCTTCTGGGGAAAGCAACTGTGTCAGAAATCGGGGGTGAATGACTTCCTCCACCTGGGACAGAAGGAAAATGCTGTGAGTACCCCTAGCAGGGAGTGATCTGTGAGTCAGTATGACCTGGAGGAAAATTAGAAAAGCAAAGACCCACCCCAACCTCTTGTACAAGGCGAGTGTTTTACAAATCATGGTCATCAGCTACAGACACACACATAGGAACATATATATACATACAAACACAAGGGCACACCCACATATACAGACAGATAGTACACACCACACATACCACACACACAACATGCACACTGTCACACACATTCACATGCACACACCCAGTTCAGGAACAAAGAACAGAGCTCAATCCTATCCGCCTGGGCAGAACCCTGGTCTGGGGCCTGGGGTGTTGCCCTCTAGAATCCTGTAGAACCCGGAGCCCTGAGCCAGCCCACCTTGACAACAAAGTCTTCCTGGGAACACAGCTTGTCAATGTAGCTAAGGAGACTGGGGTCCAGGTAGGTCCCCTCCTCTTCCTGCTGCAACGCCTTTCTGTACTCCTCCGATTCTCCACCTGATGGCCCCGGGGCTGAGAGGGCCAGCCGCACCAGCTTGTCCATGATGTCCATGTACCCTTTCAAGGCCCCAGGGGGAATAGCCTTGGGTGCTTTGGTCTCCAGGGGCCTCTGGGTTCTGCGAGTGCCCTGGGCCTTGGGTACAGCCTTCCTGGGAATGTGAGCTGAGGCAGAGAGGGTAGAGGAGGGAGTGTGAGGGGCTGCAGCTTCCACCTCCCGAGCATGTGATGGTGAGGGCAGTGTAGGGGGACATTAACATGGTGCAGCTGCACTAGGCCCTCTGAAGCCATGTGATCTTAGGAAGGGAGAGGTCAGAGGGGAACATTCAAAAGAGTCAATTGTGAGGACGTGCAGAGCCACCAACTCTCCAAGGCCCTCTCTTAACCCATCTAGCCACCTTCTCAGCAGACTTTATGTTGGGTCCTTTGATAGGAAGGTGGGACAGAGGTTACAAAAGTTGACCCAGTGCCTCTAATTACTCAGGAGAGGTGTACTTAGATATTTACGAAAGATCATCTTCCTGCTTCATTGCTATTCCCTGTGCATTCTTTAGAAAGCCATCTGCCTTTACAGATGTTCCATGGGAAAACCAACCACACTCCACATCTGTTTTCTGTCCATGAGGCAGTTATGTGGCCTATGACCAAACCCTTCATCCCAAAGGAAAAAGGCAGGGCAAGGGATGCGTCATGACATGCACAGTGGGAGGAAGCAGGTCTGAATAACTAAGTTTCCACAGAGGGGAACAATTCAGGACAAGTCAGGGACCTGAGCCCTACCTTGGTGGACGTTACCTGGCTGCCCTGTCCCTGGGGAACCCAAGACAACAAGCAGCTTCCTGGACTCAGGAGAAGTGAATTCTGGGCTAGAAGGAGTGGGGAAGCCCTGGGCTGCAGCAGTTGGGGTACCTTCCAGCCTCGCTCTCGGGGATGACATTTCATTGGCAACCTGGCCACAGACTGCCACACTGTATGACTTCATGGCTAAGACCACCTCTCCCCACTGCCCCCATTAGCTCTAATATAGTCAGTTCAAATCCATTAGAACGATACTGCGGGGTAGGCTCCAGATGCCTGAAGAGTAGGACAGAGGACAAGGCTTTCCTGTAACCCTCCCCCATATGCCACCACCACGACATACCCACTGCTCCCTACACACAGAGTTGCAGTGCCTTGTCTCTCCTCTAGAAAGAGCCAATGTGCCTGCGGCCATCCTTTCTGTACACCCAGGCACTTCCCCTGAGCCATCCTGACCACTTCTCAGCAGCCCTCCTCTCCAGTGCCCTCACCGGTTTCCACCGGCTCCCAGCCTTCCGGGCTGACAGGTCCGTGGAGGTCAAATGCTCTCTCCTTCCTCTACTTCAGTCCAAACTAGTTTGCCCAGTGGGACTGTCATACTTTAATCCTAAGTTTTCAAAGATAGCACTGTCTCTAAAACACCTCCCCAACCTGCAGGCTTACCTCCTTCTGAAGCCATCCCTGCAGGCTAAGGCGCTGACCTCCACTGCCCAGTAGTCTCCACAATGAGAAAATGCAAGTCCAGGATCCAGAGAGTGACCTGCTCCAACAGATGCTCAGCATCCAGTGGAAGGAGGAGTTTGAATTTAAACAGCAGAACGTAGAGCTCCAGACATTCTGCAGTGGGGGAGGGGCGGAGGGCAGGTGGCATGGGTGGTGGGAGTGGGGAGACGGTCCATGGCAGGCTCTGCAGGTAGGCGAGAACCAGAAGTTCCTTTCAAATTTAAGTGGTAACACAATTGGTATGTGCCTCTTTAGGCAGTTTATACATTGTTTTGTTTTGATTCACAGCACAAAGGCTTTACTTGATGTTCCCCTTATTTCAGTTATTGATCCATCAACCTAATTTTGGGTCCCTCAACCTGCTTCCTATCTGACTCTTGACTTACTTCAACACAGGCTACACTTTTGGAACAAAAGTCAAATTTTTATTTTATAAAAATGCTCTCAACTTTTTTCCCTGGTTAAAAATTAATATATGTCCCAATATATTTACTTTAGATGAAATATTCCTTAGTATAAACCATAATCAATTGTCTTCCTACTGGTAGAGTGGCTCCTCTCTTTATTTCTGGAAGCTAGAGGTCTAAAACAAGTTCTGCAGTCCTTTAAAATTCAAAGTACATGAAAGAATAGGTGGCTAGATTTAGCAAATAATGGACGCCCAATTAAATTTGAATTTCAGATACACAATGAATTAGTTTTTAGGATAATTATATGCCATGCAATACTTGGGACATACCTTTACTGTAAATTTGCTGAAATTTACATTGAACTGGCTTCCTGTATTCTACCTGACAACTCTACCAGACAAGTACCTTACTAGGCTATTATTAGCTACTCCCCCTATAAGAAGGATAACTCAGAGTAGAGGCTCAAGTGTGCATCCTGGTTCCCACAAAATATAACAGCACACTCACGTGAAACAGGCATGCTCTTTGGAGGACATGGAGTTTGTGAGAGTCATCGCACAGCATGAACGTCTAGGCTCAGTAGGGCTAGGACAGAAGCAAGGGACGGGAAGACAGGAAATCTGTTTCCATGTGTTAGTGGGACTTAACATCCTAAGGTCCTGTTTTCCTAGGTGTTAAAGTTGCACTGCACATGAGATGAATGTGCACTGTGAAACAAAGCCAGAATTCTATCCACCATATCGAGCCGCCATTCACAGAAACCTCATCCACCTAAGCCCCAGCTTGCAAGGCTGAGCCTGGAAGCCCTGCTCATGGCTTCCAGGTTTCCTGTCTGCCTCACACATACAGCCCTGCTCTTCAGAATCTAAGCTCATCATTGCATGTGGTTCCATCTGCATGTGAATCATGGCAGCAC
>CM052543.1:60024624-60073433 GCA_028533065.1 Trachops cirrhosus
TTCACAGAAACCTCATCCACCTAAGCCCCAGCTTGCAAGGCTGAGCCTGGAAGCCCTGCTCATGGCTTCCAGGTTTCCTGTCTGCCTCACACATACAGCCCTGCTCTTCAGAATCTAAGCTCATCATTGCATGTGGTTCCATCTGCATGTGAATCATGGCAGCACCCCTTAGAAACCTTGTTTGATTCTTATTTCCACAATGCATATAGACGCCAGTATATTATCACTGTCAAAATGGGATGAACAAGCATTTGTGTTTTGTGCTGTGAAAGGAGAGGATTGTTGGGAGATTGGTCAGGGGAGACAAGAAGTGACAACTTGGGAGGAATGCAAGCAAATCTCTCCGGAAACAAGCTTCACTTCCTGCTGTAGCAGCAGAATTTTTACTGATGGCAAGGTGAAGGACTGCTCCACATGGTAAACATTCACTGAAAAAGACTCGGGTATGACACAAGTTCTGCCGTATAACACAAAAAAGGAGGGAGGAGAGGGTGAAATTATTCCCATATTACCTGCTGTGTGAAGAGAAACTAGCCCAGACAGTCAAATGGTGATCAATATTATAACAGCAACCTTGCAATAGAAATATCTGTGAGTCAGCATTTATTGAAAAACCTCCATGTACTAATTAAATACACTAAGAAAAATATTCTAATACAGTTAGTGTGTTTGGAAATACTCTAAGAGTGGAGTCAAAGGAAAGTATCTCTTAGAGTGTTTCCCAGGACTGAATTTCTAAATGTTTAATGAAACATTCAGACTTGTGGGAGAAAGGACCTACTATTTTCAGAAACCATGGGAATGCAGTCCAAAGTGCATGAAGGCACTAGCCCCAGTGTGAGGATATGTGCTTCAGGGAGAACTCTCCAACACTCTTTCAGGAGGGAGGGCTATTTAGAAGTTCATGAATTGCACAGTTGCAACTTTAACATCCTAAGTGCTCATTTACACTTCCTGGTAGTTCAGACCAGGGGCCCTCCACGGAGGTTCAGGACCAGGAGGCTTTGCTGGAGAACCTCTTCAGGGAGTCCCCACACTGTATTTCTTTCTTCTGCAGAGACAACCTGGTACCTTCCCCGGCTCCCCAGCTTCACGGCAGGCCATAAGCACCAACACACACTGGGAGTGGAGCTAAGAGTCCGTTGTGGCCAGTAGGCTCTGGTGGGCGCGCGTGTGCTAGCAGGGAGGGAGGGTGCCCAACGGCCTTCCTGGCTGGCACTGGCGGCCTCTAGAGTAGGTTATGTGAACATAGGGCTAAGGGATGCTTGGACTCTTCACCCCTCATGCGTCACTCCTCTTTACTGTTGGTAATGTGGTGGGCTAGTTGCACCGAGGTCTGTGTGCATGTCCGCCACCCACCCACCCACACACAGCTCACTCTCGGTAGTGTTTTACCAGGGAACTGGCACCAGGGGAACTGGCTGCAAGGGGGATTCAATGATTGCCGGGCCTACACTGGGGTCCAATAATGCACGTGAGCTGTTAAACTCTGAGAGCCATTCTGTGTCTCCTGCATTCTGAATAATACACGAGCTGCAGGGCAGTTTCCTTCTTCTGAATTTGAAAATGGAGGTCCTGTTCAGCAAGAAGTATCTCAAATCGTTGAACGTGAGTGAAAGTGAGCGAAGCTTTCACGTACTTCCTGATAGTTTTACGTGAAAATCTCCACCAGCAATCACGTTCAAACTGCACTCTTGTCAATGAAGTGAGTGACTTGGCTGAATGAAATTTTCTGTCAGATCATGGAATTGAGAGCATAGACGGGGTTTGTGCGTATTTGATTGGTTGGTGAGAATCTGATACGTGTGTATCGAAACGTGTGAGTTGGTTTTGTCTGTGGATAGTTGTTATTAGGGGGAAGTCAGGCCTGTGTTTTTGTGATAGTAAGATGAATTGTTGGAGGTGAGGGTGTTGAAATTTTGGAGGTCAGTGTTTGTAATTTCATGTTTGGAGGATGCATATTTACTTCTTTTTCCCCAATGCATTTGGGGATTTCGCTAATGACTGGTTTAGAAGGATTATCTGCATATCCAAGAAGTGCTGTTCATCAGCATGGATGTACGATCTTTTTGTTTTGTATTTGGGAATGTAGAAGGGTCATTGTGTATTCAGGGCATGTTGTACGGTCATGTGTATTTCTTTTTGTGATTTTAAGGAGCTCTCTATGCATATTTTAGTTTGTAGAGGGCAAGTTTGTGACTTTTACGCATCGGTTGGATCTTGTATATGCTGGTGCCGTGTGGTGTGTGTTTGATTTGAGGTGGTGTTTGTGTAGTCTGTGAGATGGAAGAATTAATTCTGTGTGAGAATTTGAGGGTGTGGGGTTTTGTATATGCAGCTAGTGTGGCATTATATGAGTATCTGGGACATAATGCAGGGTCTGTGTCTGCATATTTGTAGTGTGGGTACATTTGGGGCTTCTGGAGAGTTGTGTGTGTATTGGATTTGTGTATATGTATTCAAAGGCCATGGCTGTTTGGAGAAATATTTGCTGGAGCTATGTGTTTATATTTTTCAGTAGGGGGCTATTAGACTTACATATTTTAGGAAGTGAGTATGTGTGCATTTGATGGAGAGATGGATTTCTGTGTTACATATTTACATATGTAAATATATATTTTCATATATGAGCACAAATATGTGTGTCCATGTATGCACAGCTTACTGTGAGTATTCATCTAGATATAAGAATAATAAAATAGGATATCAGAACCATGAAATTTTAAACAGAAAACTATAGCATTTAACTATAGCATAAAACTATAGCATTATAACTATAGCATTTAAACAGAAAACTATAGCAAATAAAATAAGCATTAACAGATGATTCTACTCATTCAAAAATGTTTTTAGTATCTACTTCAAACCTCATTTGCATTCATTTACTTAAAATATAATATTTTTGTATTTATCTCCAGAGCCCTAAGGTATACTCATATGTTAGTGAGCTCTAAGGAAAGCCAAAAATAAAAATGTAGAACAAACTATCAAACAAAAAATGAAGAGAATATTTTACTTCAATCTTATACTCCTTGTCATGTATTGTCTTGGTAGACCAACCGTTTCTGACAGTACAAGGAATGTATTATGTAGAGCTATGGTTTCAAGAAGGACACGAGATCCAAGGTGAACCAGATTTGTCAGATTCGGGAAAGAAGTGGGGTTGATAGTTTAGCCTAATGAGTGAGATGGGAAGCCAAGCAGATTGATAATGTATGATTATAGACATATAAGATACTGCATGTAAGCAAACCTGCATATAAACTGTTTCACTTAAATGAACTTACATTTACTTTATAATACATGCCACTAAAATACTTCTTTTTATTTTCCTTAGAACTAGTTTGTTTCCTTTTAATTTAATGTTTCTTCCTTTTTGAATTTTTAGAAATATAATTTCCATGGAGAAATATGATCATAAAGATATTTTGACATTGATCTGAATTTTGGATCCCAAGTGCATAGTCCTAAGCAGGAGAGCCTTACTTTTACATTCTATTTGACTCACTGCTTTTCATTAATTCTAATATTAAAACCTGATAGCACCTAATTATATGTTTAACTTTCTACTAATCACTATCTGACTATAAATGGAATATAGTTTAGTATCTGTATTGACATAAAGTTAAGTTTGCAGATGGTTTATTCAAATACACCAAATGACAAATCAGACTGGAATCCTACCAGATGTCTTAAACATCAGTTATTTAAAATAATGACTATAAGCTCTGGCAGGTGTGGCTCACTAGATTGAGTACTGGCCTGTGAACCAAAGAGTCACCGGTTCAATTCCTACTCAGGGCACATGTCTGGGTTTTGGGCCAGGTCCCCAGCAGGGGGTGCACAAGAGGCAACCACACACTGATGTTTCTCTCCCTCTCTTTCTTCCTCTATTCCCCCTGTCTAAAAATAAATAAAATCTTTTTAAAAGTTCTATTGAAAAATAAAAATAAATAAAATAATGACTATCACTCTGCATATGCCAATTTCTGTTCATATACTCCCATGGATTTATAAAGATGGGTATTAACCCTTTGAATGCATTAATTAGCAAGTATAAAGATAAATATTGGAGCTATTGTGATTCATTGATTGTAAAAACAATAGTGATACATTAATTTAACTCTTAAATGTTCTTTCGAATATTTCTGTACCTATATACCATATTGATGTATGCAAATTCTGGCATCTTATTTACTTTGTTGTTTTGTTGCCCGTCACTCTGTCCCATCGAACCTAGTTTTACCCACATGTCATGCTTTTTGAAAGTGGTAAGTCCATTCATGTACTTTCATAACTTTGCTCATGATACTCTCTTAGTGGAATTCTCGCTTTTTTGGTAGTTAAAAGCCTATTCATATTTAAAACCTCACTGCAAATGTGATCTCCATTGTGAAGCATTTGAACTTCCACTAGTATAGACTAGATTCCTTCCATGGCTATTTGTTATAGCACACTGCATTTGTTATACAGCTATTATAATGTTCTTTATACTTTATTTTTTCTACAAAATAGAGTTGAGTTAGCTTTGCAGATAAAATTGCTTAAAAATTTTAGTAAATGAGAATGAAGTTTCTTTTCTTTTTTTCTTCTTTATTGTAATATCAGTATGTCCAATAAGCACCAGGTTTATTTTGTTGTCATTTGTTTTTTTTTGTGTTTGTTCTCATAAACCTAGATTTTACATTGCTAGATTGTGGAAGAAGAGAAAAAGACAGAGAAAAATTTCTGACTTCATATATGTTGATTCAACCAAACTTTATAACTTTACTGAGTGCATATTTCATATTTCATTTCATATATCACATACATTTCTTCTTTTAATATTCACAAACTGATTAAGCACTGTGATCCCTACTCTCCAGATGATGTGATTGAAGTACATAAAGTTAAGCAATTTGATCAGAGTCACTCAGATATAAGTGACAAAGGCAATATTTAAATAGGTTTTATTCAGGGGTATCCAACATTTTGGTGTCTCTGGGTCACACTGCAAGAAGAGTTGTCTTAGGCCACACATTAAATACATTGGGGCACATAATCACAAAAATATCTCATAATGTTTTATGTAAATTTAAGATTTTGTGTTGGGCTGAATTCGTAGTGATCCTGAGCTGCATGCACCCTGCAGGCCCTATGTTGGACAGCCCTACATAAATCACGATTGGAGTAAAAATAGAGTCACAATGGAGATGGAAACATAGTTGTCTGTGTTGCTATACTCTAGTTCCTAGCTAGTGTATTATCTCAATATATACTAAAGTTGAGTTTTTTTAACTTTGCCTCCAACTTAGAATTTGCCAACAAGGGGGCAAAAAAGCATTTTTTTGATCTTACTCTACTGATACACCCTACCCCACACCTAGATATTTAAGTAAATTATGATAGTTCAAAATATTCTCCAAGAATATGTATCTTTGTCCTGTACTTCTTGAAGTGGACATCATTTGATATATTATACCCTGACACTACTTCAATAGGTAATGAATGACCTGCTATTATAATCTGTCAGTTATCAAATATTTTTAAAAGACTTGCATACCATATTTAATTATCATCCAACTGGAAGTCATTTAATAATTTTATAGGAGTTTGGTTTTCAATACTTCTCTAAGGAAAATTAACATCAACATTTAATGATTTCTTTAAAATAATTCAAAATATAATTCAAAGAACATACATATTGGTAACACTGTAGATATTTTCTTGGTTTGTTCCTTCTTGGCAAAACATTTCCAATGACATCTTATCAAAAATAAAAGCTAATTGTTTTCTGTCATCTCTGACAATTTTGTGTTGAGCTAAAGAAGTCATGTGTGTAAAAGAATTAATTTTAAATTGCAGGATCACTTGCACGTCATCATGGGATAAATTCACAAGAAAATTTAAGAGTACCCAATCCTCACGTGAGTTCAATGAGACATGATTTCTCCCTAGAGCTTCAGCCTCTGATAGCAGAAGCCATGGAAGGCAGGTTATGTAATTCATATGATGGAGCCATTGTTCCTCCACAACCACCAATGAAACTATTATGCAAGTAAAATGTCTGTTTTTGTTAAACATGCTTTCAAAAAGTGGGAATAGTTTTGAAAGAAATTCCTAGGTCATAACGATCTTTCTTGAGATACGAGGTTTAAAGGCAGTTTGGTCTGAATTTTTAGCAGGAAACAGTTAAGCCATCACAAGTATTTCTATTAAGTTAGAAATTAGTTTATCCCTTGATGGCATAAGAGGGTAAAAGTGCCATCTTTATAACTGCAAATTGCACCCTGAACATATAACTCTTTGAAAGTAGATGAACCTCTATGGGAAGCTAACAATTCTTCATTAAATTTATGTTTGTGGCCAAGAGGTTACTCAATAATCAAAGAAACAAAAGATGTAAAATTTGTCATGTAAAAGTAGAGAGAAATCACAGGACTGGTTGAATGTCCTAATCACCTGAAAATGTATGACTTTAAATATTTTGGGAAAATACTCTTTGAGAGCATTTTTTTGGAGCCCATACAAATACAGCAGCCAAAGTATGGCATGTTTTTAATTAGACAAATTTATCCACACAGTGAAAATTATAGGTCTACATATCTCATTCAAGTGTAGAATTCATGCAATTCATGTTTATGAAATTAATATTTTTGTTATTAAGTGGCTGATGTTTATTGGGTGGCTAAGTGAAGAAGGGTTTTTATCAGTAGTCACAAATGCATGCTTATGCATGCAACGAAAATGGCAGTTATTTGTTTATCAATAACATGTCAATAAATTATATGTGACAACATTTGCCTATGCTACAATCACTGAGATCTGATTATTTCACCTTCCCAAACTCTAGATTTTATTTGTTTTATTCTCTTCAACATTTCTTTCCTTTACATCAGTTTTCATAACAAAGTTTCCTAAAGTTGTCATGACCTCTTTACATGTTAAAATTTAAAGGAGAATTTGGCAAAATGTAATAACTTAGCATGATCCTTCCCTTTTTTAACTGAAACAGAATGAGAATTAAAAAATGTAACTACTATTGCTAAATGTGATCCGATTTCAGAAGATATTTGAATATTTGGTGGCTAACATGAAATTTATATTGGTCCTCAGAGATTTAAAATAAAAGAAGCAAATTAGATGCAAAAGCTAAAAAAGTAAGTATTTATATGTCCATATTTTGGTAAGGAAAAGCAGATGGTTTATGGAACACTCTAGAAATGTGAAAGAGTTATGCCGTTTAATAGTTTAGCAAGAACAAAAAGTAAAGGAGGTAACAGTGTGAGAAGCAGCTTCCATAAAAAGCTCATCAAACCATTGGTGGATCCCAATTTTTCACAAAGAGATGGTACTGTATACAATTTGTCCCCAGTAAATGTAGAAAAAAATAAATGTTCACATCATAGATTCCCCTTCAAAGAGGACATGGTAGAAAGCTGAATTCATAGCTGCCATGAATTTACCTGCCTGTACTCTACATCATTTTCTATTTCTATGCATTCCCTAAAGTAGCTTAAATACATAGTGTCATTTAGTGGGCACTTTTTAGGAGTGTAGTGGCTGTTGACAACAGGAAAGTTTCCCCAGCAAATCTGGATGGAAAGACAAAAATGAGCAGATAAAGTCTCTCAGTATATTTCTTCTCTAGAGACAGTATTAAAATTTTCACCTAACATCCATCTTGCACCAAACCAATGAGACTTAATAATCTTTAACAAAAAATTATTGTGCATTTTGCCACAATAACCAATAGGTATTATTACTTTCTTTCCCCGAGAGAAGAAGAATTTGAGATTAAAATTTAGGGAGAAATATCTATAGAAATCCTGTAAATGTGCTTTATATCCAATTTCATAGCACATTTACGCTTTGTAGTGTTCAGTCTGAATTGATAATGTATCTTTGACAAAACTGTGTTGGAATATTACCTTTCTTACAGGTTTAGATAATAATTGATTATAATCATGCATATCAAATACTGGAAAAAACTCATTTGGAATATGCATAATGATTTTAATCAAACAGTTGCTTACAAAACTAAATCATTTTGAAAAATGGCTTTTCTTCTTTCATGTACCAGTTGTTCAGCCTAGAATTAAAAAGTATACAGTTTCGTAGCTTCTTAGTTAAGCCTTTTCTTAAGTTCAGTTAAGTAGTCATGAGCTGCACTAAAAATAAAATCTGAGGCAATAATGACCAATAAGAACCACTGATGGCTCACTCCTCATCACAGCTTTAGAAAATCCGTACAGGACACGAGAGAGCATATGCAGGTGAATTGTGCTACAGGTGTGATAAAATGTTATTACCTCCACTGGAAAAGGGTTATTTGAGAACTTCCCCAGTAGAGCTGTCAACAGTGAGACTCTGGAGTGGGATTTCCAGGACCTGAACCCAGGCTCTGCCGATTTCTGACCACAGAAATGGCCTCTGAGAAAATTATTTAATCTCTCTGTCCCTCATTTCACTGCCTGCCCAATGGGGAGCATAGCAGTGCCTCTCTCACAAGCTTGTTATAAGACTTATAGGAGTTAATAGTTATGGATTATTATAGTAGTGTCTGGGACTTGGTAAACTGTGTGTAAATGCTATCTAAATAAATGTCCATTAAAGACTGAAAATTATTTTTCAAGTAAAAGCAACAGAGGTGTGTTTGTGGTCAAGTTCACAGTACTGTTTGACCTGACAATATATTTAAGTTGGGGTATTTGAACTAGCAAGACATGCTTGTTATTTAAATCAATTTTGGATAGAAGTAGAAGGCAATACTATTTTATCCAATTACAACACATTATGTATTGCAATAGAGTACATTATAATACAGTAAATTTCATATAAGTGGTGCACATGTTATTAGAATATCTTATATTTAAAATACACTTTGTTGTAATAATCCTGTTTTACATGGTTAAAGTAGATTTAAAGTAGAGTTTCGTAGATTTTAACAATTTATGTGAAGTCATACAGGTGGTTGTAATTGCAATATCTGGACTTAAACTGCCGTTTTAAACTTCTATTTCCATCAGAGACAGTGGTGTTTACTAGCACTGTGATGTTGAAGGAAGCACTGGTTTTGAATGCCTCGCTTTGAAAATCTTCAAAATACAAACATCCTGTATTGCAGGATTATTGAAAGTACAAAATCCCTAGTGTTTGAGACATCTGATACATTCAAAGTGCTAAATAAATGACAACTATGTTTCACTTGGTATGTGTTAGTTTACAAATACTAACACAGAGGGTAGAGGGTAGAATATGTTTGTGAAGAGGAGTGGCTGATAGATGACACAGCCTTTTCAGAAGCCCAGGAGTAATAGCTGATATTTATTGAGTTCTTGCCATGAAGAGTACTATTCTAATATTTTAGAAGTATTGCTTTATTTAAAAAAAAAAAGAAGTATGGCTTTATTTAATCTGATGATAAACCCAAAAGACAAGTACTATGATTTTCCAGACATCACATGTGAGGAAACTGTGCTATAAAATATTAAGTAACTTGCCTCTGTAGTCACTGTGGAGAGAAATGAATCCAGCCGTGTGCAGCCAGAGTAAGCATTGCACACCAGGCTGCCTTGGCAGACACTGGAGAAGCACTAATACACAAATAACTAACTCTTATAATCCATTCAAGGTTTCCAGATTAAGACTAAGTTAACTCTAGCTGGTGGATTCACTGCAAACTATTTGTTAGGGAGGCAAAACACATCTTTGTTACTGTCAGTCTCTCTTTCAATTGGTTCGTGTTGGTTTTGTTATTGAATGAACAAAACTTTCAGAGAAGACAATTAAGAACTTTGATATTGGAAAAACAAACTGGTCTTTTCTGTTTGCTCTTATGTAAACATCTCCTTAGATGTACCATCATCATGGAGGAGTTTGGACTGTTTTTGGAATTAAACAAGCAAACAAGCCAATGACCATAGAATCCGAAGATCTGATAATCTCATGTAATGACAAAATATAAAATTTTGTGAATCTAGCACTGCTGACTATTTTCTCCTCACGGATGTATCTTCTCATAGTTAAGCACTATTAGAAGCCCTTCATTCTGTAATTCTCAGTCTATTTATTTGTGAAGATTGATCTCCTGTGCTATGTAGTAAGGACAGATACCCTCTTTAACATTTCATGCTTTCTCTTCATTTATTCCGCAGCACATTACCACTGGCTATTTGTCAAGTAAACTTTCTCCAATACCAATGCAGAATTGATAATGAATTTACATAAATTAACCTGAAACCTCTGTAGTATAAAAATACATGTTCCAGTCCTGGCAGTTGTAGCTCAGTGGATTGAGCGCGAGCTGTGAAGCAAAGGGTAGCCAGTCCAATTCCCAGGCAGGGCACATGCCTGGGTTGCAGGCTAGGTCCCCACTGGAGGCCAGGTGAGAGACAATCACACATTAATGTTACTCTCCATCTCTTTCTCCCTCTCTTCTCCCTCTCTAAAAAATAAAATAAAACCTTTTAAAAATTATATATATATATATATATATGTATGTATATATATATATATATATATATATATATATATATATATATATCTCCTCTCAGGTGGCTACTTCAATAGTACCTTTTTATTTTTCCAGATGATAAAAAAAAACCAAACTATTTAGATGTACACTGAAAACAAAAACTGGGACACTGTTTGTGTTATCTTATGGTATGGTCACCAAGAAAGTAGCAATTTTCAGTGACTTTAGAAGGAGAAGTTTCCAAATATTTGGAACACTGTCACATTTTATGACCTGAAAGTATCCAAGTTCCTTTGTCTTTTGGTAAATTTTAGAAATATTGTACTGTGTTCTCAGTAGTCATGAGCAACAAAACATGATGTAGTTCTTTCTGAATTAAATTATTCTTTGTCTTCAGAGAAGAATGTTGTGAAGGTGGAGAGTTTTCTCTGTGGATACTCTCATTGAAACAGCAACACGGAGAACAGCAATTCTTCCTGAAAAATGGACACTGGGCACACAGTGTGTGAGACTGTGCTGCCTCTGAAGCGGCCCCTGCTGCTGGAGCTGTTCCAGGAATCGAGTGAGTGCAGAGACCTAGATGTGATGCTGCTGTGTTTGCTGCCCAGATGGCTTCACCCAGGTAAAAAGACCCAAATTTAGTAAGCATATGAGACAGAGTAATCAGTTTGTTTTACATTATCCTTTTAATTTTAACAAAAAGATTTTCTTCAGAAACTCCTCCTAATGAATTACATATAAAGGCATGCACACATATCTTGAGGAACAGACCTAAAATTGAGTATTTTTCAGTTTTATTGAGGTATAACTGACAAATAAAAATGTATATAATTTAAGGTGTATAACTTGATGTTTTGATAGGTATGTACATTGAAGTGATCACCACAAGCTAATAACATAGCCATCAGCCCATGTTGTTCCCATTCTTTTCTGTGCAGGTGTGCTGGAAATGCTTAAGATTTATCCTTGCAAATTCCAAGTCTGCAATTCAGTACTGTTAACTATAGTCACATGGCTGTACATCAGCTCCCCAGAACGTATTCACCTTGGGTGATCGAAACTTTGTGCTTTTTAACCAACATCTCTTCATTTCCTTATCCCCCAGCCCCTGGCAGCTACCACTCTGTTTCCTGCTTTTATGAATTGGACTATTTTTGATTCCATATATAGGTGAGATCACGCAGTATTTAGTTTTCTGTAGCTGGATTATCTCACTTCACATAACGTCCTCTAGGTTTACTTCATTGATCTGGTTTGACTGTATTTGCTATCTCTGTTTCCCCTGATTTCAATTGTTTATTTTTTGGTGCATACATGCTCTCCAATATTTTCCAGGTTATTTCCCCTCAAAGAAAAACCAAGCAGCTGATTTGGATATTTTCAGAACAGGAGTTTTGGGAGTGAAATTTACTTTTGCCTTAACCTGCCATGTAAGTTGAAATAATATCATCAAGGCCAAATTACAAGAGGCAAAGGAGTCTCAACTTATCATTTTTCAATAGCAACATTATTTAATATAGTTAATATAATAAATTGTCTTGTATCTATATGTTAATCACTTCCAGTCATTTCACTAGATCGTATGGTTCACATGCCCTATTGAGTTTTTATAAGTGGAATTTTAAGTGAAATTACAGTAATTTTGTGTTTTATATCTACATCTGCCACAAATTAGTTTTTATTACTACCTAGGTTTTTACCTCTTTGCCAAAGCATCTCTTCACTAAGTCCATCCTGTTCACCTTAGAGTAGTAGACCACGTTAGTAGTCTTCCAGTTTGCTTTTGTCTTGTCAAAATTGTGGCAAGGCTTTATCGCAATGTGATAAAGTTGTGGTAAAACTTAAACAGGATTTTCAATACTGAAATAGGTATAAGGGATCATTTAACACTGAGCTTTTTAGCAGGAAAATAGACCAAAATATGTCAAAATGTGGGTGCAATTTATCGGTCTATATGAAAGTGTTGGAAAAGAAAGCTAAGACCCAGCAAAGATTTCCAAGCGTATGGCAAGAAGCTGTCAAAGCACACAATGACAGCAAGAAATAAAAATTCAAACCACAACGGGGAGTGAAGTCTCCATACTCTCAGCGTGGGATGGCGTGTACTTAGTCCACTCAAAGAATGGAAAAACACTGTAACAACCTTAATGCATTTTGTTTCCTTTCTAAACATGATAGGCATATTAAAATGTTCAAGTTCTCATCCCGTGTAATTTGTCTTCAAATGCATTTTTAGCAAATAACCTCTAGCTACAACTCAGCTATAGTGGCAGAGATTTTATTTCATTAAAATTTCAACAGGATTAAATGATGGTAACATTCTTCTTGAACATGTTTCTTGTTTCTATAGAAAGGAATTAACGAGCTGTTGTTTATATCCTCAGTGGAAAAAATATCAACTCAGAAACTGCTTCTCTCCAAGCAGGTGTTTCAGCATATAAAAAAGCAGAATTACATCTAATAGCCATGCCCCAATATAGCTTTTTTGTTGTTGTTAGATAGCTCTCTCCAAGGATGATATTGACAGGTGAAGACAGCTGCTAAGCTTTTATTTTAAATGCTAACCCACTTCTGGTTTACATCATGGTAACTGAATTTGTTGCATGTGATATATACAGATGAACACATGTGCTTAAGAGGATTTTTCTGGGCTGCCCTGCTGCTGTCTACTGGAGACCTATGAACTTGTTTATAAAAATGACAAGGTTCCACCAATCTGTGTATCCTTATCTCATCAACGACTCTGGGCTGATGTAATGATTTTGTATTTTTCTGTAGTGTTCCGTTAAATATCTGTGATCTATGTTTATGTTAGTCTTTTCTAGGTCTTATGGGACCAGATGCCATGTTTTTCTTATTCATTGTATTATTTCCTGACTTTTCAGTGGGCCCAATGCACATCAGGATTTAAAAAAAAAACATTATCTGAATAATACACCAAGGCATAAAATATTTCATGTTGGTAATTAATGAAAATGTCAAAAATATTTCTTGAAAATGACTATGTTCTACTCACTGAAACAAATACTATATTCATTTTATTATACACTAATGTTCAATAACCTTGAAGACTAGAAAGTTTGGTTCTGGTGTCAGTAGCCGAGCCGCTCTTCGGCACTAAAGCACTGGCAAGCTAATGGCTTCTCTGTTGTTCTTTCTGGATCTCCTTCTGCATTCCTCCCCAGTTCTTGTGCCCCACAGGTGTGCTAGTCTCCATTTATTGCAGGTACTTCTCACTAGCCACAGGGGACACTGGACTACGCTTATATATTCAATTAATTATACAGGCTTCAAATAGTGTGGCATTTACCTTATTTGGTGGTGGATGATTTTCAATTCCTGTCAGACATTCTTGAGCTCTTTTCTGAGAAGCACGTGATGACCAATGTGCTGCTGAGTAGTCAAAGGAAACCGGCGCAACTCCCTCCCTTCTGACTCAGTCTGCAAATTCTAGCCTACCTGGTTTCGTCTCTCAGCAGTATTCTACAACTCCCAGAGTTATTTCGGCTCCACTTGAGTTTCCCCTCCAAAGAACTGAAAATTCTCTCAGTGCAGCCAGCTGGACAATCATGAAACTGGAACTCACCTAATTTGTTTTCCACCTCTATGGAATCACCAGATTTTATTATTTGATATCCAGTATCTTCAAAATTCTTGTCCTTCACAGAGCAGAAGTTTTTAATTTTAATGAAGATCAGTTTATCAATTACTATTTTCACAACCACATCTTTAGTGTTGTATCTCATATGTATTTTCCATTTTTGTTTGTTTAACATGGCAGAGTAAATTTGATTTCTATGACTCTATCTTGGAGCAGAGGCCTTTTTAAATTACTTGTTAAATTTGAAAATTTGCCATAGATTCCTTTGAATTTAAGAATTACATAGTCATGTCTGGCAATAGCTTTTTATTTCTTTTTCTGTCAATATGTTTCTACCCTTTTTTATTGTTTGTCTTTATGGCACTGGCTAGGTATTTAATACCATATGAAGAACTGCTGTTCAAGGGCATTATTATCTCATCAAAATCTTGAGGTAGAATCTTTAAATAAATATGATATGCACTCACTGTAGATACTTTGTAAGTACTATTACTATTCATATTAAATAAACATCTTAGTCTTTATTTGCTGTGGATTTTATTAGATTTAAGATTTATCAAGTCAGCTTCTTCCACTCTTTTGCTTGTTCTTTTTATCTCAATTATGTGTGATAGATCAATTTTTAATGTTTTATATACCACATTTTATTTTTTAAACTTTTTCAATTATAGTTTATGTTCACTATTACTTCATCTTAGTTGAAGGTGTATAGCATAGTGGTTCAACAATATCTTATTGTGGTTTTAATTTGCATTTATCTGATGATTAGTGACTGTAAGCATTTTTTCGTATGTCTATTCAATATATGTATGTTCTCTTTGGAGAAGTGTCTATTTAGGTCCTCTGCCCATTTTTAATTAGATTGTTTGTTTTTTGGTGTTGAGATATACGGATTCTTCATAAATTTAGGATATTAACCTCTTATCAGATGTATCATTGGCAAATATGTTCTCCCATTCAGTGGCTTGTCTTTTCATTTTGTTTATAGTTTCCTTTACTGAGCAAAACCTTTTTAGTTTGATGTAGTCCCATTTGTTTATTTTTTATTGTGTTTTCCTTGATGAGGAGAATCATAAAATAGTACTGCCTATGTTTTCTGCCTATGTTTACTGGCTATATTTTCTTCTCAGGTTTTTATGGCTTTGAGTTTAATATTTAAGTCTTTAATACATTTCAAGTTTATTTTTGTATATGGTGTAAGAAGATGGTATAGTTTCATTTTCTTGCACATACCTGTCCAATTTTCCCAACGCCATTGAATAGACTTTCTTTACACCATTGTTTGTTCTTGCCTTGTTTGTCAAATATTAATTGATCATAAATGCATGGGTTTATTTCTGGGCTCTCTACTCTTTTCCATTGAACTATATGTTTGTTTTTATGCTTACACCAGTACCATGCTATTTGGAGTACTCTGGTCTTGGAGTATAGTTTGATATCAGGTAGTGAGATCCCTCCAACTTTGTTCTTCTTTTTCAAGATGTCTGTGGCTATTAAGATCCATATAAATTTTTGGAGTGTTTGTTCTTGTTTTATGAAATACAACATTGATATTTTGATAGGAATTGCCTTGAATCTATAGATTGCTTTGGGTAGCATGGACATGTTAATGATATTAATTCTTCCTGTCATGAGTATAATATATGCTTCCATTTATTTGAATTTTCTTCTGTTTCTTTCTTCAATGTCTTACAATTTTCTCTTTTTAAAAAGATTTTATGTATTTGTTTTTAGAGAGAGGAGAAGGGAGGGAGAAAGAGAGGGGGAGAAACATTGATGTGCAGTTGCCTCTCACTTGCCCCCAACTGGGTACCCACAACCCAGGCATGTGTTCTGACTGCGAATCAAACCAGCAACACTTGGGTTCACAGGCCAGCACTCAATTCACTGAGCTACACCAGCCAGGGCTAGTGTCTTACAATTTTCTGAGAACTGGTCTTTTACTTACTTCCTTGGTTAAAATTATTCCTGGGTATTTTATTTTTTGATGCAATTATAAATGGGATTGTTTTCTTAGTTTCCCTTTCTAATAGTTCATTATTGGTATAAAAAATGCAACCAATTCTTGGATATTTATTTTGTATACTGCCACTTTACTGAATTTATCAGTTACAGTAGTGTTTTAGTGGAATCTTTAGGGTTTCTATAGACAGTATCATGTCATCTGCAAATAACAATAGTTTATTTCTTCCTTTCCAATATGGATGCCTTTTATATCTTCTTGTCTGATTGCTGTGGCTAGGATTTCCAGTACTGTGTTGAATAAGAGTGGTGAAAGTGGACATCCCTGTCTTGTTCCCACTGAGTATGATATTAGCTGTGGGTTTGTCATATATGGCCTTGATTATGTTGAGATAGGTTCATTTCGTTCCCACTGTACTGAGAGTTTTTATTATAAATCAGTGTTGAATTTTGTCAGAAACTTTTTATGCATCTATTAATATGATCATATGATTTTTATCATTCATTTTGTTTATGTGATATATCACATTAATTGATTTGCAAATATTGTACCAACCTTGCATCACAAAACTAAATCCCACTTGATTGTGGTGTATGACCTTTTTAAAGTATTGCTGGATTTGATTGCTAATATTTTATTGAGGATTTTTACATCTATGTTTATCAGGGATATTGGCCTGTAATTTTCTTTCTTTGCAGTGTCTTTATATGGTTTTAGAATTAGGGTAATGCTGGGCTTGTAAAATAAGCTTGGAAGTTTTCCCTTTTCTTGTATTTTTTTGGTATAGTTTCAGCATAGGTGTTAGTTCTCCTTTGAATGTTCGGTAAAATTCACCTGTGAAGCTATCCCTTCCAGGTATTTTGTTTGCTGGAAGTTTTTTGATTACCACTTTGATTTCATTACTTGTAATCTGTCTTAAAAGATTTTCTCTTTCAGCATGATTTAGTTTTAGAAGATTGTATGTTTCTAGGAATTTATCCATTTTGTTCAGATCGTCCAATTCATAAGCATACGGTTCCTATTTTCTTGTAAACCATTAAATTTCGGTGGTATAATTTGTTACTTCTTCTTTTTCACTTCTGTCAACTTATTTAGGTTCTCCCTTTTTTAACCTAACACAATTTATTTCTTTATTTAAAAATTTATTGAATTTATTGGGGGTGGCACTGCCTAATAAAATTATATGGGTTTCAGGTATATAATTCTATAATATATCATCTGTATGTTGTCTTGTGTTCACCACCCAAAGTCAAGTCTCCTTCCATCACCATTTATGCCCCCTTAACCCTCTTCTACCCCCTACCCCCTTTCCCTCTGGTAATCACCACACTGTTTTCTGTGTCTATGAGGGGGTTTTGTTTTTGTTTTGTTTTGTTGCTTAATTCTTTTATCATCTTTCTCTTTTTGTTGTTGGTAAGTCTAATACAGCTCTTGGTTTCATTGATTTTTGTACTGTATTTTTTAAGACTGTTTCATTTATTTCTGCTCTGATCTTTATTATTTACTATCTTCTACCCACTTTGGATTTTGTTTGTTGGTCTTCTATTTCCGTAAAGTGTAAGGTTAGATTGTTTACTTGAGATTTTTTTTGTTATTGTTACTTGAGGTAGGCCTCTAATGCTATGAATTTCCTTTTCAGAATGCTTTCTCTGCGTCCCATAGATTTTGGGTTGTGGAGTTCTCATTTTCCTTTGTTTCAAAGTATCCTTTAACTTATTTTTTTTATCTCATTATTAACCCATTCATAACATCCACATGTTTGAGTGTTTTTCTGGTTTTTTCTTGTGACTCATTTCGAGTTTCACCCTGGGTCAGAGAAGACACTTGATATGGTTTCAATCTTCTTAAATTAATTTGACCTATTTTGTGTCCTAACATGCAGTCTACTGCAGAAAACATTCCATGTGCACTTGAAAAGAATGTATATTCTGCTGCTTTAGGATGAAATGCTCTGAAAATATCAATGAAATCCTTGTAATTTAGTTTGTCATATAAGGTGGCCATTTTCTTGTTGATTTTCTGTCTGGAAGACCTATCCATTGATGTCAATGAGATGTTAAAATCCTCAACTATGACTTTATTTCTGTCTTTCCTTTTATGTCCATCAAAATTTGTTTTATATATTTAGGTGCTCCTAAGCTGGGTACATAAACATTTACAAGGGTTATATCCTCTTGTTATATTGAATCCTTTATCATTATGTAGTACCTTTGTTTCTTACTATAGCCTTTGTTTTAAAGTATATTTTGCCTGCTATAAGTATTGGTTGCTACCCAAGCTTTACTTTCATTTCCTATTGCATGAAATATATTTTCGCATCTTTGACTTTTAGTCTCTTTGTGCCTTTTGTTCTGAAGTGGACATCTTGTAAACAGCATATATACGGGTCTTGTTTTGTTATCTATTCAGCATGTAGCTATCTTGTGTATTTTGATTGACACATTTAAGCTATTTGTGTTTAAAGTGATTATTAATAGGTACATATTTATTGCCATTTATTCTCTATAATAATGTTTCTCTTTTTTTCTTTCTACTTCTTTAGAAGTCCCATTAACATTTCTTGTAATAGTCTTTTGGTGGTAATGAACTCTTGTAGCTTTTTCTTGTCTGGGGGCTCTTTATTTCTCCTTTATTTTTAAATGATGGTTTTGCTAGGTAAAGTATTCTTTGTTGTAGGTCCTTGATTTTCATCACTTTCAATATTCCATGACAATTCCTCTGGCATGAAATATTTCTGTTGAGAAATCAGCTGAAAGTCTTATGGGAACGCTCTTGTAGGTAACTGCCTTTTTCTTGCTGCTTTTTGGATTCTCTCTTTGTCTTTAACCTTTCCTTTTTAATTATGATGTGTCTTGATGTGGGCCTCTTTGGATTCATCTTGTTTGGGACTCTCTACACTTCCTGGTCTTGTTTGTCTTTTTCCTTCACCAGGTTGGGGAAGTTTTCTGTCATTTCTTGAAATAAGTTTTCAATCCCTTGTTCCCTCTCTTCTGGTACCACCATATGCAGATGTTGTTATGCTTCATATTGCCCCAAAGGTCCCTTAAACTATCCTAATTTTTTAAAATTCTCTTTTTCTTTTTGCTGCTCTAATTGGGTGCTTTGTGTCACCTTGTCTTCCAAGTAACTGATTCTGTCCTCTGCTTCATCTAATATTCTGTTGATTCCTTCTAGTATATTCTTTATTTCAGATGTTGTATACTTTATACCTGACTGATTCTTTTTTAATCCTTCTGTGTCTTTTTTTTCATTCTGTTGAAGTTCTCACTAACTGGTTTGAGCATTCTTATAACCATTTTTTATCTCCACAGTTGTTGATTGCTTGTCTGTTTCATTTAGGTCTTTTTTATGGAAATTCATCCTGTTGTTTCTTTTGGGGCATGTTTCTTTGTCTGCCACTTTGGCCACCTCTTTGTATTTGTTTCCATGTATTAGGTCGATCTGCTATGTCTCCCAGTTTTGGTAGGGTGGCCTTATGTATTACGTGTCTTGGGATCCGGTGGCACAGTCTCCTTGATTACCTGAGCGTGGTGCTCCAGCAATGTCCCTTGTTTGGGCTATGTAAGCTGTCCTGTTGTAATTTAGTGTTGACTGCTATTGGTCCATTTTTGCATAGGGTCGATTTTCAGGCTGGTTTACCGCGAAGGTCACCCTAACCACAGTGTATGAGCTGCTGTGCAGGAGCTGACTACATGAGGCAGAATTCACCTCAGCAGGTTCTGGTGCCTGCCGATATCTACCTTTGGATACGTTACTTGTTAAGGTAATTGGATCCTGCTCTTATGTTATCTGAAGTTGGCCACTGGGTATGTTGTTTCTGAGGCCTTTTGGTGCTGGCCAATTCAGACACTTCCTGTGACTGTCCCTGAGAAACCTATTTGGAGCTACAAAATGGCCCATAGTTTGTGGCTGCCTCTGCTGCGGTTAGATATGCATGGGAAGGACCAAGATACACACCAAGGCTGGCTTCCACCTGCAGCAAGACTAGGGCAGGTCTTCAAAAGGCCTAAGGTATCCAGAGTTTTGTCTCTGCCTCCCTCTACCTGCCAGCCTCCTGTTAGGCTCAGTCACTAAAAGAGACTCTGGGCTTCCAGTCAAGATGGTGATATAGGCAGACATGGCTCGCCCCTTCGCACAACCACATCAAAATTACAGTGAAAATATAGATCAACCACCATTCAGGAATGTCAGAAATCAAGCTAAATGGAATTGAACAACTACAAAATTGAAACCACATCCATCCAGACTGATAGGAAGGGCGCAGACACCCATGTGGATAAAAATTCAGGAGGGGTAGCTCAAGAGTGAGGAGTCCCAGACCCACACCAGGCCCTCCACCCCAGGATTCCAGTAGCAGAAAGATAAGTCCCCACAACTTCTGGCTGTGAAAACCAGCAGATATTGAGTCAGTGGAGGAGGCTGCTGGAGCCCTAAACAATTCCTCTTGAGGAACCCACACATGGATTCACCTACTCAGACTCTCTCCCTCTGAGCTCCAGCACTGGGGAGGCAGCTTGAGGGCATGAGTGGTATTCAGGGAGTGACTGAAGTGTCTGGCACTGGGGTGGGCAGAGGCCATTGTCCCTTTGCTGAACCTTCCCCCGACAGAACCTGTAGGCTGGTGCCATATATCAGACTCCATCAACCTGGGTAACACTGTGGGACCCACCTTGTGTGATCAATAAAGGCCCTATCCCACCCAACTTAATTGGCCCACCCAAACTGTTTTCCATAAGAATGGCTCATCTTCGTTCCTAATACTTATCAAACAAGCAACAGCTGGCTTCAGTGAGCTGTAGTGAGCAGACAGATTAGAGTCACAGCTTGGCTTCACCTGAGAATCTCCAAGCCCAGCACAAGTAGCAGGCATCTCAGCTTGCTTTACAGCTTAGGCATAGTACCCCAAGCAAAACAGGTGGTAGCTGACCTTGGTCTGCACCACCCAGAAAACACCAGGGCCAGTGTAGCCAGTGGACAGCTACAGACCACGTCAGAGAAACACCACCCAGCCCCTGCACAGCTGATCCTTCAGAGGGTGGAGGTTGCTGGTCAGTGGTCATAGCCAGTCCTTGCAGCTGACTGGCCTGGGTAAATCCCTCCCATTGACCTGCCAACAGCAACCAAGGCTCAACTACAAGAGGAGGGTGTAGCCCACAGAAAGGGTGCACCTTGAGTACGCAGCTTGAGTGATACAGGGGACTGTGCCCCTGGACCCTACAGGACACCTACTACATTAGGCCACTCTACCAAGACATGGAGTCAAAGCAGCTCTACCTAATACATAGAAACAAACACAGGGAGGCTGCCAGAACAAGGAGACAAAGAAACGTAGCCCAAATGAAAGAACAGATAAAAACTCCAGAAAAAGAGCTAAACGAAATGGAGATAAGCAATCTATCAGAGGCAGAGTTCAAAACACTGTTAACAAGGATGCTTAAGGAACTTAGTGAGGACCTCAGCAGCATAAAAAACACCCAATCATAAACGAAGGACACACTTATTGAAATAAAAGACAATTAACAGGGAAACAACAATAGAATGGAGGAAGCTGAGACTCAAATAAATGATTTGGAACATAAGGAAGCAAAAAACCTCACAAAGCAACAGGAAGAAAAAAGAATAAAAAAAAATGAATATAGTATAAACAGCCTCTGGGCAACTTTAATAGGTTCAATATTCATGTCATAGGGGTACCAGAAGGAGAACAGAAAGAGCAAGAAATTGGAAATCTATCTGAAAAAAAATAGTGAAAGAAAACTTCCCTAATTTGGTGAAAGTAATACACATGCAAGTCCAGGAAGTGTGAAGAGTACCAATTATAATGGATACACAGATGCCCACTCCAAGACACATCATAATTAAAAGGCCAAAGGTTAAAGATAAAGAGAGATTGTTAAAAGCAAGAGAAAAGAAGTTTCTCTTTTACTGGAAGGCTGCCAGATGAGAGTGGGGAGGGGAGAATGGGTGAAAAGGCCAGGGGATTAAGAAGTACAAATAGGTAGTTACAGAATAGCCATGGGGATGTGAAGGATAGTATAGGAAATGGAGTAGCCAAAGAATTTATAAGCATGACCTATGGACATGAACAATGGTGGGGGATTACCTGAGGGAGTGGGGGTGCTGGGTGGAGCAGGATTAAGGGGGAAATATCAGGACAACTGTAATACAGACTTGGTTACAAACTTGGTACAGATATAATTTTTTAAATGCTAAAACAATAAACATATTCTAAGAAATAATTTCATGTTTTAATGTGGATATAAAATTTATTTTACTAGTTTCTAATACTGTTTTATCATCTTATCATTTTCTTTAATTTTGAACTTTTTATAGGATTCTTCATATGGAAGTTTATGTAATTGATTTTCTGGTTTTTATTCTTTTTAATATTACAATGTATGGTTATTTATTTCACTTTTTTAGCCTACTAATGTTATATTATTTTTATTTCACTTAAAAATATTTTCAATTTTCTAGATTAATTTATCTTTTCATCAATGGGTTATTTAGAAGAACATTGCATAACTTGATATAATGGGTAATTTTCTAATTACCTGTTTGTTAGAGATATTTTCTCAATAAAAAAATTAATTACACATTTTAGAGCACTTAGAGGTTTACTGAAAAATTGAGTGGAATATACAGAGTTCCCATATAACCCTTTATTTACCCTAACACAATTTTCCTTTTATTAACATCTACCATTAGTGTACTTCATTTTTGTTTTGATGACAATATCGGTACATTATTATTAATGAAATTCCATAATGTAGACTTGAGTTTAGTCTTTGTATTGTACATTCTATGGGTTTTGCAAAGATTTTCTCCAGTTTCATGGCCTATCCTTTCATTCTTTTAACATTGTCTTTCATAGAACAAAATTTTTAAATTTTAGTTATATAACTTCAAATTATCCAGTTTATTCATGCTTATGCCTTTGATATAATACCTGAAATATCCTCAAGCCCAAGGTTACCTAGATTTTTTCTATGATTTTTCTAGGAGTGTTATAGTTTTGAGTTTTAAATTTAAGTCTGTTATCTATTTTGAATCATTTCTTGTGAATGGTATAAGGTACCTGTCTATGTTTATTGTTTTGCATGTGTCTGTCTAGTTGTTGTAGAACCATTTGTTGAAAAGACCATTCTTTATTCATTAAATTGTTTTTGTTCCTTTTTCAAAGACCACTTGACTATATTTGTTTTGCATTATTTCTGATCACTCTATTCTGTTCCATTGATCTATTTGTCTGTTCTTTCACCAATGCTCCACTTTCTTGATTACTGTAGCTTTATAGTAAGTCTGAAGTAGGCTAGTGTAAATATTCCAACCTTGTTCTTTTTCAATATTATGTTAGCTTTTCTGAGTCTTTTAGATTTTAAAAAATGTTGTTATTAACATGAAATATTTCATACTCAAGAATATTGATTCATCTATTACTCCAATTTGCATTTTCTTTTTCATTTCTTCAAAATGCAGTGACTATTTTGCCTCAAGAATTTCTGGAATTTTAATACACAAGCATACATAATCAAATGCACTATTGCTATTATTATTTTAACAAGTAATTATGTGTTAAATCACTTAAGTATAAGAAAAATAGATACATCTTTGTTTTACTCTGTTATTTCCTCTTTCATGTTCTTCCTGTTTTTATGTAGATGGGAGTTTCTGACATGTCATTTTCTTTCTCTGTAAAGAATGTTTTAAAAACATTTCTTACAAAGCAGATCCACAGGCTATGAATTTTCTCAATTTCTATTCATCTAAGAAAGCCTTTATTTCTCTTTCACATTGAAGGATAATTTTACAAGGTAAAGAATTTTGGGTTGGGTTTTTTTTCCTTTCAATATTATAAATATTTCAAGTTCTTCTTTTTTTTTTTTTTGCAGGATTTCTTAGGATAAGCAGAACATAATTCTTACCTTTGTTCTTCTAGAGGTAGACATTTTCTTTCCTCTGGCTTATTTCAGGATTTTTTTCTTTGTCTTTGATTTTCTGTAGTTTGAAAATGATATGCCTCAGTGTAGTGTTTCAACATTTACCCGGCTTGGTGTCTCAGCTTTCTGGATTTGTGCATGACATTATTTTGGGTAAATTTCAGTCATTATTGTTCCAAATCTTTCTCTTGTGCCTGCCTTTCTTCTCCTGGCATTCCCATTACACATATGTTACGCCTTCTGTAGTTGTCTCACAGTCCTTGGAAATTCCATTCTTTTTTTCTTTTTCAATCTTTGTTCTCTTTCTTTTCAGTTTTCAAAATTTATATTGTTATACCATCAATCTCAAAGATTCTTTCCTCAGCCAACACCATTCTACTGGTAAGTCCATCAAAGACATTCTTTGTTTTTCTTACTATGTTTATTTGTAGCATTTCTTTTTCATTCTTAGGATTTTATCTCTCTGTTTAAATTGCCCAGTTTTGTATGCTCTCTATTTTATCCATTAGAGCCCTAATGGAAAAAAAATTACTAGTGATAGTTGTTTTAAATTCCCAGTTGGAGAATTCTAATATCCCTGAGTGTCTCTTCAAAAATTGTTATGAAATGTGATTTTTTTTTGAGATCTGGACATTATATACTGGGTAAAAGAAAACTCTGTAAATGAACCTGTAGTAATGCTGTGTGAGTTGGGGGCACCTATGATTAGGTCTTAGTCTTTTAGTGAGTTTGTACCTCTCAACTTTGAACTTCACAAGTGCCTTTCAGTTATTTTCTCTCCTCTTAGGTGGAATGGGATGTCTAGAGAAGCTTGGAGTTGGTATTTCTCTTCAGGAAGCTCAGTTAGCCTCTGATAACACCTGTAGGTGTGCTCTGGTTAATCAGTTCCTCCTGAGGGCAGACCTTGTTAAGTAGAGCAGAGTGGTGTGGTGAATTTCAAAATGGTTCACTTTCCCTCCCTGTGTCAGAAGCCCAAGGAGATATTTCTCTGATCTTTACACTGGGAACCTGGCGGAGCTCCTCGAGCTAAATCTCCTAGTACTGTTGGAGCCCCCTCATGACCGAAGACCCCTGGAGTTTTTAACTCTGAGAGTTGCCCACTTTGATCTCCAGTATTCATCAATTACAGTTCGGGTTCTCCTACCTCGGCACCAGTTCCCATTGCAGTTCGTGCTGGTGAGTCTCTGTTTTGGTAAGCTGTGATTCCTTGTCTTTAATCTTCGGGATCATTGATTTCCTCGTGTCCGCCCTTCCCTTAAGGAGCCAAGAAGAGTTATTGATTTTTCACTTTATTCAGCTTTTTATTTGTTGTCAGGGCAGAATAGTTATTACTAACCCCCGGACGTGTGAAATCAGAACCCAAGAATCCAGGAGTTTTTATACCTATAAAATGGATAAGGGAATGACAAGAGAAACAGCTCTCCCAACTCCCTTTATTATTCTTTCTAATTTTCTAATAATAAAGGTTCTTGACAAAGCAGTTTTACAGCTTTTCTTTAACCAATGTATTTATTTTATGACCTTCAGACCACATATTACCCCTGAGAATATGTATGTCATTTCTCCACTAGAGATGAAATCAATTTCTTCTTTCCCTTAAATCTGGGCTTGTCTTACTGATCAATAGAAACTGTTGGAAGGGAAACTTGGGCATCTTCAAAGCTAGTTGATAAGGAACTTTTCAGTCTTGCTTAGATCTTTTGGAATACTCCTTACCGGGAAGCTAGCTGTCAGGTATGAAGACAGACCACCCTTAGGCCTCCATGCTGTTCGAAGAACCCAAGCTGCTTTGAGAGGCCCTGGACAATGAGACAGCGTGCTGAGAGGGAGAAGAGGTCTACGGTGGCAGACATAAGAGTGAGGTAGCCCACTGGGAATATATCCTTCGGTCTGGTTGCCTCTACATGAATAAGGTACAAAATGCTCAGAGAAGTCTTCCTCAAATTCTAACTCATAATTTTCCTAAGTGTTTCAAGCAACTTATTTAATCATCTTTGATTGAACCGATTTAAATACAAGTCCAACCTTGCTTCTCTTCAAAACTGCACTTACGTGGTGTCTTGCAGCCTTTCAAGGCTGGGCAGGTTCACTCAGGATTTGGGCAGTTGGAAGAAAATGCACAGAGCCACGGGATGCCTGGCATGCCTTTATTCAAGGGTGGGGTGATCCACTTATGCTGCAAGCTGCATGTCATGCCATAGGAAGTCCCAAATCCCTTATATAGTAAACGCACACAAAGTTGGCAGGGTGACAAGATAATTAAATAACAAAGCATGATTCTGTACATGCAGGCCCATTTTCAAGGTTATGGGAACACTGCTTATCGGGCCTGGTGAGGGAGCCTGACCAACTCCATTTTCCCTACAACCCACCCCTTCAGAGTTCCTCACCATACAATCTATGGGAGGATGTCTTCCATGAGGGTCCCTTGGTGAGGAGGGGAGAGCCCTGTACCCATATACCACGATAGCAGTATAGGCTACATCAACAAGCAACCAAAACACGAGTGCTGCTTCCCAAGACACCAGAGCCAAAGACCCACAGCCATTCAGTAGTTAGGGACGCCAATCATTCTTGCAGGGGACCACCTGTCAGGCATTCAATGGCACAGGTCTCAGAAGCTAATGCCCATAGAGCTTTACTAACATTTGGACATCAGGAATATTCACACAGCATTCAGCCCCTACTAGGGCACACTCCCACCTTGTGATGCAGTAAGCATATCCAAATCCATATGATTTTGCAAGGCTGCTTTTCTTACCTGATATACTTCTTTATTTAAGAGGCTTAAGGAATCATTTGTTGCATTCAACACACAGACAATGTGCAAAGCCAAAGCAGTCATCTCATTCTTGGTGAATATAGAAGCACCTTGAGGAGAAAAAAATACCTAATGGGTAATACCACCAGGGAGTATGCTTTACCAGTGTCATGCCTTAAATGCTTCCCTATTGGTTGGGCAGATTGCCAGACTTTTCTGAACTCTTCAAGCAGTAAATAGGGCCATCCCCAGGTACAATGGCTGGTCCAGTTTCCAGATAGGTAAGGCCACCCATGTGAGCCACATATCCAGAGGGCCCAGTGAGAACTGCAGCCCACACATACCTCCATACCTCCCAGGCATGCTTCAGAGTCTGAGTCTGACACAGACCTGTGAGAGTCCAGCCCACCTGGGCTGGTCCTTTGAGTTTCTCAATACAAAGGTGAGCTGGTCCAGCCAGCCCCAAGACCACAGTAAAATGCATCCCCTGAGCACTTTCAATGATCAAGGGTCACCCATAAGCAGCACATAAACGCTCCAGCACAGCAATTACTGCTTTCTGATCTGGGTGCTATGCAGAGTAAGCAGCTAAAAGTCCAATAGCCTGTACCTCTGCTAAGGTGATAGGTAACCCTCAATTTTTTATAGTATACCACATGGTGTTCTGTCCAGCATGTAAGAGGCGATGGTGTAGCCACTGGGCAATTTCTGTTCCTGACAGACCAGTAGGCACTGTTTCCAGCAAGCACACCTTGGCTAGATTATCAACCTCAGCATTCACAGGAGAAAGAAGGGGTGCATTCCAGGTCACATGATATACAGTGATTTGCTTCTGGTGGCCTAATTCCCAGAGGTCTTGCCACAAGGCCTGTCCCCATAATGGCCTATGCATAACCATCCATTGACTTGCATGCCATGTAGAGCTCCACAATGTTAGCCACAATATACCACCCACTATCTGTGCAAACATTCAAGGGTGGGCTTCATTGGCACTACGAACCACACAGCTCACAGTTCTGCCCACTGGCTACTCGAACCTATGCCACTGTCAAACCAGATCATGTCTGTTCTGGTTGAATTGCCACAGCAGTCCACATGGCAGGCTGACCCCTGCTGGACCCATCAGTGTACCATGCATCTGAGGGAATAGGTGTTCACCCTTCCTGGAAGAGTAGCTTCCATTTCTTCTACAGGGACAGGAGCAGTAGATTTTTCATCTACATAGGTAACAGGGCCCAACATTTCCTGTAACTCAGCCCATGGGGGGTTAAGTCAACAGAGTACTCCTCTGTTGCAAATAAGCCCCCCACCTAGCCAACGTTGATGTCTGATCCATCCCACTGTGAGGCTTGGCCATCCAGTGCCAGACCCACCCTGCGATGGGATATGTGGTCCTAACTGTCATTGGAGCAGTTCCTGTTATAGCCTCCATGGCCAACTGGGCAACATACACTGCAGCCAGTTGCTTTTCAATCAGGGAGTACCGTACTTCTGCTCCCTTCCATAGTTGGGACCAGAAACCCAAGGGTTGATATAGCCATTCTGATTGCTGCCACAGACCCCACCCAAAGCTTTCCTGTGTCACATGCACATCTAGCTCACAGGGTTTAGCAGGATCCAGAGCATGCTGGGTATAAGCACGTTTAATGATGAGCTTTGCTTCTTGGAACTCTTGTTCTGAGGTCGTGGTCTAGTCCCAGTTTGCTCCCCTTTTCATCAAAGCATATAGGGGTGAACAACTTGAGTGAGGTGGGGCACGAGCACTCTCCAGTACCCTAGCAGCCCCAAAATGTCTGGAGCTATTTCACAGTAGTAGAGGTATGATGAACCTGAATTTTATCTATCACCGCATCAGGGATGATTTTGTGTTACCCAACCAGACAACCCCAAAGAATTTGACAGACAATCCAGGTCCTTGAAGCTCAGCCTCGTTGACTTCCCAGCCACATGATTTCAGAAGTGACAATACTTGTGACTTTGCTTCCTCTAACTGTAAGAGAATCACTGGTTAGCAAGATGTCATCAATGTAATGGAACAGGCATGCCTCTGGAGGCTATGGCCACTTAGCTAGGTCTCCTGCCACAAGCCTGTGACAGATGGTTGGGCTGTGCAAGTACCCTTGAGGGAGCACTACAAAGGTCCATTGTTGGCCTTCTTATGTGAGGGCAAACTGATCTTGACTCTGTGGAACAATATCAATGGAGAAAAAGGCATTTGCTAGATCAGCTGCAAAGTGGTAAGTTCCTAGCTCATTAGGTAGCCAGTCTATCAAGTCTACCACAGATGGGACTGCTGTACGTATTGGGGGAATGACCTTATTGAGTTACGGTAATCTACCATCATTCTCCATGTGTCATAGGCTTCCTCACTGACCACACAGGAGAGTTAAAGGGACTGTGAGTGGCCCTAATTATCATCACCTTTTCCAACTCTCCTATAGTTGCTGTAATTTCCTCATGTTCCCTGGCAACCAATATTTCTTCACCACCATTACCCATCATGGAGGTGGCAACTGTACAGGGGGACGCTCAACATATCTCCACAGAATAGCTTTTACCACTCTCACCTGCAGACAGAACTCTCCTGCAGTGGTGTGTAGCCACAGTCCTTGGAGCACATCAAAACCCAGGATATACCCAGGAATAGGGGACACATAAACAGTGCACTCACAGTGGGGCAAATGCCTAATACCCAGAGAGAACTGCACAGCCTTCACCTTTACACTATGTCCCCCATAATCTTCAACAGAGGCCTCAGGCCCCAGAAACTTCTCAGGGTTTCCATATAGGAGGGTACACTCAGCCCCTGTGTCCACTAAAGCCAGGACCTGCTGGACATTTGTAGGGGACCAATGGATAGCCAATTCGATGTGCAGCCTCTGGTCCCCCCACCTGTCCGCTGTAGATGGGTCTCTCGGCCTTCCCCCCATTCAAATGTCCATTCAAAAGGAGATCTCCTGCCTCTTCTTGGGAGGTTGGCACAGCCAGGTGGTCTTCCAGCCAGACTGGACAGGCCACTCGGGCCACATCCTCAGACTTCCTCCTCACCACCTTCTTCTTCTGGAGCCACAGGAAGCATTGGTCATCCTGCAGTTGTTTCCAAAGTTCTAATAAGTAAGCGTTTGGCTTCCTATCACTCTTAGTTCCATCTACTCCAGCCCCTGAAAGGTCTGACCACATCTGTGTCCTGATCACCCCTGTGGGGATGCTGTTTGACTGCAAGACAGAGGAAGCAAATGCAGGACACCAGTCATACTCCTTTTTGCTGCCTGTGAGTCTTCACCTCCCCCAAACTTGCCACTATTGTGGTGACATCATTAATGTGACTGCCGGAAAATGGGGCCAAGATTGCCATGAGGGATCCAAAAGAGGCAGAATGGGCATGTTGCAACACAAGATTCCACATCCCTGCGTAAAGCATTCATCATCAGGGCCCTGGGTATTGAGATTGAACATAGCCTGGTGCATGCCCAACTCCTGCAGGATTTGCACTAAGTCCACAAAGGGCTGCCATTTGCTCACAGTGTCTGGCACATTTCCTGCATCAGCCCAGACTGTATGAATAGCTGCCATGAACTACTCCAACAGTGAATGTGAGCCCTGCCCTCAACTGTGCCGCTGGCTATTCTCCAGCCATTGGGACAGAGAGGGGTGAGTTGTGATGGAAGCTAACTTTTCCATCTCATTATCAGTGCACATGATGCTATCCACCCCTATGCCCAAAGCTGTAAGAGCCACGCTGCTAAGGGCTCCCTGAGTAACTGGTGAAACAGATTCACAAGATCAACCAGTTCAGCTTGTCTATAAGGACGATAGGTTTTGTGTTCAATCATCTGGTCAGGGCCAGCTGGATCTCCCCCAGGTGCCAGGGGCTGCTGGGACTTTATTTTCTGTAACACTACTGGGCAGGCCCTCAGAGAACTCGGTTCCTCCCTGCCACCCTCCTCCAACTCGTCCGCTATAACTGGGGAGGGGGATCATCGCTGCTTCAGTGTTCAGAGGTCTCCTTCCGGGGTGCAGATCCAGGCCTCCAGGGCTTCCTCTCTTCCTTGGAGTCCATGTAACTTTGCTGCATCACAAATCGCAGTCTCCATCTCAGCTTGCAAAGCTGAAAGAAACACCTAGCTCATGGCCCCCATGGCTGCCTGGGCACTTGGCTTTTCTAGGGTCTCCCTGACCACCCACAGGGCCTTCTCTACCATGTCTGGCATGCCACTAATATGGGGCCAATTCTGGGGCAGGGCCTACGCTGCCTGGAGACTTGCCACCAGATACCACATCCGGTGACTGCCCACCCTTCCAGGCTCATCTCTGGGGTTCCCAAAGGCTCCTCCATATTCAAACCATACTGCAACAAATCCTGCCTACAGCACCAATTGTCTGGTAGCCTGTCAAGGCTGGGCAGGTTCACTTGTGATTTGGGCAGATGGAAAAAAATTCCCAGAGCCATGGGAATGCCTGATGTGTGTTTATTTAAGGGTGGGGCAATCCATGCATATTGCAAGCTGAGTATCACACAGTGAGAAACCCCAACTCTCATATATTAAATGCACAGAAAGTCAGCACAGGACAAGATATATAACAAAACATGATTCTGTGAATCCATGCTCAAGGGCTGTGGGAATACTGCTTATCTGGCCTGGTGAGGGAGCCTGACTGACTCTATCTCCCCTACAGGTGGAAACAAACAAACATGAAGAAGCCTGTCATTCTAATCTTGCAATGAAGAGTAAATTAAGGGCATCAGAAAATTCTTTGACCTCAAAAAGTACTCTCACAGTTGGAAAAAGTAAGGCAACAATTATAAAAAAGTTTGGTTAGGAGAGTATGACCTAGTCATAGTAGAATATTAACTAAACTCAAAGTAGCTAACCAAAGCCTGATAGACACAAACCTGGAAGAAACCTAATAAAGAGGTCAAAATGCATGTAAACACACAAGAATCAAATCATCTTCAAGAATTGTAGAAGTATGTGGAAGGTGTTAATGAAAATAAAACACATAACTAAGGCTGAGGATCTTTATAGATCATTTGCTTCTTGGCAAGGCAAATGGTCAATATCCAGGAATAACTTGACTGAGGTTTATAGCTGGAGAAAATTAAGAACGCCTGGTTGAAACAGAGGGCAAGAGTATAGAAAGGGAGAGTAGTTTCTGACACCTCCACAGTTTTGTGGACAAGCATTCATTTCAGAATTTTATACACCACTATCAAAGAGGCAAAGCACGAAGTGAGTATCCATGTTTAAGCAGAGAGTTGCACTTTTTCTCTGTGGTTTAAGAATATTTTGATATTTCTGTTCATAGAAAAACACCAGGAGTTGTATGTTAGCATGTTATAAATTTGACTTGCTTTGTCTCAGCTACCATTTTGTTAATTGTTCATCAAAGACTGGTAGAAGCTTTTGGTACTTTTATGCAAATCAGCAACTAAGGCAAGATTGCCCACAGACTAGTACAACAAGGAGTCCTTTGCCTTCCACACCAAAATCCATACTGACAACTTGCCATAGGCCTGAGGGCTAAACCTAATTAGCAGAGCTTCATTTCCCAAAATAAATTAACTCAATCTTAACTTGGCCTGAAATGACTGAACATCTTACACAACACTTTAAAAAAATATTATTATAAATGAGTGACTTTAATTATATACTCTTGTCAGGTTTTCTTGTATTTGAGAATTATCCAGGAAGCAAGGCATTCTGTTGAAAGCCTTCTAATCTCACTTCCCTTATGTCACATAATGTTCATAGTCTGACCCTTACCTTGCTGTCTGGGTTGATCTCCCACAGTACAAAACTGAACCACCGATATGCTTTCAGAGTGTGTGTGTGTGTGTGTGTATATATTTGAATATCTAATTACATACTGTCTCCTCTTTATGAAATGCTGTCTCCTCACTAGTCTTTGGAAATCTAATTATTGTCACTTGACTCTCTTTTCTGAAAAGACATCTTCTGCAGATATTACTTACTCCTCCAATAAAGTTTGAAGTTTCTGCCCTTGTATATAACCTATTAGAGCAATTATCCTACATCAGTGTTATTGTTATAGGGTTGTCTACCTATTAGAACTTAAGTTCCTAAAATTCAGAATATTGTTATTGTTCCCTTCATTTCTAGAGAGTACATTTATTAAATAAATGTTCAATAATTATTTGCAGAATGAATGAGTAAAAGAAATGAGGCCAAAAACTTTTCAGCATGTTGTTGAAATGCTCCCTGCCCTGGTCCAGGCGATGGGCCTCAAGGACTGTGACATCGCCCTGATGGTGGTGGAGAGAAAATCTGGCAGGCAACAGTGGGTTAAGTCCCAGTTATGAAGTGAATTTATACCTATATTGATATCAATTTACCAGATTAATTTAGCTTCAATATTCCTCACCTGTATGTTGTTCCCAAATGGATGCTCACTTATATAAGTGACTTCAGGTCACGAGGGGATTTTTTTCAAATATGATATGGCTGTGGAAAGTTTCATAATCAAGACAGGTAGTCTCTCCCAAGTGTGGCATGCCCCCTAATCTCCACCAAGATGACCACTGAGAAGTGGGAATAAAATTAGATTTCTCTTATTCTAAATGAAATACAAAAATATAAAATTGTACAAGATTTTACGTCATAGATTTACTCTGATAACCTTCACATATCCTCTAAATCAGATGATTCAATACCTGTTAAGCATATTGCCTAGCACAGAATATCTGTTCAGTAATATTTATCAGTATAAATTCATTAAGATGCAATAAATTATAGCTCTTATTATCATGGTTGGGAAATATATTTTTTGGAATAATATTTTAGAATACTTTTATAACAGTGAACGAACACTTTTGTTAATTTAAAATGAAGCAGACATTGTTTTGGCCCGAATGTCTGTGCCCCGCTCTCCCAAACTTATTGGTTGAAATCCGAACCCACACTTTAATTGTACTAGGAAATGGGACTTTCGGGGAGTGATTACGAAATGAGGCAGAGCCTTCCTAAATGTGATTAGTGCCTTTATCAAAGAGATCCCAAAGAGTTCTCTTTGTTAGTTGCCATGGATAATGTAAAGAAAAAACAGGCATCTGCAACCTGGAAGGAGCGCCTCAGCAAGAACGGACCCTTCTCCCCCGACCCCACATGAAGCTTCCAGCCTCCAGAACCGTAAAAAGTACGTCTGTTTTTAAATAAGTTGCTCAGTTTGTGTTCCTTTGATATAGCTGTCTGAAGTGCCTTGAAGCAATAATCCTGTTCCACACATTTTTTCTACCTATTTCATTCAAAATACTCAGGCACTTCCAAACAACACCTCTTTCCTTAGTTACATTGTAGCAGGGAAGAGTGAACAACAAACATTTCAGTAAATCACATGACACATAAGAAAGGTAATGGAAACTAACATATGGGAACCAAGAGCAAGGAGGAGCACTCTGGGGGAGTGGAACAGGTTATAACAGTACGTTTGATGGTATCATCTTGCTGTTTTGATCGACACCAATAATGTTCAAAGATAAGGCTAATTGCATTAATTTTTAATTAAATATCTTAATAACAGCTTAGTTCTATATTTCTATAAGTCTATAGAAAAGAAAACAGCTGCTTTTCTTACGTTTTGCTAATGGAATTGAAACTGTATATTCCACAACCTACTTTGTGAGAAGGTGTGTAACCAGGGACAGTTTAGGTTATGGAAGCCTGTATTAGGAAATGTAATTTCCTAATTACATTTAGGAAATGTATTAGGAAAAGAAGCCTGCTAACCTTAATATTTTTACAATGACAAGCAGAAAAAAATTACTGTTTAGTGAACACTTATTCCATGTGAAGATGCTATTCACTTTAAATAGTTTATCTCATCTAATTCTTCAGAAGCACCATAAGGTGATTATTTTGTTTTTCTTACAGTCTAGGAAATCAGGGTTCAGTGGAGCTAAAGAACTATCCAGAGTTATACATAGATCAAGGAACAGAACATGAATCCAGACTGACTCCCAAGTTATGGCCTTTTCACGATCTCTTCGAACATCCTTTATCTTCTCATGTAATCTTCTTTTAATGCCAATAGCAACTGAAGTGGGTCTAAAAAAAGGGAAGCCCAATCTTGATATATCTGTGCTATTCTCATTTTCACACTTTAAATCTTATATAGAACAAAGATAAAAAATTCGATTTTCCTTGAATTCTTACAACAGTTGAATCATTTTAAATGTGAAGAACTTTCCGAAAATAAGAAACAAGTGCCCATTTCCTTTATTATTCTTTTGTAGTGTCAGACGTGCTAATTAGCTCAACCGACTCCTATGGCATTTTACTCTGATTTGGATCACAGTGACTCACACACAAAAGTCAGTTATTGAAATAATGCACAAAAAAAGAATGCACAGTGATGGAATGCAATCATATTCTTATTTTCAAAACAGTTGAATACTATAACCCTAACTGCATTAATTCTCCAGTGCTATTATCTTTAGAATGAATCACCTGTCATGACCCGTATGTTAAAATTGGCTCTTTCACTGAAAGTTGCATTCATCTGTAATTGATCTTAATAAATGTGGGGTAGAAGAATGAAAAATTATGCAATATCATTAATCATATGTCTTGTTGGAAACAAAAATAATAGAAACTCTTATTTTTCAAGCATTTTCTGTATGCCAGGAATTGAGTGTATGTGAGTGCATCAGTGTGTAGTCTCATTTTAGTCATATACTATCCCTAAAAAATTTTAGTGATGAGGAAAAAACAACAAACAGAATGTAATAATTTGCATAAAGTTGTAGAACTACTAAGTCACATGATGAGGATTAAAATCTAGGTTTATTTAACTATAAATACCTGGTCTGTTACACTGGCTCCTTTCTGGAAATAGTGCAAGCTCCTCATCATTTGGTCAAAGTGCAAACATCTTCTCCAGGTTTATTATCAAAAAAGGTCATTTAATGTGTTTACACTGGACCAGTGGTTTTTATAGTATGGCCCACAGACCTCTAGCCAATCTCAGAGAAAGTTCTAGGGGACTGTAATGACAACTTTTTATTATGACACTAAGCCATTGTTTGTCTTTCTCATGTGCTGGCTGTTGCCTTGATGGTGATAAAACAAAGATGGTAAAACTATTGGTGCCTTCGCATGAATCAAGAAAGTGGACTCAAGCTATATTATCTTTGTATTCCTTACCTCCACTATTCTCAGAAACAATCACTTAATAAACAGTAAATAAACAACTACATAAAACAAACAAATACAAGGTAGTTTTGATGAAGAATGCCCTTGATAAAGCAGAACAAGCATACTGATTGTGTCAAACACAAGACCTGGAGCATACCTCCTCCTCATGAACATTCTGTGTGAAACACGAGATGTGCTGTGCTCCAAAGTGCAGTGTTACCTCCAGGTCAAGCACCTGTATGTTGCTTTGAGTTGTGAGCTGAAATAGCTGTTTTTTGTTTTTTTCATGTGACATTTTTATTTTTAAAGAAAGACTGATGGATAAACCATAGTTATTCATATTTTGGTATTTAGCTAAAAACTTTTGCAAAGAAATGATGTGAACCTGTTTTTTTTTTCAAGAAAAACAACTGATAGTAATGATGACCAATGATAAAAATTTAAGTTCTTGAGAGAAAATTAGAATTTTGGAAAATTATTTTTAAAGATTTTATTTATTTAATTTTAGAGAGAGGGGAAGGGAGGGAGAAAGAGAGGGAGAGAAACAGCAATATGTGGTTACCTCTTGCACACTCCCTACTGGGGACCTGGCCTACAACCCAGGCGTGTGCCCCAACTGTGAATCAAACCAGCAGCCCTTTGGTTTGCAGGCTGGCATTCAGTCCATGGAGCTACACCAGCCAGCGCTGGAAAATTATTTTTGTCATTTTGAATTTGACACGTGTTAAATGAATTAATAAGATTTCAGAACCCATATTTTAACTAATTTTTAAGACAACACTATCTAAAAAGTTGCTGCTTTTTGTGTAGTATCAAAGAAATATAGCTATCATACCATGAAAAATGTATCAAGAGATCCCTTCTTTTTTTTTAGCATATCTCTGTGGCTATATTTTCTTTTTGTTTTAATTTTATTTTTAAAGATTACTTATTTTGAGAGAGGAAGAGAAACATCAATGCGTGGTTGCCTCTCCCGCGCCCCCTACTGGGGACCAACCAGGCATGTGCCCTGACTGGGAATGGAACTGGCAACCCTTTGGTTTCCAGGCCAGCACTCAACCCACTGAGGCACACAAGCCAGGGCTGTATTTTCTTTATAAAGTTAAACTAAAACAGCACAATTGAATGGGTTTAATTAAGAAGTTGCCATGAAAGTCCAGCTGTCTTATACTTAATCAAAAATTGAAGAGTTTTGCAGAAATGTAAAAATTGATGCTACATTTCTTATATTTTTGTTTTGAAAAAAATAATTATTTTAATATAGATGTTATGTAAGTTAGTAGATAATGTTTTTATTTTAAAAATTTCTCTGTTTTGATATTTTAAAAGTTTAGATAGTTTAAAAGTTTAGATAGTTTAAAAGTTTCTCAGTTTTAAGTTCCAATATAGCAAATATTGATAGCTATAGCCCACATTTTAAAAATAAAGGTCTTTAGGTTCTCAGTAATTTTTATTTTTTTTTAAATTTTATTTATTTGCTTTTAGAGAGAGGAGAAGGGAAGGAGAAAGAGAGGAAGAGAAACATCAATGTGTGAGAGAAACATCGATCAGTTGCCTCCCACACACCCTCAACTAAGGACCTGGCCCACAACCCAGGCATGTGCCCTCACTGGGAATCAAACCGATAACTTGTTGGTGGGCAGGCTGGCACTCTATCCACCCAGTCACACCAGCCAGGGCCTCAGTTATTTTTAATAGTGTAAAGAGGTTTTTGTGATCCAAAGGTGTGAAAATCTGGTAGTAGACATGTGATCCTTTAAAGAGGGCCTCTTTTATTCTTTTTTTAAAAAATCTGATACATCTATTTATATATCAGGAAATCACAAAATTCATAAATAATGGAGAGAAAAATAAATATTATGCTATTTTAAATATGTTTTCAATGACACACATTGTTTTTCTGCATATGATTAATTGGTCAATTTCTTTACTGAACATTGTTCCTGGGTGAGGTGTTTTGGCAGCTGTGTTCCAAAGATAGTAAATATGGATCTAATAGAGGAATATGTGTGTGCAACTAACCATACGTGCATGTGTGTCCCGTATGTTGTAGGTAGATGGGTCAGATGTAGGAGCCTGAGAAGAGGGAAAGCACACAAGACAGTGAATAACAACCATGTATATTATTCTAATCGAAAGATATTCCTAATATATTAAGATGAGATTATGTCACTAACTCTATAGCACTTATAAGGCTATACTTTCTAATGCACTATGATACTCAGAGTTTTGGCAGCTTGAGGATTCTAATGTGTGAAAGTGTAAGGAGCAAGGAAAACTTAGACCATGAGAAAACAGGAACTGATTAGGTCCCAGGGTACAGGAGGTTACTGAACGAACATCTTGCCCTCCAGCCTCGTGAAAGAACAAAGGATTGTAAAACAGATGCAACCTAACATGTTTGGTTTGTAAAGCTACCACTGTTGAGCCAATGCCCAACCCTGTTCCCACCCACGGACTTTGTAAGCAAATAACTAAGTGCCACGTCTGCTTCTGTATAACGTTTGCTTGCCCGCCCATATATAAGGACTTAGCTGTAAGCGTTCGGCGTGACTCTCGTCTGCAGCCCTTGCGGATACCGTGTCTCCAGACACTTTGAGAGTTCGCTCCTACGCAGGTAAAACTTGGCCAATAAAGTAACATCTTTGAAACCCTGAAAAGTCTCCGACATCTGTTCTCGCAGTTGCTGAATGCAACAAAAGCATGTTAAGCTAGAAAAAGACTTGCACTGTGACTGGAGTAGAACATAGAAGCAGGATCCAAAAAACCCTCTTGATACCTAGTAAATGCAGTGGGTACCCATGCAAAGTGCAGTGAAGTAAGAAAAGAGGGCGTAAGTGGGAGCTGTCACACAAACCCGACAAAGGTTGTTCATAGTCATGTACTAAAAACATCTGATGCCACCTCACATGAACCATGAGGGACTTTGCAGTACGTTAAGTTCCTGCAAGTACAAACAAGAACAGTCAGAAATGGATAACATGGACATAATTTATGTGTTTCTGTTCCATATATGTTCACCTTTTCTTCCCCATTGTAATCTCATTCATTTAAACAGGTGTACATCTACAATCGTCTTTAAAACTCTTCATTTATAGCCCCCAGTGGGTAATTCATATGCTTGACACTTAGTGCTGGACTGGCCCATAGATGGTGCATCTGCCGATTAATAAAACACTATTGTTAGTAAAATACTTGACATTTTCCAAAAGAAAAAGAGTAAATTGTTACTTTGAGTCTGAATTGTGATCAGTGAACAAGGCTGAGAAGATGGTGCCCCACCAGGCTGACAGATCTCTCATTTAAGTGAAGTAGTGTTGCCTCAGGGCTGTGTGCTTTACTGGTCCCAGCCACTCACTAGCCTACAGTCTTGACATAGTTGTCGTCTTGACACAATTGTTTCTTTCTTGCACACAATTGTTCTCACATTTGCATTTCCTTGCAGTTGCTTCAATATCAGCAGGTGACTTTGCTTTCAGTTTAACAGAACAAAATCAGAAGAGAATTCACAGGCTTCCACCAGAATTTTAATCTAACTGCTTTAGTCATTACGCCCGTTTTCCTTTGAATTTCAGTGGATAAAATTTCCCATTCAGTCTACTCCACTAAAAGAAACCAGTAATTAATCTCCCTTGCTCCTGCATCATCAATTTTCTCTTTCTGTTCCATTGTTTCTATCATACTACAACATATAACAATATCTATTATCTTTTAAAAAAATCTCTTGAATTCACATTCTCTTCTAACAAATATTCATCTCTGCTTCCTTTTTCAGTAAAATTTCTCCAGTGATTTATATTCAGTGCTTGCACGTTATTTTCTTTTTTATGAATAATCATTTAAATTTGATATATACCAAAGAAAATACTTTGACATACGTGTGTTGTAAAACAAAACAAGCACCTGTGGACTTAGCACTCAACCTGTCAGATTTTTATTAATAGCATTGGATCTACCAGCATGCTTTCTGTTGCTCTGTGTAGCATCGTGTCATTAATCTTTACCTGTTCCATAGTGTTACATGGTGTCAATGGATCATTATGTATTAAGTATCCTATTGATTGTCTTCATGTTTGGTTTTCCTTTATATATGTATTGCTGTTGAAAACAATCTGCAATGAACATTCCTATATGTCACCTCACTTACATGAGCAGGATCCACACAAGTGTAATCACCAGGACTTAAGATACAAACATATTAACTTCAGTCTATGCACAATTGTTGTCCAAGTTTGTTGCCAAAATGTCCTTCCACAAGTAGTAAACAAGAGTTACTGTTGCTTCAGTTCTGCCAATATTTGATATTATCTGATTTTTAAAATCTCAAATTAACCAAGTGTCATTATCTCATTTGCCTTAATTTGCATTCTCTTGATTACCTACTAGGCTAAAACTCATGACCTGTATTGTACAGGCAATTACTCTTCATTTACATTTTTCCTCCTATGTGAAATGTCTCATGTATATTTTTGCACATTTTTTCTCTTGGACCATTGGAATTTTAGCTGATGACTAACAGATCAACATTTTTAATGTGTTCTACATATAAACTTACTGTGATATGTGGTATGAATATTTCTTTCAGTTTTATTTTTTACTTGGGCTATAATTTACATACCATAAAAATTACACTTTTAGAACATACAATTCAGTCATTTTTAGTATATTCACAAAGTGGTACAACTATATTGTGATGGCCTGTTTTTCACCCCACCCTCTCTGTTCAGAGAGGAAGTCCCACCCTAGGGTTATGGGGATGGCCAAGCACCTGACACCTAACCCTGGGCAGATGAGACTGAAATCAGTTCATTAATCACACACACACTCATGCTCTGGGGGAGGGCACAGCATGTCACACAGACACGCCGGAGCTGTACTCAGGAACAGTGAACAAGCAGGGACTATGGGAGGCAGGCTTTCTAAGATCAAGGGGGTGGAGAGATTCTTGGTTCCTAAAAAAGAATGTGATTGATTTGTTTAAAAATTTCCAGAAACTGGAAAGGAACTGAAACCAGCCCCTCAGGGATAAGTAGGAAATGTTCCTTATCCATGCGATAAGGAGCATTGTTTGGCTAGGTAACCATATCCACAGCAGTAGATCGGGGTGGAGGGCTTACAGTTTTGCCTTTAGAGCCGTACCCTCCCCAACATTTTGGATGGTAAAGCAGCAAATAGTATTGAACCACAACCATCACCACACTCCAGTTCTAGAACATTTTGTTCATTCCTAAAAGAATCACCAGTTAATCCACATGAACAGACTTAGGCAGTCACAAATCTACTTTCTGTCTCTGTGGTTTTGCTTATTCTAAACATTTTATATAAATGGGATTGTACAATATACAGTCTTCATATCTTCTTTCATTTAGCATGTTTTCAAGGTTCATCCATATTGTAGCATGCACCAGTATTTCATTTCTTTTTCTGGCTGAATAGTAAATATTCTACTGTAAGGATGCACCTCGTTTGTTTAGTCATCAGTTGATTGACAATTGTGTTGTTTCCACTCTTTGGCTATTATGAATAATACCTCTATAAAATACTCAAATACAAGTTTTTGTGGACTTATATTTTCAACTCACTTGGATATATACCTAGCAGTAGATTTGCTGGGTCATATAATAAGTCTATGTTTAAACATTGGAGGAATTTCCAGGCTGTTTTCCAAAATGATTGCACACTCTTTCAATTTACTGTGCCAACAAAATATGACTGTTTCTAATTTCTTCACATTTTTGCAATAGTTGTTATTTTCCATTTTTTTAATTGTAGCCATCCTATCTTGTAGGAGATCTTTTAAAATCTAATTTTGTTTTTGCTTTATACCTTTATGTCTTTGCTTCATGTGAAATTATTTTATTTTCATGGCATGATGTAGAGATAAACATCATTTTTTAATACTGACAACTAATTGTCCTAGAAGCCTTTATCTAATAGTCCCTTTTTTAGTAATCTGGAATAACATCATTGTAAATTAAATTTCTAAGTTTCTTTATCTTGTTCTATTTTTAATACTTGCCTTCATGTTATAATTTTGAAAAATTCTGACACCTTACAGGGGAAGATTCCCCCATCTTCTACTCCTTTGGGAGAGAGCTGGCTATTTCTTGACCTTTGGTCTCTCATATGAACTTCAAAATTAGCTTATCATAGTCCTCAAAGAAATTTTCATTGGAATTGCATTGAATTTACAAATTGGCTTAGAGTATTGACATCCTCACGTTTGTAAATCTTGCCTATTGTATGCATGATATCTTGCTCCATTATTATAAGGCCCACATGTAGGTATCAGCATCCATTTATGTGTAATAAGCAAATTGAGACTTTGTATTAATTTATTATAATTCCAATTACTAAACTCAGTTTAGGAAACATGTGGCTGGCTGCCTAAATCTCCCTTATTTATGTTTTTTTTTAAATTTTTTAAATTGTATTAAAATTTATTGGGGTGACATTGGTTACTAAAAATATATAGGTTTCAAGTGTACAATTATATGATACATCATCTGTATGTTGTGTTGTGTGTTTACCACCCAAATAAAATCTTCTTTTGACAACATATATTATATCTTCAGGGGTATAGCAAGTTTTTCAAACTCTAATTTTCACATTTATACACATTAATACATTTTTCAGACCACCAAGTAAAGGAAGTAACTGAAATTCTTTTCTATTTCAATGCTTACAGTCAGGATAAATAAATACAACACAAGCCCAAACTAATGTAATGTTAAATAGAAAAGAATGTGAAATTAAATGGATATTACTAAAATGTAAGAGAGATTCACAGAAAAGTACATTACTTAACATTACTAATTTTCAAAAGGAAACTAAACCCAATTAGCACAAATATTGGTTTCCAAATCAACGTAAGATATAAAAGCTAATGTTGAAAGCTTGTTTAGGAGTATTTAATTTATATCACTTTAAGTTTTTTGGAAAATAAAGTTTTCTAATAGTGACATATTTAAATGCACAGGCTGAAATCACATACACAAATCAGAGATCTTACCAAGTAGCAAGATTTACTAAATATTTCAAGTTTACACATAACCCCGAGGCACAGCTATAGCTGGGAGATATCAGGGACTGTCAGCTCATTTGTCCTTCTTGCTGCTTTAGATGTACTCTTGCCCACATTGAACATGAAGTTCCCTAATTACTGTATGTAGCTACATTAATTAGGAAAAAGTCTGGTCTTCAAACATCTCCATTTTATATGCAGATAGTTGCATAGTTTAAAGTGACTTTACTTTGAAAGCCATGCACAGGAAATCCATAGATTACAGGTTTATTTTCTATGCACATTGCTAGACAGACCAGTTGCATCTTTCTAAAGCATTCCATAGTTAAGGAAACTCACCATAGCAAATATCATTAATTTGTTTTCTAGGAGGTATATCATTACAGTACAACTACAGATCTGACTGTCTCACAGTTACTTTCCTGGAGTGCACCCCTCTAATAGGAGAAAATTGTTTCTGAAACTTAATCATTTGCTTCAAAATATTCATAAAATTTGAATTACAAGAAATGAAATTTATAGAATAGATAATATTCAAACATGATTATAGATTTTTGTTTATCATTTGTTTAATAAAAATAGTTGCCTACATTATTAAAAATAATATCAAAATAATGTTGAATATTATTAAATACCATTTTAACCTGTCAGTGTACAATTAAAATTTCCTTTAGTATAATTAATCTGATGAATTTTAGCAATCTATTACTTAATATAAAATGGTGCTTACTTTCTTGAATTAGTCATGTCACATTCTTTTTGACACATGCTGCCAAATTACATTTGTTTAATATTGTATTTACTTTTTTGCACCAATACAATACACAACCTGGGACTGGTGATTTTCTTATTCTTCCCGTGGTTTGCTATCAGTTTTATTTATGTAGAACATATTTGTTTAAACTTTCCATTTAATCTGCATGGACTTAGGCAAGGTCCTTTGTCTCCCAAAATGTGTTTATTTAGTTCAGCTATTCAAACTCAAATTTTAGTATTTTACTAGATATGACTCTTTTAAAATTTCTTAGGTCTGTGATTATTTCTTCTGTCCCTGAAATGACCTGAAATATGAGACAGATTATTTGCTGTGTGCTCTCTACCTGGTTTCAACATAAGCTGATTTTTAATTTGTTTATAAGATTTTATTTATTTACTTTTAGAGAGGAGAAGGCAGGGAGAAAAAGAAGAAAAGAATCATCAATGTGTGGTTGCCTCTCACACACTCCCAAATGGGGACCAGGCCCATAACCCAGGCATGTGCCCTGACTAGGAATCGAACCTGCGATGCATTAGTTCACAAGCCAGCACTCAATCCACTGAGCCATACCAGCCAGGGTGTGAGTTGATTTTTTAAATATAGTGTTAAAAGTTAGAATATTTTTATTTCTATTCTTCAGATAATTCATGAAACTTTCTAAAACAGTCCTTTTGTATACAATCAAATGATTCTTGTGTTTTTATTATAGTAAATCTAGATCCTGCTTATGCTGGGTAAGCAATAATTTAAAAATAAATATTCATTAAATTGAAAAATAGATGAATATAAGTATAATTGACACTACAGAAATTTTATAGTTATTCTAAGTATCAGAACATTGGCAAGTAATAGTGCCTGACTGTGTACTTTCAATGTCTTCTGCCTTTCCAGACTGAGATGACCTAGCATGCATTGCTGCTATAAATTAGCAAACCAGTATATTCTTTAATCAGTTAAGTTTGCAAAACTTATTCACCCTTACTTATGAGTACTGTAGCACTCATAAAAAAGAAGAGTGACTGACAAGAATGTAACTGTGCAATGACAAAAGCCTCAGAAATTCAGTCCTGCATATCTTGGTCACCAATATTGGAGCTCTGCAATGATGGCCCTATTTCATTTTTGTTGCCCCTCTTTTCAAATACTTGTCACAAAAAAAGAATAAAAGCAGAATTAGAAGAAAGGTCCCACTTCAAAATCAGTAACATTATAAAGAAAGTAGCTTAGGAAATATTATTTATGTAACAAAAGTCTCTGAAATAATACACTGTAAATTATAGAAGAGATCAGAACATTTTAAAGCACAATTTAAAAAAATAAAAAAGAAACAGTGGTATTTCCTAAACAAGAATACAAAAAATAAATTCTAGGCCTTCAAAGAGAAGGTTATAATATGAAGAAGGAAATGAATGTAAGCTGTTAGAACTCAGGAAATAAATGAAAGTGAAAAACAAGACATTAAAGGAAATAGAGCTTCGTTGAAAGTGTTGGTTCTCCCCTGATTACCCCAGTGACCAGTCTGCTGCCAACCATGCGTGGCACCAAGGCCCCCATCATGGCAACACCGTGTGTGAAGAGTGATAATCCTGTGTTTCGGACATATTACTGTTCAGAGGCTATAATTACACATTGGCAACTTTCAGTTCCCCTTCCTATAGCTTCTTCCCCTCCTGAGGAACTTCAGATGGATCAGTCCATCAGGGATGCTTTCTGCCGACCCTCTGTGCTCATTGCAAATTCAGGAAGGAGGGATCATGAAATGCTCAGATTAACAGCATTGTGGTACATAGATGACACACTGTGAAAATGTTTCAGCATCAACCCTCAAGCCAGCAAGCTCTCAGCCATCCTTTAGCTTGTCAGAATTGGGAATCTTAGTGAAAACACCTTGGCAGATGCATGATAAAAAGAGACAAGGAAATACTATTTTTGAGGGAAGGACTTTGAGAAAATGCCAGGATGCCATCTTACTTTTGACGAGTAGGGTTTCTTTTTCAACTACTCGTCTATTCGATATTAGCACAATTTTATTATGCTTCATAAACTTCCAGGGCTACATACTAGCCAAGATGTTTACAAACTTGTCTTAGAGTGAAATAACCTACATTCGTGTCTTCCCATTTCTCATCAGGTCCAGGCTGAAGATGTCAAAAATACAAGTAGTTTAATGGGGCTTTGTTATTTGACAACTTCTCTCACTTACAAGTTATCTCCTCTTGATTCTACAGCTCAGTTAGTAGTTTTCACTAAATATTGAGATTCCTAAGTCAGACATAGTATGTCTTGAAGGTCTGGTGGATGTCATGAATCTGCAGTTTTTAACAAACTCACTGATGATTATGATTCAAAAGTGTCTTGGAACTCAATTTAAGAAATTCTGTGATAATAGCTTCTCATACACATTTTTGTCTTAGTGCTTACCACTCTGTTACTACATCACTGAAAACAGAACTCATTTTTTAAAGGAACTTTTTTAAAATTTATTTTTCAATCATTATTCAAGTACAGTTTCTATCCTTTACTCCCATTCTATTACTTCAATGCTTACAACACAATGGAAAAATGTGTTAATATATTTTCAATGAATGGATGAAACAAATTAGCAGCATACAATGCTATCATTTGATTTGACAAAAGTATATAGCTTACTGATTCTACTTCTTTGGTTGAATCCTGAATGAGATTAATCTACCACAAAAGCAGGTTAAAGAGTAAAAATCAGGTGTTCATAACAGTTGATACAAAAAAAACATTTGACACAATTTAATGCCAACTCATAGTAAAAAAAAAACTGAGAAGATTAGGATTAGAGAGGAATTCTTTCTATTGTACAAATTGCATCTACAAAACTCCCTCAGCTAAAACCATAATGGTGACTGACTGGATATTTTTGCACTAAGATCAGGTACAAGACAAGGATATCTCACCATTCTTTTTCAACAATATGCTGGAAATTGTAGTCAGTACAAAAAAGGAAAGAAAAAGAAATAAAATACTTTGTGATTGTAAAGTAAGAAATAAAACAGTCCTTATTTGCAGGTGACATAAAAGTCTATGCAGACAGCCCCAAGGATTCTATAAAAACTAGAACACATAAGGGTGTTGAGCAACTCTTCAGGACATATGGTTAGCAAACCAAAATTGTTTGTATTTCTACGAATGAAAAGTAAAATTAAGGACACAATAGCATTTACAATCATCAAAAAATTGTCAACTTAGAATTCTGTGTTGAGAGAAAGTATCTTCACCAAAGATGAATTATAAGGATTTTAAGACATCCAAAACTGAAAGAACTCATTGTATATAGGCCTATAGAAAACACATGTTAGAAGAAGTTCTTTAGGTAGGAAAAATGATATCAGATAGAAATGTGACTCTACACGAAGCAATCATGAGCTCTACACAAAGCAAAGATGAGCACCAGAAATAACTATATGGTCAATATATGGATATTTTCTACTCATGTAAATTTCTTTAAGAGACCACAGAATGAGATGTTGCTTCATAACTGTCAGAATGGCTATCATCAATAAATCCTCAAACAAGTGCTGGTGAGGAGGTGGAGAAAAGGGAACCCTTTTGCACTATCGGTGGGAATGCAGATTGGTGCAGCCATTGTGGAAAAGAATATGGAGTTACCTCAAAAAATTAAAAATGGAGCTGCCTTATGACTCAGCAATTCTAGAAATTTACCCAAAGAAACACAAAAACCTAATTTGAAAGCATATCAGCACCCCTATGTTCACTCAGCATTATTTACAATAGCCAGGGTTTGGAAGCAGCCCAAGTGTCCATCAGTAGATGTGTAGATAAAACAACTATGGGATATTTACACAAAGGAATATTACTTGATTATAAAAGAGAAGAAACTTTTGCATTTTGGGACAGCATGGATGGACCTGGAGAACATTATGCTAAGTGAAATAAGCCAGTCAGAGAAAGACAAATACCATGAAATCACATACATGTGGAATCTAATGAATAAATTGAACTAAAAAGCCAAATAGAGACAGACTCATAGCTAGAGAGCAGGCTGACATTTCTGGAGTAGGGTATTGAGGGATGAAGGGATGGAGCATAAAAGAAAAAAACTCATGGACATAGACACCAGTGTGGTGATTGCAGTGGGGAGGGGAATGGATAGAGGTAGAAAAAGGTATAAGGGAAATAAATGGTAATGGAAAAAATACATGAGAAAAGAAAAATACTAGACCACCATTTTACACGTATACCAGAATAAACTCAAAATGGACAAAAGACTTAAATACAAGTTGTGACACCATAAAAAGTTCTAGAGGAAAACATAGACAGTAAAATTTCAGATACCCCACATAGCAATATTTTTGCCAATATATTGCCTAAGGCAAGGGAAATAAGGGAAAAATTTAACAAAAAGCACTACATCAAATTAAAAGCTTCTGCACAACTAAAGAAACCATCATCAAAATGAAAAGAGAACTGACCATATGGGAGAACACATTTGCCCATGATACCTCAGACAAGGGTTTGATCTCCAAAATATATAAAGAACTTATATGACTCAACACCAGTAAGACAAACAATCCAATTAAAAAATGGGCAAAGTATCTGAATAGACCCTTCTCCAAGGAGAATATACAGATGACCCCTAGACATATGAAAAGATGCTCAGCATCATTAGCTATCAGAAAGATGCAAATTAAAACTATAATCAGATACCACCTCATACCAGTTAAAATGGCCATCATTAAAAAATCCACAAACAAGTGCCAGTGAGGATATGGAGGAAAGAAAACCCTAGTGGCACTGTCAGTGGGAATGCAGACTGGTGCAGCCACTGTGGAAATCAGTAAGGAATTTCCTCAAAAAACGAAAAATGGAACTGCGTTTTGACCCAAAGATTCCACTGCTGGGAATATATCCTAAGAATCCCCAAGCACCAATTCAAAAAATTTATGCACCCCTGTGTTCATAGCAGTGCTATTTACAATAGCCGACTACTGAGAATAGCCTAAGTGCCCATCAGTAAATGAATGGATAGAAAACTGTGATACATTTATACAATGAAATACTACAAAGAAGAAAGAAAGTGAAAGAAAAGAAAGAAAGAAAGAAAGAAAGAAAGAAAGAAAGAAAGAAAGAAAGAAAGAAAGAAAGAAAGAAAGAAAGAAAGAAA